>WBMW01005031.1:1183606-1450304 GCA_013396635.1 Penelope pileata | reverse complement strand
TTTTTTTTTTTTTTAATCTGTATTATCCTCTCCCTGCATACATTAACAGCACAATTTCCTGACTACTGTGCGCCTCAGTATCCCTTAATTTGTAAACTATCTGACTAGAAACTGGCATTCATTACAACTTGTATAGCATCTAGAAGAGAGATGAAACCAGTTGCAACTCTTTAAACATTGCTAAAAACATCAAAATTTAAACAGAATAGATTGGAAACACTTGTAGATGTTTAATTTATGGCCACATAACTGTGAAGCTATAAATGTGAAAGTGAAACAGAAAAAAACTTGCCTTCATTATGAAATCCACAGTCTTTTAAGTGAGAGAAACTGTATGAAGAATATGTTGAAAGGTTTAAGACAATTTTTTTAGCCTGGGAAGTTTGTAAAGGACAGTCTGAGAAAACGTTGTTTGATGTCGGAAAATGTGGTAACTGCTGCAACAAAATGTCATCAGAGTATTAAATTTGTCCTTCAGAGAAGGACTCAGTTCAACATGAAAATGCCTACGCGTAGATATGTGGTGTCTACATGCCAGCTAGATGTCAAATGTATTACAGTCACCAGAGATTTAGGACTCATTTCAGTTACTTCATATAGTTTCCTAGTATAATTCTAGAGCATGAGGTGTCAATTCTGATTTTGAGTTACCACTTCAGAATAGCTCGCTATCCTGGACCAAGTCTGCCCATTCCACAGAATTGTCTGGGATTCTGTGTGACATCTCAGATGACTTTAGATGCATACATATGAGTAATTGGGTCGAGATTCAACAATACGTAACAAAGTGAACAAGGCTGGGCTATATAGAGTCCAGTGACTGTACTGATACCATGTACTACAATGAGATTCCTTTTATTCCCTTTTATTCACACTTTCCTTCTTTTTTTTCTTTCTGTCTTACAATATTTTCTGTTTTTCAGCTATTTCAGCAGTTTTGTTCTTTGCCTGTGAAGGTGTGGAAAGACCAGAGGAGGGCAGGCAGAGTCTGGGATGGAAAATAAGTGGTAGCTAAACAGAAATGCTTAAAATATGTCAGTGAAATCAATAATCCAATTGCAGGGGGGGAAAAAATAAAAATAATAATAATAAAAAACAAAAAACAACAACAACAAAAAAAAAACACAGAAAGAGCTTCTACAGTGAATCACTGAATTCGCCTTTACTATTCACATGAAAAGATCCCTGAAGCTGAATGTTGCCTTTTCCTACTGTTGTGTCCAATTAACAAACATGAGGCAAGGTGACAGGCCAGTTCTTCACTTCTCCGCTTCACTTAATCTTCTTCCTCCCTAGATTCTTCTTCTAGGTGAAATATCTAAAAGTTGTCTCTATGGATTGATTTCTCGTCTTAAGGATACAAAGTTTATGGTTATTTTTTATGCTGCTGTTTCAGACACTTCAAAGAATGAATCAGACACAGACAACATTTCTTTCTCATTTTATGTATGACAAGATAAGTAGTGGACAAAGAGATTCCTGGGGGAAAGTGATGTGGGAAGTGCATTAAGAAAATTATGTCCATAAATGTTTCTGATCTTTGCATAACTCTTCAGAAAGAGTGAGAAGAAATCCTTCCCTCTATGCTGGAAGACTTTGCACATAAAACAGAACAACCAAGAAGAATGCCTTTCCCTAAGGAAAAAAGAAATTCTTCTCAAGATGTGTTTCAGAGGCCACAAGATGATGGAGGGAGCCAGGACCATGTCTGTTCATCAGCCTATAGACTTAGAGCTTGCTTGATTGAAATTTGAGGAAAGCGTAACATACTTCACATGCTCTGGAGAAATAAAGATGGAACATTGACTCAGAAAACTCAGGGGTCGAACAACCAAAAATCTCTCAAAGGTAGTGCTTTCTATCTAATGGTGCCATAACCCTTAAAACCATGAAAAACCTCAGAATTCCCAGCTAAGGACAATGCCTTTCTTGTGCTAGATGCTTTCTGGCTATTCTATACTGGGAGAATAATTTGAAAGCGATTGTATACTGAGGTATCAAGGCTGTTCTCAGCAAAGGAATAGAGGAAGATGCCAGATATTCAGTATTTGACAAATCTAATAGAAAACAAAAATAAACCATGAAGGAAGCTTGAAGAGAAGACAAGCAGCAAAAATTATTTTTTAGTGAGAGTAAAAAATGCTTATGATTCTTTACTGTTTACAGGAATTAATGAGAGAAGTGAGTTTCCAGAGCATAGAAACAAGCAAAAAGAAAGATCATAGATTAGAATGAGTAGGAATAGTCATATATTCACGGTGTCTTGATTGATCCACATGAATGTTAAATCAACAAAAGAATAAATTAATCATTTTAAAACCTATCCACCCTACAAAAGAGAATTTGTTCCATGTTTGATCTGAAACCAAGATGAAATATGCCTGAACTGATAATGGTAGATTGGAGCACCGAGAAGGCAACAAAACATTTATCTCTACATAAGTTTCATCTCTACTGGAGAAAGGAAAAGAATTACAGCCACTGAGGATCCTCTTCATTGAGTGTAGCCACCTAAATCTTGGGTATTTGGTGTACAAAATAATCTAGACCTCTCTGCTGTTAATGGGGAGAAATAAGTAGTTCTACGGGGAAACCATCCCTATTGCAGTATAAAACCATCCTATGCTGAGATGAGTCATTCTCTCTGAAGGTAAGAACTGGGTTGGATTACTTGCATAGCTTTTGACCCAACTAACGCAGATGAAGGAAATCCCACCAACTGTGTTTCTTGATTAACAGGAGGTGTTAAATTCAACTATTATTAGTTATCTTCTTCCAGATAAGGCTGGAAAATACTGTCCATGTAATGATTCTTGTCTCTAAACCAACTGGAATGTATGGAATGATAAAAATAATATTTAAAATTTGGATCTCCCACTTTCCTATTAGGCCACTTCGACTATAACCTTTGAAAACACACTATAAGCACTCAGATGGAAGCAGTTTAGTTTCTTCCTGTAAAAATGAGAGATTAACAGCATCAAACTAATAACTATGCACAAAACCAATCATCTGAAAGATGCCACAGCAGAAAACTGTGACAGGAGCTGGATTATACAGCTATGAAAACTCGAGAGATTTGTCAAGAGAATGTATAAAGCCAGAAGTGTTCCCATTTCTGTTCAATTTACTTTCTTAACTATGCCTGTTTTTCTTGCTAATGTGTGATTCTGTCTCATTAAAAAAATATGGAAAGAAGCATTTTATTTTCTCTCTTTCCATATGCATATTAATATACTAACACTCTAATACATATGAATTTTTTTTTCTGTAGCTAGCTGTTAAATTTTCACATGTGGTGAAAACATCACATGATGGAGGTGGTAGCATTACCTACTGTTGTAGTTTGCCAGCACTCCTAATAAACTCTCATTTTCAGTGGCTTAATAATTCTGTCAGATTGTAGCCACTCCAGCTAAAATTTTGCAGAATTTTCTAACTGCCTTAGGTTAAATTTTAGAAGCCATCATTCAAAATACCTGATTCATTTCTCAGAAAGAGATTAAGGGAAAACTCACTGTCTACCCATCTCAAAAACAAAACAAAACAACGACAAAAACACCCACCAAAACATTTTCTTGGAACACTGAGAATATTAGATTTTGTGGCAGACACTCAATATTGAACAGGTGGAAGGTGAAACATGGGCTAAGGATGTGCCACATGCCACTTCTGTCTCTTAGCAATAGCCTTTCAAAAAAAAAAAAAAAAAAAGTGAGTTTTTCCATGCTTAGACAAGAGCTGAGGCAGTTGGCAGCTGCATGCTTAGAAATTCCTTCCGCAGTGGGTGCATTTTCCCGCCTGCTGCCAGCTCTCAAAGCCGGGAAGTCTCTCTCACTCTCTTTCTCTCTGTAAGCTCAGTGTTTTCCCTGTTGCTTGCTAAGCTCAGGCTCTGTCAAGGAGGATACAGTCCAATTTGAACTGGACAAAAATCAGTTCAGCCAGTTCTTAGAGGTTGGATGTGGCATCATATACCAGGACAGAGACCACTTAGAGAAAAAGCAGCAGATGTTTCAGGAGCTCCACAGCTCCTAGACCTTACAGTTTTCAGCAAGCATTATGTACATTTCCACTAGAAAATTGCACATTTTGCTGTCTGTTTGTGCTGCTCAGCTGAAACTATGAAAATATCATCCAGTAGTTAAAAATTATTTCAAGAAACAAGAAGTCTGTGCAATAAATCTAAAGGTTACCATGTCTATAGGATTGCATTTGGAAGTCACTTGGTTGCTACCTGATGGAGTTTGTTCATTTATTTCCCCTTTTATTCTTTAATAAAAAAAGTAGGAAATTACATTCTCTTTTTCCTTCATGCACAGACACCCTTTTGAAAGAATCCTGACATTGCAAACTCAAAACTTAGAAGCTACCACGTGAGATGTGCAATGCAGTCAGGATCATGTACACAGAAGCTTTTAATATCCATTTTTAACCACTCTTCTTCAAAATAAACGTTTAGCTTTCCATTCTTGTCCATTCTACACAACACACTGTGTGCGACATCTGTTTCTATGTCACATATGCATATGTCATGGATAAGGTTAGATTGTAGCAAGTCTATGCTTTGTTTATTTTGTACGTTTTCATGCTCTGTTCTTCCTTCTCTACGTGCTGTTTACCACCATATTTTGGTGAAATGTTTTCCTCCAAACCATGATTTTTCTTGTAGATATTTTATGGTGAAAATTCCACTTTCTTGCAAAGTGAGTCTAAACTGTGGACAGATTTAAAATGAGGAATAAGATTATTTGTTGTTGTCTGGCTAGAAGCAACCAGTGAGATACAAGAGCACATGGGAGGGGGCAGCTTCTGTTGCTATACGGTTCCCATTTCTCCTAGCATCAACACTGCTGAGCTTCATCTCACCTGATGGTCCTTTACCCCATAACTCAAACATAAAGTTCCACAGCAGTTTATCTGGGAAGTGTTTTATTCGTTCTCATGGTGCTAATGAAGCTTCCTCTAATTATTGTACCATATTGTATCAGCACTCTTGCTAATGGCACAAAACAATGCTTCAGCAACAAGGATGGAACAATTTCTCTTCTTCAGAGCCTTAGAATGGATCAGTAAGGGCTGGAATTCTGACAAATAAACTCCATCTAGAGTCCCATGAGTGTCCAACGTTTTGGCCTGCCTGGACAGCATTAAGAGAAGAGGAATTATCTCCGGATGCATGCAAAATATATAATATAGTTAATGTACGTAAGTAACAAAATTTCTCCTATTTTTTTGTATTTGTTATTTAAACGAAAAAAAAGAGGACAACAAAAGCATGAAACTAGTGGGCTGGACAAGTACGAATTCTAAATTGTGACACAAATCACTGAAATCAACCAGTTCAAATAAATAGGTGTGGAGTTTGGATCATTTGCTACCTTGAAAAGGAATCCTTGGGAATTAGATCTGTGCTAAAAAATAGTCCTAGGGCAGGAGAGGGGCTCATGAAAGAGGGTCTTTCTAAAGGAGAGGAAAAAAATACCATTACAATGGAATCAAGTTTGGTCAGTGCAGATTTTATGAAATATTTTATTTTCATAAAATTGGTCTTTGGGCCCAGCACATTATATACTCTAGCCCAGTAAAACTGTAGTCCTCTACCTAAGTTATTTATTTCCTTAGCATTTGGAGAGAATTACACAACAACACGGAAAGGTATTATTTACATATATAAAAAAGCAGCCCTTCACCATATTGATTCCTGCCAGAGTCAAGTGATCTGGTCCAAGTCTACACAACATGCTGCGTGTAAAATCTGCCTCCATCCGAGAAATTGTGGGTTTCTTCAGTCTGAACACTGTTGAGATATTGAGTATAAATATGCATGTTATCTCTTGGACATGTCTTTCATTTGACGTATAATGGGAGCACTCTGGCATGAAAATCACAAATAAGGAAATGGAAGGACTGTATGAAATCTCCTCATTTAAATTTCCAAATAAAATATGACAGTACTATAGGCAAAAGATGAGTGTATCTTGTATCTTGTATGCATGTGTTCCCCTGGAGATCAATGCCATAGTTAGTTGTAGTTCAAGGTTTCATGAGGAAACATAGAATAATAAAAAGAAAAAGTCTATTGTAAANATTATATATTATATGTTATATATATAATATGTTATAGGTTATATATTATATGTTATAGATTATATATTATATNCAACAAAAGCATGAAACTAGTGGGCTGGACAAGTACGAATTCTAAATTGTGACACAAATCACTGAAATCAACCAGTTCAAATAAATAGGTGTGGAGTTTGGATCATTTGCTACCTTGAAAAGGAATCCTTGGGAATTAGATCTGTGCTAAAAAATAGTCCTAGGGCAGGAGAGGGGCTCATGAAAGAGGGTCTTTCTAAAGGAGAGGAAAAAAATACCATTACAATGGAATCAAGTTTGGTCAGTGCAGATTTTATGAAATATTTTATTTTCATAAAATTGGTCTTTGGGCCCAGCACATTATATACTCTAGCCCAGTAAAACTGTAGTCCTCTACCTAAGTTATTTATTTCCTTAGCATTTGGAGAGAATTACACAACAACACGGAAAGGTATTATTTACATATATAAAAAAGCAGCCCTTCACCATATTGATTCCTGCCAGAGTCAAGTGATCTGGTCCAAGTCTACACAACATGCTGCGTGTAAAATCTGCCTCCATCCGAGAAATTGTGGGTTTCTTCAGTCTGAACACTGTTGAGATATTGAGTATAAATATGCATGTTATCTCTTGGACATGTCTTTCATTTGACGTATAATGGGAGCACTCTGGCATGAAAATCACAAATAAGGAAATGGAAGGACTGTATGAAATCTCCTCATTTAAATTTCCAAATAAAATATGACAGTACTATAGGCAAAAGATGAGTGTATCTTGTATCTTGTATGCATGTGTTCCCCTGGAGATCAATGCCATAGTTAGTTGTAGTTCAAGGTTTCATGAGGAAACATAGAATAATAAAAAGAAAAAGTCTATTGTAAACAAAAACACACTTAATTCCCAAGAAAAACACCAAAATGGCGGAAGCAGGGCACCATTTCAAGGTAAACATGGAATTATATGGGCATTTTTTCTTCTGATTTAAAACTGTTTGGATCCTACAAATCTAGCAGTTTTCTATCACAATACTACCTTTCCTGGGCAGCTATTCTAAATAAATTATATATATGTATATATGTATACATACTTATATATTATGTATTAAGTACAATATATTATGTACTATATACAATATATAATATATAATACATAATACACAATGTATAATATTATATATATGATAATATATAATATATATTATATATTATGTTATATGTATAATATATATATTAATATAATATGCATATTATTCATGTATTGTATATAATATAATACATTATACATACTATATTATATGTATTATATATAGTATATTATGTATTATGTATTATATATTATATACATTGTATATTATATATTATATGTTATATATATAATATGTTATAGGTTATATATTATATGTTATAGATTATATATTATATTTGGTGGATGAAAAACTGAATATGAGCCAGCAGTGAGCTCTTGCAGCTTGAAAGGCCANAAGAATGGCTTTAAGCTGAAGGAGGAAAGGTTTAGATTAGACATCAGGGGGAAGTTCTTTACCGAGAGAGTGGTGAGGCACTGGAACAGGCTGCCCAGAGAGGCTGTAGATGCCCTGACCTTGGACGTGTTCAAGACCAGGTTGGATGGGGTCCTGGGCAACCTGATCTAGTACCAGATCTGAAGGTTGGTGGCCCTGCCTGTGGCAAGGCAGTTGGAACCTGATGATCCTTGGGGTCCCTTCCAATCCAGGCCATTCTATGATTCTATGATTGTATATATCTTCCACTGATGCCTGTACACACTGCATTTTGTTACAGTTTTTAAAATGATACCACAATATTTCCATCATCACCTGTTTTTTTTTCTCAATAAACAAGTCTTTGCTTACTGCATCTAGTAGAGCTGCAGAGATCAATACTAGATAGGATCAGAAAAACTTTCAGTGTGCATAAATGAAACATTCCAGTATCACCTCACGGCAGCACTATTTTAACCACATTTTGGAATCAAAATGAGTTTAGTTCATGTGTTTGTATGTGTTTTAGTTCATGTGTTTTGCAGAGCAAGTGCCTCAGAATTTCAACAACAGATATCCTTCTTGGTCCTCTTAAGAATGCTATGTTGAATCCTATTTGCATTTTTTTTCCATCGTCAGTTAATCCTGATATTATTAATCATCAGTTAATAGGAAAATGTTTCGCCTTGAAAAATAATGAAATGGATCTATTTGTCATCTGAAGCTGATTAGAAGTTAAGGGGCAAACAATTCATTTAGATTACTCAAAACTTGCAACTAATTGTTGCAGCTAATCTGCAGAGAGAGGCCACTCAGAACCTAGATCTACCCTCCCAAGTAAATATCACCTTGCCTCTTATTGACGACAGTGTGATGGTTGGGACACAAACAAGGGCAACTGTGAGTGTTATCTACCTGAGACACACTTACGTATTATTAAAGAAGTTCTTATTGGCTTGATTTTCTTTTTTTAATTTGGACGTTTCATCTAAATAATTTTCTTCTAACCCATTTAACTGGGGGAAAAATGAACAATGCCATCTTCAGTGGTTAAGCACAGCTAATTAGCACTTCATTATGCTATGCACGCATCCCAGCAGAAGTGGGAAAACAACTTCTTGAAATTGGACTGGGGGATTTCCACAGTGATGTATTCTCTGTGAGAGAAGCATTCTTTCCTGTGTGACATGATTGTCTCTTTCTCATTCTTTTCCTCTCAAGAAAATTAAAGACACAACTAAATCACATTAAAAGCAAGGAAAGTGTTAGATACTCATAAAATAACGGAAATACTTTGGTTCTGGTTCTCTGGACCAGGTGATGGTTTTGAACCTGTAAACTCTTCAATGAATTCCTGACACTGATTGTGGTGAAAGCACAGGGACTTCTGGGAGATGTATCATTTCAGATGCACTCAGAAAAAATGGGGTGGCAATAAAAATTGTGAACAGCTCACTGTCATAGCAAAACCTTTGTTTAGTCTTTCAGAAGAAGTTGTGAGTCTACACATCCTGAGAAAACACTTCCAATGTGACCTACTTTTCTAGCTTTTAATTGTCTGCAGCTTGTGTGCAGGGACAAGTGTTTTATTTTCTGCCACATGGATATCACCCCACACCACCATCATGGTGCCAATGTTCCTTTGCTACCACCCCCAACATTACTAGTAATTACAATTTTCTTTTTGTTATCATTCTTCATGTTTCTAATCATGGAACAGAAATTCAGAAGTGTTGCATGTGCTCAGGCATGCTCCGTCACCCGCACCGTGAAGTTCTTATGCATATTTGTGTGGAACTTCCTGTGTTCCAGTTTGTGGCCTTTTCACCTTGCCTGTCACCACACACCACTGAAAATTGAAATACTGTCTAGAATATATTCTGCCCTTAAAACACCCACATTATCTCCCATTAACAGTAATGGAAATTTTGTATGCACATCAAAGAAGTCAAACCTTTTACTGTTTTGATATATATTTATGTATGTAGCTATACATTTATCCCTTCAGCCAATTTAAAAACCTGTGATTCAGAGTTTGAATGTATTCATTAATACTTGCAAATAGAGAAAAACAGCATGGAGCCAACATTAATTTAAAGAAAAACAACCTGATTGTATGGTGAAATATGTCAGGCATAAGGAAGAAAATAAAGGTTAATTTTTTTTCTCCCTCGACTTGAGATTGGAGATACTGTCAGAATGGTTATCACATTTAGATCAATTGTTTGGAAAAAAATTTAGAGATTAAAAATTTATGGTACAGTTATCGACTGGATCATTAATGTCAGAAAGGGTGCTTATTATTTTGCATAGACAATAATAGAAATAAATGTCAGAATATGGGATTTTAGAACAATATCTGCAGTTGCAAAGAGTTTTGACTGAGACATTGTATAAACAAAATCTAAACAAACGTATAGAAATATCCTTTTATTCATGCAATTAGAATAATTTGAACTATCTTTCCCAATTGATTTGATATCACTTTTGGAATTACTGTGAAATTAGAATGTCTGAGAACTACAAAATTTTAGATTCATAAAAACATTGAAGATTAATTTTAGACTGCATATCATTGCTATATTTTATCTAGCTCTTGCTAAAAACAATGAATAATCTGTTTTGTGAAAAAGAATGTACCATTGTGTAATCCTGGCTAACTCATCCCACGAAAGGAAATAGCAACTCCCATCTTCCTTCATATTAACCTTTGATATAAAAAAAAGGAAAACCTCTCCTAGCTAATCACATGGAAAAGTAAGCACTACCTTGAAGTCAAGGTCCATTCAAAAGGCACCAATTTACAATTAAATAGCAACATAACAAAAATTCCAGACGCATACAAAATACAAATCTGAAAGATTCAACATCTGGTTGTTATAGTTTAGTTTCAAATTTTACAGCTATATCTCTGCATTTGCAAATTATTTGGATATGAGGAATTGCCATGTATGTTATCTGCATTCATCACTTTAAAATAGAGTTAGGCTTTTGCTTACAAAAACATTATTTTTTTTTAAACGAAAAAGGAGGATTTATTACCTGGTACTAATAACTAATTCATTCTCTAAAACACCTTGCTAGAAAAAAATATTAAGAAGCTAATGTTTTGTTTTTCAACCAGAATTTCTAGAATGTTATATTCTATCCAGTTTGGTTTTTTATTATACTATTAATGACCTATCCACGTGTTATGAGCATGCCATAATGCTGAAACTCTGGAACTGATCAACAGCTATTATCAAAGAACTCAAATGTTTCCCTCTATGTCAGGAAATTATATAATCTCTCTTAGAGCTCTCTCATGACAAACTGACCTAATTAAAATGTAATAATGTTCATGAACTTTGGATGGTTTCTGTTGATAGCATATTTCCACATTTGATAGCTCTAGTACTGCTTGTGATAGGCTCATCAGTACCTAGTTCACAGTCCTCCAATTCAGCAAAACAACAATTGCCCAAGCCATGCAATTTGAGTCATAGAATAGCAGAATCATCTAGGTTGCGAAAGATCTTCAAGATCACTAAGTACAGTTATCAACCTGACCTACTGAGTGCCATCGCTAAACCATGTCCCATAGTATCACATCCACATGTCTCTTGAATACCTCAGGCGATGAGGTCTCCCTGACTTCCCTGGGCAGCCTGATCCAATGCTTAATCACTTTGTCTTCTCATCCTCCTCCTTCAGGACACCAAAATGCTGCTTCCCTCTGGGCTTTTCAACACCCCTCTCCAAGTCTATGAATGGATCTGGACCATGAATACAAAGTGAAGTGAAGGGGCTTCCACATGACCATTATGAGAATTGCCATGTACACACAAAAGAAAGCATTTGGATCATCTCACTCTCCCAAGGCTCTCAACCAGGAAAATCCATCCTCTCCCACTTGGTAGGAATCTTCCTCCAGACCACAGACTCTGAGGTCACCTATTAAGTATGAGTAGAACAGGTAAACGAAAGACTGCTCCTTTTTTCTCCAGCCCTTAATCCACACCACTTTGAAACAATTCTAGCGGTGTTTGGGGCTTCCCAGACTCCCTGGGAAGAGGTCCCAGTCAAAGTCACGGGTGATGCTGCCACTTGGACATATGCCTTTGATTTGACCATGGCACGTTCCCTTACAGATGCTGTGCACAGGTTCCTCAGTCACCTCCAGATGTCCTGAATTTATTTGAATCTATTGTAAAATCTTAACTCTATCTTCCCCAAGTGTGAATGGATGAGTTTATGGTTAGATTATAAGACAAATTATGTTTATTATAAAGATTAGAATGTTTTTAAAAGATGTGGCTTAAAGGTTCCTTCAAATCCTGGTTTCTTTGAATTCAGTACAAGTTTTAAATGCATATTCTGCTTGACATTTCTTGCATTTAATTTCACATCTGTATTTCACTTTTTTTTCCCCATTTTTATTCTAGTTTGAGCATAAACATTAATTTTGGTCTGTACCATTTCATTTCATGTAGTCTTACAATGAAAAGGAAAATTTCTCACAATTTACTGCTATCCTCCAATCAGACCAATTAGTCTAAAAATAAAATCCAAATTTATGCAAAAGGAAATGTGGAACACAAGGCTGGACCTGCAAAGACAGTTCAGTTTTTCATAAGATGCTGAAGAATATATATATATTTTTAAAATTAAAAAGTTTTAGATAATACAAAGCTGAAAAATAGTATGTTTTTGCTCAGACAAAAAATTCCAACCTGAAAATAATTTTAGCTTAAGAAAAGAATGCCTTTCAACTTGAGATACATATCTCATGTGGGTTTTATGAGTAAAATTTTGTCAATTTTGTAATCAAATATTTCAAAATAAAAATTGGTTTCATCTTAACAATAAGAAACATTTTTTTTATTCAGTAATTTTCTCCAATTGAAAGTGATGAATTCCAAAAAAAATTGTGAATTTTGTAGCAGACCAGCACTTCTGTGTAAGTAAATGTCTGGAAAAAAAAAAATCACTTCACTACATGAATGACTTTGTAACATGAACAAGAGAAAATAAATGAGTTTCAAAAATAAAACAAAAAAAATGCTATTCACTTGTTCCTATATGCATATATCTCACCTACATTTCATGATACAGAAGGGCGTCAAATATATTGTTACAGAATAACTCAAATACGGTAATCCAGTCCATTCCCTATCCACAGGAAAAAGGAGTTTGTCATCCACAGTCAAAACACAGATGCCAGTTCCATTGCTACTTAATTTCTGTGAAGTGTAACAGGCTACAAAAATCCAATCACTATAACATAATCTTTAACAGCAGTTCTTTTATGTGGCCACCACGTATAGATACAGCTGCAGAATACCCCAGTACCAAAATTGATTAAATACACACTGTACACTTAGCTCTGCTTATGGTAAAATTAACAAGAAAAATATGGATCTTTTCCTGTACTCCTGAAGTGATCAGAGTCAGTTGAGAAAGCTCACTCTGCCTCCTAGCATTACTCTGTAGACCATAGAAGTATAAACTGCAAGAATGAACAATCATTACAAATGTCAGAAGAAAGTGAGTATCACTGGGAAAGTTAGGGTTCTTTCCAGACCTGCTTTGATATGAATACATATCTTGTGGATATGTATTCTCCACAAGATTAATTATGTCATCTTCTAAGTACCAAGAACTTTCTTGATTGGCTCTACCAGAAGTAGACAGAAGACACACAAAAAGAATGAAATCAAAATTCTACTAAAATGAAACATCTTTTACACAGAGGTCTCCTCTCCTTGTGTCCTTCTAAGGAAGAAGACTAAATTACATTCATCAGGAGAGAAGAATACTAGTCTGAGCATGTATAAAAGAATCATTAGGTCTAAGCTCCATCCACTGCTGAATGGAAGGTTTGCTACCTGTAAAGACCAAGAGCATAACAGGATAAAGGCTCTTTACTTAAATATCAAAGAACTTGTATAGATTGAAAATTGAAAAGGCAACTGTGATTCATCATGAATTTCTCAATGTATTTGCCCTGAAGGAAGAGATACAAGGCAAATGGAAAAATAATTGAAAACCACTATGTTTTTTTTAAGCAAGGCCCCAACAACTGTTAATTTCATAAAAGCTAATACTTTGCTTCCTTTCCGGGAAGACCTAAGCAATCTTATTTAAGTTAAGATAATAACTTCAGTGAGTAGTGCTGATGATTTTCATCTCCTTCAGAAACACATATGCCTCTTGAATGTAGCTAATTTGAAGAGAGCCTTACAGGTCTCGTCTGAACATTAATACGAAAAAAAAGTATAGAAAACTAGGATTTTAGAACCACAGTCCAGGACCCCAAACTGGTAAGCATCTGAAAAAATATCATCTGAATGGGCTTGATACATTCAGTCACAGTAGAAATCATTTTCTTTTCCTCTGTAAGCTTTAAATCTTTTATATTCCTTCATTTACTCATAGTTTTCTTTTTTTTTTCATTCACAACGATGTAGTTACTTCAACATCTAACGTGCTCAAGTAGTAGAGGTTTGAATAGGTATCGTGTAATTAGAAGAGGAATGAGTTAGACTTTGCTGACATAAAGAAAAAAACAGGAGAGTCATGGGTAGATAAGTATAAGAAACTAAATATTTGGACTGAATATAATTCTTTGTTAGAGCAATACGAAAGTTGTTAAAAATTGAGGTACACACTGCTGTGTGTTAAAAATGGAGGTACACAATGCTGAATGACATGGTATAGGTCAAGATCAACCAAATAACAGAGCTCTGTAAACCCAACCAACCAACCAAAAAAAACTCAAACAGATATAAAAATACCAAGACAAATTAATCAGCAGAATAACTTATTCATTGTGGCTGGTTGTGACAACTGAGCAATGAAAGATATAAATACAAAAGAGAACTTGCACCTCAGGAGGTCTTAAGGGCTAAAAACAACCTGTTCACCAAGCTTGCAGGAGAGAAATTAGAGCTAATAGGCAAGCTTTAAAATAATTTAGAGACTTAATCAGAGAAGCAAAATGCTTTTGTCATAAAAATAAACAAATCTACTGATTCATGGAATTTGGATGCAAAGTCTTTCTTCTCAATAGCTCAGAAACATGTTTCATTTGTTCCATTGTAAATATGAGATCCTGGTTTGTATTCTCTAAAACATTTGTGCAGAAGTGCTAACATGTTATTGCATACATCAAATGGGCAGTTACAAGTGCAATCATTTGTTGAGACAAAATTGGTCATATTATGAACAAAATAAATCAGCTTTTGTATGATTACTTTGGAATAACTCATAAATCCACATTTGGCATGCAGAAATGAATAAAAAAACACTTTGAAACTCTTTGCCTTACAGATGCATGAAATCTACTATTAAAGCACAGGATAGTTTTTCCCCATCACTAATCTGAATGGTTACAAAAGAAAGTGTTGATCATATTTAATAATGTCACACTATTCCTTGATAAGTCTGCAGTGCTAGACCAGCTATGATAAATCCAAATGCAGAGTAGATACATTAATGATATTGAATTAGAAATAAATAATTCAGTAAATAGCACACAATAAAACACAAATACAGTGTGAAATCTTCTTCTCCAAAATAGAAGCTAGACTATGACATTGCACAATATCAAACAGTTTTGTTTTCAAGAAATTCATATCATATGAACATTTTCATGATTTGAAAGTGCAGCAGTTCACACTCCGTGATTTCCACTTGGAAAATTTTGATTTAACAGAAGTTTCCAACTGAAACTCAGTCAGCACTGACAGTATTCATCTGCAATCTCTCTTTAGGCTTTTCTTATGAAATGATCTACTGGATTGAAAAATGTGTGGAAAACTGAAGAAATCTTTCCAGGAACTATACAAAAATGTCTCAATTCTCTATTACTCCAGACAAGTACTGTTAGGGGCAAATTATTATCACTGTTACAATGACAAAAAGCGTTCAAACATAAAAAGAAAAATGAAAGTGAATACACATCAAATAGGTAACTACTTATAAAGGCAGGAAGGAAGAATATAATTTTAGAGATCTGATCAACATGATTCATAAGGTGTTTCTCATTGGAAAAGGACACACAAAGAGCAATCTACCAGGGGTTATTTGAATTGCAATTTTTACTTGGGCAGGATGATGATCCGCATGCTTATGATTACATAGGCAGCAAGTTATGTACATTCAGAGTTACTGCCCTGTTTCTCCCCAACAGATGTTGAAACACATACTGTCATCCATGACCTAGGAGAGCATTGGTCTGAAAAATAAAGGAATAAATCAGACATGAGAAAGAAAAAACTCTCATCTTTATTTTTCTGTGAGAGTCAACTGACAGCACAAGTCTCATAGTAATTTTGAAGGTTGTGGGTCTTCATAGAAAATCTTAATACAAAAGCCTAGGCAAGCTTATTTGCAGACCTTACAATCGTATGTTCCCACAGAGAGGAAGATAATGTCACAAAAGACCATATCCTTCTGTTTCTGATATCACAAGATCATGCAAAAAAAAAAATTCTGTATGAAGGTCAAAAAGAGCCTGTATGAAAATAAGCAGGTTAGCAATGCTGATAAAGCTATGTATGCAATTAAATCTTACCAGCCACTTCAACACTATTTTTACTATGGCCACAGGAACATGTGGGTTTGAGAAAAATCAGGAATAGGACACCATGCGCTTCCAAATAGTGGCCCTTTCTTGCTGTCATATTTTCCTGCTGGCTTATACAGAGTAGAAACAGCTTCAGTCTTCTCCTGCTAAGTTTGAATTGAGGAAGTTGAAGCTTTCAACTGAATTTGATCCGATACTTCTCCCTGGAATGTGGGCAAAGTTGATAGTTAAACACCTTATTTTCATTAGTCTTTTAAACTACCACAATCTTTAACCATGTATTTTTGTGTGGGACATGTTGGGATTTTTTTGCTGTGTTTTTTGGCAGAGGAGGGTTGGGAGGGTTGGGGTTCTTTTGTTTGCATTTGGTTATTGGTTTTGGTTTTGGGTTTTTTCCCCCTAATAATTCCCTTAGGCTAGAACCCTAGGCAGCTATTCTGGATGGTGGAAGTAAGAGGCCTCAGTTTTAACAGTGCTGACCCATGCAATCAAATGGGGAGGGAAGTCAGCTATGTGACCCCATGCAGGCCACTGTCATTGGGTTTAACTCTTCTCAGGGTGTCCAGATTCTTTTTCAGAAAAGCAGACTAGCTGGTAACGTAGGTGAGGCCTAACCCAGTTGTATTCATGCTGACCAATAGCTTGGGTCCCATCCGTGTCTCCTGACTCTTTCTGCCTGTTTCATAAATGTCGTAAACATTTTTTATTCCTGAAATTTCTTTTCAGTGAAACAACTTTTTCCCTCCAGAGCAATGCCTGGGTGTGGCTATGGGTCTCAAGAGCTGACAGGAGAGACTCTTCTTCCCAATGCTGTCCTCTAGACTATCTCAGAAAAATTTGCGTATTCATTCCTGCTATTATGCAGCATCCCAGGGTATACAATGCATGTCCTCATGCATTGTGTGCTGTAGAAATAACATGTCAGTGGACTCCAGAAGCCAGTTAAAATAGTTCTAATGGAAAACGCAACGAAAAAATACTAAGTGGAAATGTAAGAACACAAGAAATGCCGTGCTGGCCATCGTAACATAGTTCAATATACTGTCTACTGCTCCTGCAGGAGACACAGCACATCTGAACTCTGTGGTCCATTCACTTCACATTTCCACAACTTCTACAGCCACCATATAAGGAATATTACACGGTACCTTCTTGCTGCTTTATGTCTGTTTGTCAACCTGACATCCATGAATTTGCCTAACCTCTTTCTAAATCAGCCTGTGCTGCCTGTGTTTACAACTTCCTGCAGCAATAAATTGCAGAAGTTCACTGCACTTTATGTAAAAATGTCATCTGACCTAGCATCACTTTTGCTATTGTGAAACTGTTCACTTTTCTAGCTTTATCTTCAAATTTATGTCAGTACAAATGAGAAAGATTCTGGCCCAGTGTTTTTTGCTCTCCATGGCTTGGTAAAATTAGAGAGCTGCTGGAAACAGAAGCCTGAGGAAAGCTACCCAGTTTGTGTTCTTCCCTTTGTCAGAATCTACAGGGGAAACAAAAGATCTATAATTTACAGGAGTTATTACAAAAGCCAGAGACTTCAAGAAAACAACTATTTTCTCTCTGTGCATTTCTCATTCACCACTTCTCACCAGAAAGGATTAGACAGAAACACTACTGTGGTTGAGATTTGCAAGACAGCTTCCTGAATAATCCAAAGTAAACTGCTAAACTATAAGTGACAGGAACATGCCAACAATGCAAACAGGTAAAATCACCTGGCTTTAGGGGTTAACGCCTCAATGAAACATAGATTTTTCCAGGGTCAAAGAGACACATCCAGAGAGTACCATGAGCTATAATGAGATGAGGAAGATTTAACAAAGAATCATGCTTCACTTTGAAGGAATAAATAAATAAATAAACTTTGAAGCATTGATATTAAATCTGTTGGAGGAGTTTGAGTAGTATTGCATCTAACCACTCTTCAAATCTGATTTCACTCCTTTCTCCTAACACCTTTTTGTTTTTAATCTGGAGTAATAATTAGAAAAACACATATACATATGGTTATGTTTTAAAATGCAGTAAAAGACATGACTGACAAATACGCATTTGTAAGAATTTATCAAAAAAAAAGAATAAAAACTTTTTCATCAACTACTAGAGGAAAGATACAGGAATTTATTTCAATGACTACACAATCACTACTGAGTCTGACCTTCAGAGGATTCTTACTGACCTTGTAACTTTTCATATTGATCCATCATAAGACCCCTCATCATTGTCACTTCCAGAACAAGAAGTTAAGTCATAGTTTGTAACCATAGCAGCTGCAGCAGGAGAAAGCAAATGAATTTTCTGGTTGAAATGTATCCATCACCAGTCACAGTAAATGCTAAGTCATCATCATAAAGAAAAACTTGGAAAAATAGGACAGATTTAGATTTTTAATAGCTGCAGCAGCTTAGCAAGAGGCATCTGTTTGCCTTCTAAAAAAACAACAGGGCAGACAGAAACATCATATTAATGTTTTTTCTAGATTAGCAACCTGAGTAGTAGGTAAAAATAAGATTGCTAGCCATCTCTCAGCTAAAAAACTCCAAGAGTTATGAGTTTTTGAAGATTTTGTGGTTTCATTTCAGAACTAGGTTCTACATGTTATTTTTTCAATCTTTTTGTTGTTTCTCTGTCTTTAAAATATAATTTTACCAAAGATAATAAAAACTGGAATTGTTATCACGATGAAACTCTCTTGTTGACTGTATGGAAGAATGGACACATTCAACTGAAACACTGTTGAAAATAGGAAATAAAATGGAAGTGATTAGTTGGTCACTAGCTCAGTCTTTTTCTTTACCAGTCAGTGTCTTAAGAAGCCACAGCAACACACATTGAAACGCATATACATTTAGTATCTTCTCATAGAAACCCTAGAATATTCACTGGTCTTTCTCCAACATTCTCCCCAGCAGTATATCATCTTCCTTCAGAAGCAATTTATAAGTTTCCCTAATTAGGCAAAGAGAATATTATCAAACCACTTGAGGAAAAAGACAATCATAAATAAAGGAGTTAATAGAAGATTAACAATTTCAATTAACCATTAACCAAGTTCATCATGTATTAGTCACATACATCTCTTGTATTGCACTGAAAGAGCCTTTCCAGAGACGCAGTATGCCTTTTCAGTCATGATACACTTACATCAGCAGATCTACCTGAGTAATCTTTTTAATCTTATATCTTCAAAAATCATTTTTTTTTCTCACAGATACATACATAACAGCTCTTATTGAATGTAATCCTTGTATTCTATCATCATTATTTCTTAGAGCATTCTTGAGTGTCCTCAGAAAGCCTGCTAGAAGAGTCACAACACTGACACAGAACAACAGTCAGTCCAGTTGTTGGATTTCTGACAGAGAAGAGATCTGAGGAAGAATGTGTGAACTGGGAAAGCATATAGCAAGAGTGGTCCTACAATGAGTTCTTAGCAATAGCAACTATAGGCATGTTCTCATTTGGCCTCAAGATCTTTCCTCCAGATCTGGCCTAGTACAGAAGATACATTACTGTCAGACGCACAATTCTGTCCCTGCTTTATGTGCTATTAAATATACATGTAATTAGTTCATTTAAGATAATTTAGAGTATAAAACATATAATTCATCCATTTTGGAAATTTTTCCGACATTGTCATATTGTATGTCCGCCACACATGTCATAGTGGAACAGAATCATCTCTTCACAAAATATCATTTTAAGGTTTTAAAGTGGAGTGTGTTTTTGACTTTTATCAGCCTGGTTTACATTTACATCCTGTGTAGCCTTATTCTATGGTTGGACTAGATGATCTTGTAGATGATCTTGAAGATCTAGATGAAAGAAGCTCTAGAAGATCTAGATGATCTTGTCTTTTCCAACGTAGTGATTCTATGATTCTGTGATTTCAAACTGAAAACATATGATAAAGTTATTCCATGTCTGAGAATACTACATTCTGTGTCTACAGTATGCCCCATTTTTTAAAATTCAAAATTCATGCTCCAGCTACTAAAATATTGTTACCCATTTACATCAGGACAAACATCAGTGTTGAGGTTAAAATTATCTCTTAGATACAGACTTTATGTCAGTAAACCCTGAAGTCAATCACAAGGAACAAACATCCAGCTGAGTCTGGATTAAGTGCTGACAGTCCCCCAAACTGCTTAAAACCCATCAAGGCAGTAGGATACAAGAAGTGGGGGGAGAGGGTTATACAGCAACCATCAGATGATTGACATTGTGTATGCCTCTAGTTCTGCTCAAAACATGGTAGACCACACTCAAAAAATAGCTGTCCTTTTAACATGGTGCGTCAAGATAAACTGAATGTTCTTTGCCTTCCTATTGCCTCTGCTGGTGAATTTTGAAAAAGGAGCTGTCCAGCAAGAACATAAATAAAAACAATCAAATGTCAAAAGAAACCAGAAAAAGGGATAAGTCATCATCAAATATTATGAAGAGAAGGTAAGTGAGAATAAGATTATTGCTTTTCCAGAAAAGGTATCCGTGTCATGAACATACTACGGACAAGCAGAAGCTATCCTTTGTCTCCCACTCAGAAAACTCATATGAGTAAGTTTTTTCACAATGACAATAAATATGCCAGAGGTTTTTAAGCCATGTCCAAAATCATTTGTTGTCTGAATGGTGATGAAAGGAGCTACAAGGTAAGTGACTCACTATGGTACATCTGTGTACAGAGTACAACAATTATGTTACTTATAGTCTTCCAATTGCAGTCTCAGTGTCTTAAAAAGAAATAGAAGAGCCTTGATGTATATTAAGATCTTGATCCACATCCCGTTAAAGTCAAGAGGGGCACATTGTATCTCACCACAATGTGGAATTCTGTATCTGAACTACTTTATATGGGTTTTCTTCAGAGGCAATAGAAGGAAGGTCAATAAAGTCAAAAGGCTTTTAAGATGTATGATTCTATGATTCCATGTAATTCTTCTCATCCTAAAGCAGACAGCAACTTTGGTTAGATCAATCTCACTATAAGCTCTATCGACTATATTGACCAATCTCCATTGACTATAATAGGATGACTAGCTCAGACACAAACTTGCAGTATGGATATCAAAATCTAGGTAAGGTAATTTCCATCAAGGGATTTTATGTCATCTACAACATATACTCCCAGAAGCCTTGTTTGGAAAGAAGATGGCCAAAAAGATGAAGGGATGAAGAAATGAGTCAAAGCAAAAAAAATATTGAGATAAGAAGCATATATCTTAATTGCTATCTGCTGTTGAATATATTATTTTATTTGAATTGCCTTGTATTTTGTCAATTCTCCTTTGACAGGACTTTATGGCTAAGGACTGTATTCTAAGAAGTAAATCTAATGTCAGGGGAAGATTTCTGAGATATGGGATGAAAGGAACAGGGATCAAAGTCAGAGATAGAGACCAGTCTGCAAGACCCTAAAGGCTTTCAGAGCATGTTAACTCAGCTAAAGCAGTATGAAACAGTACTGAGCAGTACTGAACATTAATACAGCCTCCTGATGCTGATTTTTTTTTTCTGCATTGACATAGCATTCATTTAATTCTCTTCATTAGATTGATCACGAAGGGCAATATTTTCCTCCCTGGAACCAGGCCATATTTTTATTCTATGTTTTTATGATACTTACACAGCAGTTGGAATTAAAGAAGATTGTCATTAGAGCTCTATTTCAGCATTCCATCAGATAAACAACAAATTATCTGGGTTGATTAAGTTCACCTTGATAAAGGGGTCAATGTCTGAGGCATCATCTGCTGACAAATTCATAGTCACAGACTTCAGGAGGAATATTTGTTAGTAATTAACTTCAACTTGCTTCTAGGATAGGAATTAAAGATCTTTATTTTGGCTTGTTTTTCAGGTCAGATATCTATATTTCACTGGCATCTGAAAGCAGTGAACATGCAGAAGATGCAATGTTATTTCAGTGCTTTCCTTGGATTATTAACAGTGGCTTTGTAACTGCTACACATCCAGCTGTATGGATTCCTTTAACTACTCATGTTGTCTGATAAGTTTCCAGTTTTACCAGAAAAAAGATAAATAAACAGTCACACAATTCAAAACATGTCTATCATTTACCTGAAATAGGTTGAATAATTCCCTGAGCCTTCTTACGTTCATTTAATCGAAGAGTAACAAAAGAATTTACTCATAGCTTACCCAGTCTTACTATGACAGAAGGGTGAGTAACATGGTCCTCTTTCAGTGGTGAAGCAGAAAGAAAATTCACATGCACATGTATACTTAAATACCTTCTTTTTTCCCCTAAAAAAGCACACTATAAAAGCATAGTTAGGGATTTCCATGTTGCTCTGAAGTCTCATAATATATTTTGATTTTCTGCACTAGAAGGAAGAATCATCCTTGAGAATGAGAGGAAACCAGGTAACAGTTTTGAGGGTGGATCAGTATTAAATTCCATGCTGCTAGAAAATGCTTAGGTTGCGCAATTGAAGAAGCTGATATGCATTCACAGAGCTGTGCTGTGTCTGTCGGAACAGACAGGGGGATAACTTTACAGTTGGAGCTAGAGCAATGCTGTTGCACGCTGGCAGTTGAAGACCCTTTCAGTATGTTGTAGGATGCAATCAACATCTTCTCAGACTGGATTGTCAACAGTTTAATTTCTGTGTGAAAATACACTAATCCATTGTGACTAGCAGAAATAGTGAATATATATATTATTTACACAAGCTGACATCTGGAGCCTAGATGATTCTTAAGCTATTCTTATATTTGACTTCATAGCTGGCCTGAGAGAGGTTCAAGAAGATCATGTGAAATGACCAAAATTATGCAGGAAGTCATTGGATCAGACAGGATTAAAAAGTCCGAGAATTCATATGACTGCCATTATTACCTAGTACCTAGGCCCACACAGTGTGTCTAGAGGATGGTTTCAAACCTTTGTAAAAATCTGGCTTTTGTATCATTCCTGGATTGTTTCCAGGAACAAATAGCAGCCCACCGTGATCTTTCCTCTTGGCAATGTTCACCTAAATGACTGCTCTCAGTTTCACTGATGTAAATCCAAGACAATGTCACTAAATTCAAGGGTGGGAAATTCATTTCTGTTTCTTCAGATCTGTCCATTTAGAGGACTACAAAGTCAGGGAATAATCCTGGTACTTCTCTCACTTTCAGTGGGATCACTGCATTCAAATTTGACCCATAGTCATGTCATTGTTTGAAAACCATCCTCACCATTGAAATAAGATCAAGTCATTGGCATTGCTGAAGACAATTGTCATTTTTTGATAAAACCAGTAACATGTACTTAGTCCTAATGTGTAGACCACTGATGCTGTTAAATCAGAACTCAGTGTAATTACCGGGGTTTCTAATACAAATAATTGAAAAACATAAAATCCTCAGGACAAAAACTTAACTCAGAGGGTTTAAATTAACTGGCATCTAAGTAAATTCATAAGCAAATAGCTCAGTCATGGCCCGTACATGGAACACAGCAACCTTAATGATAACAACACAAATACAAATAGAAAACACAGAAAGAAGTGTTAAACAAGGGAAGCTGCAGGCAGCATATCTGCAGGGAAAAGCAGGGTAGGCATAATCGCATCTCTCAGTTTGATGCCAAATTTCTTACAGACTTCAGGGCAAAAAAGTTTTCTGTCCTACTCTTTGACGATCACAAATTGTCTGGAACTCCATTTTTCACCATAGCCTTAGACGTGGTCACAATAACATCTAAAGTCTTTTAATGTTCATATTTAACCTTGGATAAGGAAATAATAGCTGAATTGAATTTGGAGAAGTAAGAGCTTGGTTTACCACTTTTCAGGTAGATTTTTTCTGTTACATGGAGAAACTGACACAAATCAGTTGCTGCATTTAAAGTGAGCAAAGTAGTACATCAAGCAACAAGGAAATCCATAGCAGTATTCCCTCTGCTTTGTTTTGAGTGAACCTCAGGAAGTCACCTGCTCTGCTGTAAAGGTTTTTGTGATAGTTACACAGTTCATCACATCAGAGGGAAAACCCGTCTTTATGCAATGGGGTTTGCTGCTGCAGTTTGTCTGCCTGCATGTTTCTGTTACTCTATTTAGATTTCCTGTCATGGTCTTGCCAGGAACGAACTTATGCTGTTCAGAAATCGGTCTCTCCTGGCCTTTTAGAAACATGTGACTCATTTCCTTTCTACAATGGCATCTCTTATCAAATGGTAAGCAGAAACAAAACAGTTATCTTGGACCATCAGTGATTTGCATGTCTCTATTAATCATTTAACCCTGAAAATCTATGCCAAAATATTCACTTCAGTGGAATTTGTTGCCCTTTGAAAATCAAGCCAATTTGGGGAACTGAACTACTGAAAGAAGAACCTAATTTGGGTTCTAAATTTTAAAGTTCTGACCTTCAATAATTTTGCATTAAAAATGTAAACATAAAAATAATAATAATAATAAAGATCACAGTGTATTTTGCCCAAGAAGAACTATCTGCAGCCATATCAGTTAGGTAATGAGAGATGCTGTCAACAGAGTACTAAGCTGACCTAGTATAATTTCAGCTTAGTTGATTGGCTTTTAATACCTTTGATGATCACTTGCTGAAAGCTTGCCACATTATCTGTACACCGTGCCATCCTGTATACTAGGTACACGAGTACTAGGCTCACTCTCAAAAAGTAAAAAAGGAAACTACAAATTCTCTGTGAGAAGCTCAGCACAATACATATGATCTGTGATATTTTGGTCCCAAGCAATGGCAACAGCCCTACATCCCCACTGTGAAGAAGGAGACACAAGACCTCAGACAAGTCTTTTGTACTAGAGAGAATAGAAAAATGCAATGTAGCAACAGTGCTGCTGTTTATATCTGAAGGAAGATATCATGAAGTCCTTTTCTATCCAACATTTCTACCATGTCATGATCATACTATTTATATTGTACAGATAAAGTACTGCAGAACTCCTCAAGCTATGCTTTTTCCTGTGCATAAGCCTGTGGAATGAGTATGATATCATTTGGACTGGAAGCTTGAGCAAGAAAAATGTGTTTAGTCCCAGGGATCCTCCACACCTCATAGTCCCACAGTGGCAGACTTTGATCAGAGTACTCTGCATCTGTTCCCACATTGTTCTCCACACATGAAGGCTGTGCAGCTTGCCCCTCACTGTGCTCCTGTTAGCCACCACGTGTGATCTGAGTCCTCCCTAAAAGGAAAGAGAGGATGGAGAGCTGGTCAGAACTACGCTGCTTTGTCTTTGTTTTATTCATGGCTAATGCATGATGCAGCTCTGTGGGATGCTTCTTGTTCTCTCCATCTTCCCCTAGGGTCCCTTGGTCATGCCAATCATTTAAAGAGAAGATAAAGGCAGCTACATAAAGGCACGGTAAGGGAGGGGTAGTGTGCCCTCCAGCTACTTTTCCCAGTCAAAGATGGTTTTCCCCACACAGTCTTGCCTCTCTAGGCTTGGTGGAATATACTTTGATTTTCCATCCTTTCTGAACTCATTATAATCTGAAATCATTGACACTGGTACAACTTAACACCTGGTCTCTGTTTCTAAAAAAGAGAAAGCCTACCAGGTGGACATTTAGAAAAATCAATTCCCCTGATAAAGCCAAGGATATTAAAAAGAGAGAGAGAGAGAGAAAGAAACACACAGAGATGAGAGAGCACAGTTCTCCCACAGAAATAGAGTGGCAGCCAGCCATTGTTCAGAAAGGCAGCATCAGCACCAGGAATCAGATGACTAAGCTTCTGATAATGAATGAAATATTTTTACTACGCTGAAAAAATTCTGGCACTGCAGAAGGGCTCAGGATAAATGAAACAATTTGAAGGGCCTTTCTGAAGGACACCATCAGATAACTTTCTGCTGCAAAAATTCCAGTCCCCTGGAGAGAAGAGATGGTTGTGGATGGTGGCAGGGGTAAAAGGAGACAGGCTTAAGTTAATGTAGACTTAATGGGAACAAATAAAAATGATTCCAACACAGATACAAATAGAAAACACAGAAAGGATTGTTAGGCAAGAGAAGTTGCAGACAGCATATCTGAAGGGCATTCTCTGCTAAATGTTGTGAGAGACATGACACAGTATTGGTTAGGGTATGAGCTATCTCTGAGAAAGAACAAGAGAGTCTGAATATTTATGAATCTTGTAAGGGAACAAACAACTGCAGCATGTTGAAATGCTATCCCCTGCTCAGGTGCTTATTGTAACCCCCTGATGAAAGATGGCAGGCCTAAGCAGAGCTAGAAAGGAACCTAGTGACTACATCTTAGTACAAATCCACTTCATCATAGAGTTAGGGATTTGTAAAATCTCAAAGGAAGATTCACTAGGATTCATCTCCCCACCTCATCTTCCTGTCACAGCTTTCTGATACGCTGCCCAGAGGTAACGTGTATATATGCATTGTACTGATGTGTTGTGGTTGTACCAACGTGATGCTAACCTCCACATCACGTTGCTGGCACTGTGACCCTTTGTTACACAAAAAGAATCACAGAATCACAGAATCACAGAATTGCAGGGGTTGGAAGGGACCTCAAGAGATCATCGAGTCCAACCCCCCTGCCAGAGCAGGTTCCCTACTGCAGGTTGCACAGGTAGGCATCCAGGCGGGTCTTGAATATCTCCAGGGAAGGAGACTCCACAACCTCCCTGGGCAGCCTGTTCCAGTGCTCCGTCACCCGCACCGTGAAGAAGTTCTTCCGCATGTTGGTGCGGAACTTCCTGTGCTCCAGCTTAAGGCCATTGCCCCTTGTCCTGTCCCCACTGACCACCGAAAAGAGGTTCCCCACCTCCATTTGCCTCCCGCAACTAAGATGCTTATAAACATGGATCAGGTAAGAAGACACTGACAAAGTAAAGAATGTTGGTAGGAGGCATTACATCCATGAGACCCTGATGAGATGCATCCCAGAGTCCTGAGAGAACTGGCTGATATAGTCACGAAGACACTCTCGATGATACTTGAAAAGTCATGGCCAGGTGAAGTCTCTGGTAACTGGAAAAAAGGCAATGTCACATCCATTTTTAAGAAGGGTAGAAAGGATGATCCAGGGAACTACTGACCTGTCAGCTTCACCTCTGTGCCAGGAAAGATAATGAAGTAGATCCTTCTGGAAGCTATGCTAAGGTGCACGGAAGAGAGGGAGGTGATACGAGACAACCAGCATGGCTTCACCAAGGGCAAGTCCTGCCTGACTGAGCTAGTGGCCTTCTGTGATGGTGTAACTACATCAACGGACAAGAGAAGAGTCACTACTGTCATCTATCTGGACTTCAGTAAGGCCTTTGACATGGTCCTTCACAACATCTTTCTCTCCAAATTGGAAAGATATGGATTTGATGGGTAGATTGTTTGACAGATGAAGAACTGGTTGTGAGATCATTCCCAGAGAGTGGTAGTCAATGACTCAGTGTCTGGATGGAGATCAGTGATGAGTGGCATCCCTCAGGAGACAGTGCTGTAACCGATACTCTTCAATATCTTCATCAATGACATTGACTGTGGGATCAAATGACCCTCAGCAAGTTTGTGAATGACACCAAGCTTTGTGGTGCAGTCATCACACCTGAGGGATGGGGTGCCATCCAGAGAGATCCAGACAGGCTCGAGCAGTGGGCCCAGAACAACCTCATGAGGTTCAACAAATCCAAGTGTGAGGTCTGGCACCTGGGCCATTGCAACCCCTGGTATCAATACAAGCTGGGGGATGAAAGGATAGATCACAGCCCTGCTAAGAATGACTTAGGAGTACTGGTGGATGGCAAGCTGGACATGAGCCAGCAGTGTGCCCTTGCAGCCCAGAAAGCCAACCACATCCTAGACTGCGTCACAAACAGCATGGCTAACAGATCAAGGGAGGTGATCCTCTGTTGTTGAGACCTCACCTGGAGTACTGCATCCAGATGTGGAGTCCTCAGCACAGGAGCAACATGGACCTGTTGGAGCATGTTCAGAGAAGGGCTGCAAAAATGTTCCAAAGGACAGAACACCTCCCCTGTGAGGACAGACTGAGAGAGCTGGGGCTGCTCAGCCTGGAGAAGTGAAGGCTCTGGGGAGGCCTGATAGTGGCCTTTCATTGTCTGAAGGGGGACTAAAAGAAAAGAGACAGACGCTTTAACAGGGTCTGTGTTGATAGGGCAAAAGGAAATGGTTTCAAACCAAAAGAGATTCAGGTTGGATATACGGAAAAATTTTTTAACAGTAAGGGTAGTGAACAGGTTGCCCGGAGATGTGGTGGAAGCCCCGTCCCTGGAGACATTCAAGGTCAGGCTGGATGGGGCTCAGAACAGCCTGACATGTCTGTCACTGTTCATTGNAAGGACAGAACACCTCCCCTGTGAGGACAGACTGAGAGAGCTGGGGCTGCTCAGCCTGGAGAAGTGAAGGCTCTGGGGAGGCCTGATAGTGGCCTTTCATTGTCTGAAGGGGGACTAAAAGAAAAGAGACAGACGCTTTAACAGGGTCTGTGTTGATAGGACAAAAGGAAATGGTTTCAAACCAAAAGAGATTCAGGTTGGATATACGGAAAAATTTTTTAACAGTAAGGGTAGTGAACAGGTTGCCCAGAGATGTGGTGGAAGCCCCGTCCCTGGAGACATTCAAGGTCAGGCTGGATGGGGCTCAGAACAGCCTGACATGTCTGTCACTGTTCATTGCAGGGGAGTTGAATTAGATGGCCTTTAAAGGTCCCTTCCAACTCAAGAAATTCTATGATTCTATGAATCTATGATTCATAAGTCGATGTTATGTCTGATATTGTCAGTAGCATTTAACTGAACTGGAATTATGGGAAGATGTTTTAGCTTACCCTTACCAAAATGAAAGACAGAAATATGAGGAAATTAAAAGATCTGGTTGCCCACAAAAAAGTTCATACAAATATATATATATATTTATATGATAAAAAATTAAGGTTATGTATTCTCTACATAGTAGCTAGTGAGAAGCTACTAGCAAAGGAGGAAGGTTTACAGCATGAACTGAGATTTAAAAGGGTCTTCTCTCTTCTGGAAATGTCTTCTAAGCTAGAACCCCTCCATCGAAGCAGATTTCCCACTTGAATAATATATTTCAATTCACGGGCTAAAAAGTTTACAGATATAAAAAACTTACCAAGCTTTGTTCTCTGAGAAGAATAGCTACAGGCAATCTTTTTTAAAACAATCTTTGCCTTCAATACAGCCAAGCAAATGGACAGGTTGGGTATCAACTAAAGATTATGGAACTAGCAGCACAATTAGGACTGAGTCATCTATATAATTCTATTACACAGAGGTCTAGTTCCCTCCAAAAATCAAATTTAGTCAGGATAGGGTCTCTGATCCAAGGTTTGCTCTTGCATTTGCAAACCAGGATATCCTCAGCACTAATTTAGTGAAGTCATTTTAAATTATGTAAACAAGCTAGGCTCAGGTGCAGAGGTCAAAATTGATGCAGATTTCCTAGGAATTCTGTTCCCTTTTATTCTGAAAACTGGGTAATTCTAAACATTAGGCTTCATGCATTAAATATTGAACACAAAGTCCAAGGCTTCACTGGGGACACGGCATCTATAAAGGCTTCATTAACTCTGTGAGGCTTTGAAGCTCCGCTATGCAACTATTAGCTGATCTTATTTAACAAACAGAGATGTAGGCCTATGTGTTGTTTGTGACTGAGCAGGTGATGATTTTCTCTCCGCTGCCGCCAGTCAAGGACTTTCCACTACCAGGACCCAGGCTCCAGCCGTGGGGTCAGGATGTGAATACTCAGAGGTCCAGGCTACCGTAAGGGAAAAGGGAAATGTTATCTCCATTGATTTCTAGTTCAAAGAAAGCTTTTTGCTTTTACACTTTGAATAATACATGCTATCAAATCATCTCACAGCCAGGTTAACAGTGGTGTTTGTTTTATTTCATGGCCAACACATTGTTATGTTTAACACCCGCAGGAATAGAAACTGCTCAGATGGCAATTCCCTCTCTGTATTCACTGTATTTCCTTAAAAATCTATACCCTGCTAATACCAATGAAATAATTCTCACTGATTCACAGACTTAGAAACAAACTATTTGGTCCAGTTTTTTCTTGCAGATGAAAGTGATTGTATTCGTGAGGTTGCTGTGCGATGACAAAGAGTAGCATTTCCACTGATTTTAAAATGCCATATTTTAGAGATCAGCTCTAAAATAGCACACATGCATCCTGATTTGGGTTTGAAATCTCATCTTTTAGCATCAGTCATCTGATGAGCAGATGGTAAGGAATATGCATTTATGCAAAGATAAGGTTGGGCCACAGGATGTATTAAGCACGATATCAGTACCGCAAGGACAATGAGGATCAAGTACACCTGTGGATGACTTCACAGGAAGGGGAGCAGGAAGACAAACAGGATACAAGCAAGAAGATATTAAGGGGCTATTGGTCTAGTTATGAGCATTAGATGACTTAAAGCAAAAGAGGTTCACAGTAAATTCCAATAAATAGGAGGAGATTATGGACTCTACAGAAGACTATGAGCAAAATTGATTCTTGGTCATTTTAGGCATCTTAAAATGTCTGTGGATTTCACTCATTGACTCATCTGAATTTGCATTCTCTGCTGGAGGAATCATAAAGGGAACTGACAGCCTTAGATCAGCAGAAAACCAGCAGAAGAAGATTTAATTTCCAGAAAAATTTTTATCAGTTTTGGTGACAGGCAGATTATGAGAGGTGGTGAATAGATCAGTGTTTTAATGCACCAAGACATCTACTGATCAACCTGAATGCCGTCACGCTGTCCCTATGGAGTTCAGTGAAGGTAGGAGGATTTGCACCAGTTGTGGACTTATTTCCAAAAGCTTCCTGAAATCTCAGAAGTCATCCAGCCTCAGTGAAATCCACCCAAATGTGGCATATCGTCCACCCTAAAAGAATCCTAAAAGAAACACAAATAATGACTAGGACATGCAATCACATTGAGAAACTGTTTGGAAAGAGACACCTTTTCTGATTGCTGAGTAAATGGTCCCAAGACTTGCATAAAAGCCCTAGCAAACATAACTACACAAACCCTTTGCTAGCAAAGACAAATAAGATAAGGATTTTCTGTTCTGTTGCCATTAAGTCTTTGAAGCAGTGGCAGTCTAGACAAACCAAGTTTTGCTTAACCTCCTGCTAAAAATGAAACAAATATGCCTAGAAAGAGAACACATAAAGTCACTATATTTTAAATAAAGGGAGAGAAAAAAATATATCATATTACAACCCAAAATATTTTTTAATTTTCAAGGCAGCTATTTTCAGAGATTGCAGTTATTGCAAGGAAACAACTAACGTCTACCGAAAGTAATAGAGTATAAGAAGTAAAATCCTAACATTTTGAAGGGGAGTTAGATCTCTGACACTCACATCAGTGAATTATCAAGTTATACATGATTCTGAAACCATGCCAACCTGCATTGTGACTGCTTGGCTAGCTGAAATAAAGCACTGTTATTGCACTTTTTCTAACAGTAAGAATAATTTTTCGTCTCTAGAAGACACATCAGAAAGTGATCAAGCAGTAAATTTAACAAGTCGAAGGCCATTTTTCTTGAACATCATGTAATGCAGTTGTGGATGTGGAATGGAATGTTCTGAGTGGGTTGAAAAGGGGTTTGGAAGATGCATAAAGGAAAGACTCACTGCTGGTGATTAAATATGATTATCTGGAGAACCATCAGCTCAGAAAGCTCCTGAGCTGCTGACTGCTGGAAGGAGGGATGCCAGGAAAGGGTCACCTTGCATGTAAAATGTGTTCCTTACATCCTTCACTATAAAGGCCTCCACTGGCCAATGTCAGTCAGGACAATGGGCTTTCTCTTGTGTTTCTCTCATAGTTCATGAGAACAATTTTGAAATACCACACCTCAGTTCTTTCTCTGCTCCTATAAAGAAGTATGAACAACAGGTGTCCATCTCTATTGTCCTTAGCCACTATCTGTTCCACATGATTAGTTGTTAATTCGTCATAGCCAATAATTTCATAGTTTCCCTGTGGTGTGGACATAGTGGCAATTTCTCAGGGTAACAGATTTTTACCTTACTACAAAGAGGGAATACGTGAAAAAGGGTGAAGGAGGTCAGAGCAAAATGTGAAAAGGAAAGGACTGATGGAGGCAGAGGTGGGCAGACTTATGTATGGAGCAGGCTTGTGTTTGTTTCCTCAAATATATATATATTTTTAAAATCCATTGCTTTAATGAACTCAGCTGATTGAAAGTGGTGAGGCAGGCTGCTCTGATCAGTCCTTTCTCTGGACCACAGAACTGTGACATTTGTATTGGAAGACACAGCTGTATAAGACCCCTACGAAAACAAAAACTTGCCTAACTTCTTGCCTCAACTTCAAATACGTCCACTGTACCTGGATGAATTTGTGCTCCTGACTGCAGGAGTTATTCTAATCTCCACCAGATCTGGATAGCCATGCCACAGACTACAGCACTCTGCTTGCCAGTGCTGTACCAATAGGATTTCTCATGGTACAGTGGAGCTGTTCAAACTCTGAGATAAGTGTATTTGTCCTCCCAAGCACACAAGATGTGGGATGGTTCTGAGGGATGCTCAGAGTTTGATTGACGTAGCTGACACCATCATAGCAAAGAGGATAAATTGCCAGACTAAGTGAGGGCTAAATCCGCTCTGTAAGCTGCACGTCTTGCTATGCATGGCTGAGGTGATCTGTATGGATGGGTGAGAGAAAGGGGGAAAAGCCCAAGTATGCATTCAAATGAAACCGGGAATGAGGATATTCCCTAAAGGAGGCCGAAGTCATCGATTTTCTCTAGGTCATAAACTCCTTGTAAGCCCAGGATGAACCTCACCTTGATACTTTGTCTTGCTATGCTGCTGTTGAAAACTGACACACTGTCAACTGTGCTAAGGATATTTTCTCACAGGATCTGAGACAATCTGCACTCTTATTGGAGTTTCTGAGAAAACAAATAATTACTGTCAAATGTCAAGCTTTGATAAACATGTATCAGTCCATACACCTCCCTCAGTCTCTCACCTCAGAATCAAAATGTTTTCTGTTTTGGTTTCTGTTGATAATTTTAATTTTTTTCCTGTTTAAGACTATACATAACTTAGAGTCGTTCCGTGATACAGGGCACAAACCCACTCAAACTGGCATTCAACATATGCCTGGATGTAAAGTAGATGAGTGATGTTTGTGCTGTACGGAGACAAGGGGCCAATGAAATGAAATGATACAACTCTAAGCCTAGATTATCTATGACTGAATTTGATTCTAGCATGGAAGAAAACAAAATCTTAACTTAGTACTGTCATAAAATCAGTGAAATATTGGGTGTTGAATGTTGTGGTTTCTAGTTAACATTTCAGCAGACTATCTCTTAGGCTATACGGAAATAATAACAGTTTCACCCTCACAATTTTCCTCCTCAAAATCTGATGTAGGCTGGATTTCCAGTCCACTGGGACACTCCCTGCAACAGGGGACCAATCTGTGTTACTTACGATAAATTCACCAAAGCTGACATCTGTGACCTCCTCCCACCTCAAATCATCAACTCTTTATAAAGAGTCACAATCTGAAGTTTAGTCCAGGTCCTCTGTAGGCGGACAAAAACTGTTTCTTTATCTTTTACCTATTTGTAAGAAAAACAAAAAATCCACTGCCACATCCATGGTCACATTTTCACGGTTTCAAAACAATTTATGTTTAGTTTTGTGTCAGAAGCCAATAAATATTCTACTTCTTATGTATGAGCCACTCTTAAGCTTCCTTGGATCCTCTGCACCACAAAGCTCACAATTTACTGTTTCTGGATTGAACTGGGAAGGTAATTTAGCAAGCTTATACCTTTTCTCAAAGAGCCAGTGCATCCTGCTAAAAAGAGATGCAAATAAATAATTAAAATCTTATTTTAATGTTAGTTTTAATGGAAATGTTTGGTATTTTGCTGAGGGAAAGTCACAGAGGATACAAATTGGAGGTTCTGTTTCAAACTACACAGCATCCCAGACATACCATAGAGCCTGGGTTTACCTCCTGCTTCATGACCCCAGGTCAAATACGAATGGTTTTTTAATACCTCAGTCTTGAACTCAGACAGAAACAATGCTACTGTGCAGCAAAGTTGCTTGGAAAAGCAACTAGCACAGTCTCAACTAATGCTAGAGACTTCATGGCTCTTCTTTGCTCTTCCAGATATACAAGTCCTTTGACCAGGCCCAAAAAGAACTGGGAAAATAAAAATAAAGAGAAGAAGCTAGAGAGATTGCATCTATCTTCCTTTTCGTTCTTCAGGGGAACAGCTCATCTTTGGTTTTCCTAACAGCTATTTTTCTCTTGGGAGAATGGAGAGGAAGATAGTAAGACCTTTTTCCCCCACCTTGAACGTGCTGCAGTTTTACTTTCTCCCTCATGCTGAAAGGACATGGAAATATGAATCTTGAAAGAAATGTGATATATTTTCCACTATTCCTCCTACATACTCTTCCATTCTATTGTCCACTCCATCCTCCTTGGAGGCTCCACGTTGGTCCTAGAATCTGCATTACCATATGCTTGTAACATATAAACATGAAAATTGTGACCTTGGTTTTCACTAACTTGACTACCTAGCCTACACGTTAAGTTTGTGTTTTTGTGGAGGGGTGAGAATGGTTGCAGTAACTTAACTCAAGTATCATCTCCACATTTCCTCTATCCTCATGGTCCAAAACGCTGTGTGATACCGGACAGCTGTCAGCAAGGAAGAATGTGTCAAGAAATGATGTATATAAATCAAACGACAATCTGCATGAACACCTCACTCTTCCTTATTTAGTGTTTCACTTTTTTGAGTCATCTCTTCCAATTCCCATTGCTGAGTGGGCTTAGGTCTTTCAGCTTCCTGAATAATCTGCCATTGTCATTTCTCTCATGTTCTTGCCAATTCTATCTGCACGCAAGAGGTCCTTGTGAAGGAGTTGATACTCTCCTTTCAAATTGGTTACCACAAATACATTTATAATTACAGAACTGTCTCTGATCCATGGTCAAAACAGTTCCTCATACTTCTCTGCAGTCAATCTTGCATTATCTCTATTAATCAATGACCTGGCAACTTTTCCTTCTTCATTATCTTTCTTTTGTCTCATCTCAGATTTTTCCTGGAGGTAACTGGATGACAGAAACAAGATGCTCTCCTTTCCTTCCGTGTATTTCTCAATAAGATCAGTAGAAGTTTTCCCTGCCTCAACTACTTTCATTCTCATTGTGGAACGAGTGCTCTGACTTAGGATGTTTTTGGCACAAGCTGGAAAAAGACCACTGGGGCTTTGCTTATAGATTTCAAGGCTCTAAGTACTGCTTTGGAGAGTGCTATAACCTACTTGCCATAAAGAAGCTATTCCTGCTGGAGACTGGAGGCAGGCTAAGCAGTCAGCAAATTTGCCGTTGACATCAGAGTGAACTTTGCTAGCTTTGTATCATCAGCTTTGTATCATTTCTATTCTATTCTATTCTATTCTATTCTATTCTATTCTATTCTATTCTATTCTATTCTATTCTATTCTATTCATTTCAGAGCTCTTCTCCTGTGAGGGGATTTTCCATGTAGGTGTTGCAGTCAATTGACAGCTTTGCTTTCTAAAGGAGAAGATCCAGGGGAGAATCTGCCCTAAGTAATTATTCTGTCTTTGTTCATATTCCCAACTCAGAAACAATTAAGCTAGGCTAAAAAAAATTCTTTATACTATCCACAGGGAAATACGATGTCCCTGCTCTCCTACTCTGAAGGTATTTCCTCCTGCTTCCTCACTCCTCTTCTGCTCTCCTCTCCCCTTTGCATCTCATCCTGAGATAGGTACCCATTGCTTATTGTGGAGCATTCTGATTTTCTGCCATAATCCTTGTCTCCGTTTTATTCAATCCTACTTTGCTGTGGTAAGTTTTTCTTCAGCTGCAGCTTGTGAATTATGAATATTTTTTGCTAAATGCAAAGTTCGTACTTTTCGTTGATTTACTGGCAGTAAAATATTGTCTGATCAGATGCCTTAGCACAATGGTATTCTCATCCAAGGATGACATTTTTACCTTTCAAAGACAAACAGAGCTTCATTTGAAGATAAAAAGGCAGAGAGATGAAGAATGTAAACAGAGTTTAAATTCTCTTATCACAGTTAAAAAAAAAAAAAAAAAACACCCCAAACTATTTTAAAAAGAGGTCCTATATAAGGAAGTCTGCAAAGCCACTTCCCATTGCATAGAACAGGATACGCCAAAGAAATGATACAGCTTGGCACAAATAACAAAGATAATTTCAACTTTATTTAAATACTACAAGGACGTTTAAAGACTTCTCAGGACATAAATCCCATTTTGATTACATTCTTCAGCTTTACTTTAATGTTCAGCTCTCTCTGGGTAGAAGGGAAAACTAGGAAGATAGTCAAAACTTGTGGTTTGTAAAAATTATGAGCATCCTGTATGCAAGTCTGGAAATTTCTTCCCTATGTGAGCTTAGTGAAGGAAGCCAGCATGTAATCTTTTTCCCTTTGCTTTACAGGAATCCTTTTATTGCTCATGGCTAACCTGAAAGATGAGAGGTAATTTAAACTCTAATTGTCTCAATAAGAGAGAAGCAAAGAAAACAAAACTATATTAAAACAAACAGACAGCAGCCACTGAATCTATGTTCTGTCAGACTTACCACCCTGGGGATACTGATGGATGGGTCAGGAATCCAACACCGTAGGCTGGGATCACTGATGAGAACCGCCCCTGCTAGCTACTGAACAGACGAGCAACCTCAAATGTACACAGCCACACACATCCTCAGCTGATGGAAATCAGTACTTCTCTGCAGGAGTCAATAAAAAGATATCAATATTCAACAGCTGGGAATCCAGCCTATAAGATTTTCAATTTGGGTTAATCTCAGCATTCAAAAGTGTTGAGTCCAACAACATGGCATGAAAGGTCCCTCAGGACTTTGCCATTTGTAAGTGCCAGTAAAAACCACTCAAGTGTCAAGTAAACCTTTCCACAAATGAAGACTGTCATCTCTTGCATATATGCTAGATTCAAAAGAGAAAAAAGCAAAAAAAGAAAAGAACCAACAACTTGAGGGAGCTGTAAGAATTTAATTAGGAATGCAATCCTACAGGCATCTTGTTCTTAAACCAGCTACATTAGATGGATAAGTAATGATATTAAAAGCCAGTAGCTCAGGTCCCACAGGGTGAAAAGCAGCAATTTCGAACTGCTGGGGGAAAAAAAAAACATCTGTTTTCCATTTGGGAATGATTCTGCAATGTGGCACATAGATTTGTGTATGGTTTACTTCTTCCTTCTGTGTTGGGTTTAATTCTTCTCCTAAAATGACAACTCTAGAAATCACTGTGCTAAGAGTAAGTGGAAGGAGTTACAGAAACCTCATGGGAAAGAGAATATACATAAAAAACACTGGCCCAACCTAAACCTTATGCTCCCGGTCCACACAGTGGAAAGCATAATTGAAATCAGGGAAAATCCCTATTAGGCCTACAGCATACATGATATACTTTGTTTAAATAAATGAACATGCCTGTTTCCTTTTATTCAATGCCAAACCAAAAACTCAAAGCAAAGCAAAGAACCACTCTTCCATGCCTTAGAAGATGGTAGTAGCTGTCTTGCTAAGCTCTAACAACTCCTGAGAGACAGAATGGGCCCTGTCTATCCACACACACACAATGCTGATCAATTAAATCTGTTCTGGAAATAACTGCCTATTTGAAAGTATTATTCCTTGTTACAGAAAACATAGAGGAAATAAATCTTCCAAATAATCCCAAATTTTCCAAATTACTCCACAGAAATATTTGTAAGTCTCAGACAAAGTGGGAGACCTCATTTATGCATCACTGCTCTGTGGTCTCCTCGGATTTTATAATGGCTCAGTGATTTCAGCACATGTAATGAGGTAGTTTCTCTTCAGTGTGCAATGCAGTGGCTCCAGGGCACCATTTTGCACCACGGCTGAAGCAGTGCACTTTCAAGTGACATTGTTAAAGGTATCTAAGACATGAAGTGGAGCTGAGAAACCAGATCCTCCAGGTAAATTTTGACAGTTTGTGTCCAGATGTGAAATTGCTCTAGTCTGTGGCCAAGGACACAAGGGGGGAAAGGCTCCTTGAAAATATGTTCCTCAACCTTGTGTGAGTCTGGGCACAGTCCACCTCTAAATTATCTAAGGAAAGTATATCTGATCTGAAGAGAGAAAAGGACATTCACCAGAGAAATATTTTCAGGACACGGTTAACAATAGTAACTAGAAAGGTCATCATAGGGCATCGACTAATGTTCATTCCTGTGCCTTTCACTGAGCAAGCTTAAAATAAGGTTGTTTTCATATAAATAATAACTCAGCCAATTAGCAAAGAAAACTAAGAAGGGCCCCTGTTCACTGTCACCTTATAACATGAGGGAACTAATGCAGAGATCTTATTGCAGTTCGGTGATAGCATCTTTGCTCCTTATTAAGCCAGCCAGTTAATAGAAACAACTGCCAAAAATAAGTCCTGTGACTCCTGGACAAGGACACAACAGCCGTAAGTGGGACAATGGAGGCAGGCTGGAGAGTCTAGAGTTTGAAAAGTGAAAGGAAGAGGGCAATAAGCAAAACAAGTTTGTTTTGTTCTCACCACTGGGTGTGTCCTCATTTTAAGAGAGGAAGTAACTCAGTTTAACATCCAAATCAGCTGAAAGACCTCAGCTTTACGGTAATTGAAGTTCATTTTTTCACATCCCTTTGCTTTTCTTTAACACCTTATTGCATTTTCATAATGGACCCAGTGGTCTCACATCAGTCCTGATCAGACTGGTTAATTTTACAACCAAGGCCTCCCTTGTGAAACAATTGCTGTAAAAAAAGCTGTTCCTGTACATACACCAGCATGTGTTCTCTTCCCATTACTCCTCAAACACTGAATGCAGAAAAATATGAAGCAGAATCTCTCTCTGGGAATTTTGAGGAACAAAAGATCTTTGTGCAATGAGCCAGCAGGTTGTATTATTACTGAAGAAAACAAATGGCTACAGCATCCTCTGTCCTTATACCCAAAGCTTTTTGCCCAGCCCAAGCATCACTGCACAGCTGCCACAGCTGCTATGCAGACCTTTCTTCAAATACCTCTCCAGACTGCCATCAATTTGCCTTGAATCTGCCACATGAGAAGTTCAGGTCAAGATACACAAGCCTAGATGGAATCCATGATGGTGGTGATTCTTTAGAGACTGTCCAGACAAAAACGGAAGGCCAAACTGCAATGTCTTTTACTGAGTTGTTTCTTCCCAAAGAATTTTGGAAACTGAGTTCCATACGGATAAGAAAAGAGAGAAAAAAGCATCATGTAGTGCTTGCGACACGTAGAGTGAGATTTTGTTCCATCAGGCTCAACTTGAAGGTGTAACTTACTTGCTTTTGTGAAGAAATTATAAGAAATTACCCATGTGGAATGGATAGATCCTATCCTTCGCAAATGATGTTGGCACGTGAGGTCTTGTGGAAACAATGTGCCAAAGTTCAAACTAATATAAGCTGTTCAAGTAAGCATTTTGGGAAACATTCACGTGTGCTACCCTAAAGAGTTTTGTGATCAAACAAATCATTATTTTCTTTGGGACAATGGCATATGTATGGAAACTGCATGTAGCAGTTGTAGTTTTCATCTTCTACGGTGTCTTCTGAGCTTTCCGATACTGACAGCTGCTTTCTAAGATGACACATTATGAAGCTATGCATAGAGCTACAAGGCTTTTATTTCTCTCTGATTTCACAAAATGAAAAATTAAGTCATTGCACTGACATGCAATATATTTTATGGTCCTTTGCTGAACAGCTGATGTGGAAATTGCTACTTTTGAAAGCAGCAGCACATCATGCAACAGCTGTTTGTGCCACACTAAGGGCAGGGTCACGTTCAGAAACGTTAGAGAATTGAAACACTTGACACATAAACCTGGAGCTTTGTTCACTTCTGGATGCTTTTGTAGGCAACCACAAAGGCACTGAAAGTTTCGGCAGGGAATAGAGAAGATGGCAGTAATAGGTTAATCTGAGGTATCTGGTTAAAAATAAAACCACGTAGTTTGCGCAGGTGTTCTGTCTTAAAACAGGATGTGGTGTAAGCTGTGAACATCATCAGAAATGGCTCCTTTTTGGGTGGCACCAAGTATTTAGTGACTTGTCTATTTAACCTGTGTGGTTTCCTGACAATCTGCTTTTCTGTGACAGATAGTGATCGAAGGCTAAAACACACTTAATCATAGAATCATAGAAATATAGAATTGCTTGGTTTGGAAAGGACTTTAAAGATCATCCAGTTCCAATCCCCTGCCATGGGCAGGGTTGCCAATCACTAGATCAGACTGCCCAGGAACCCATCCAGCCTGGCATTAAACACCTCTAGGGATGGAGCATCCACAACTTCTCTGGGCAGCTGTGCCAGTGTCTCAACATCATTTGAGTAAAAAATTTCTTTCTAACATCTAACGTACATCTCCCCTCTTTCAGTTTAAAGCCTTTCCTCCTTCCCATATCTTTATCAGACTGTGTAAAAAAGTTGAATTCCTTCCTGCTTGTAAGCTCCTTTCAAGTACTGGAAGGCCACAATGAGGTTTCCCCGGAGCATTCTCTTCTCCAAGCTGAACAAGCCCAACTCTCTCAACCTGTCCTCATAAGAGAGGTGCTCCAGCCCTCTGCTCATTTTTATTGCCCTCCTCTAGACCCGCTCCAACAGCTCTGCTTTCTTCTTGTGATAGGAGCCCCAGACCTGGATGCAGTACTCCAGATGGGGCCACACAAGGTAAGAAAAGAGGGGGGCAATCACCTGCCTCACCCTGATGGCCACTCCTCTTTTGTTGCAGCCTTCAGATACAGTTGGCCTTTTCTACTGCACGTAAACACTGCTGGCTCATGTCCAGCTTTTCATCCACCAGAACTACCAAGTCTTTCCTGCAGAGCTCCTTTCAGGGAGTTCTTCTCCCAGTCTGTATTTGTATCTGGAATTACCCCAACCCAAGTGCAACACCTTACACTTGGCCTTGCTGAACCTCATTAGGTTCTCATGAGCCCACTCCTTAAGCCCATCCAGATCGCTCTGGATGGCATTCCTTCTTTCTATTGTGTCAACTATATCACTCAGTTCGGTGTCATCAGCAAATTTGCTAATGGTGCGCTTGATCCCAATATGTCATTAATAAAAATGTTGAAGAGCATTGGTCCAAAGACAGACTCCTGGGGGACACCACTTCTGATCAGCCTCCACCTGGACATGGAGCCATTCATCACAACATTCTGGCTGTGGTCATCCAACCAATTCTTTATCCACTGAATAGTTTAGCCTTCAAATCCATATTTCTTCAATTTAGAGATAAGGACGTGGTGTGGGACCACGTCAAAGGCCTTGCACAAACATTTATCAGAATGAATTAGTATGATCTTTTCCCTGTTCATGGTGGTTAGCCATCTCCATTTCAACACATTCAGAGATGCATTTAATATCCTATGTTCTATCCACGTGGTAGAGGCTGCCTGTGAAGTGAATTTCACCGCTGTCATTTAAGCTTATAGAAAACACATTGCAGTGTTAGACTTAAAGGAGATAGCTACTAAATATTGTATTAGATTGTATTGCTGTTTCTTATCTTTCCCACATTTTACTCTAATTCCTTGAGTGAATACAACAGCTAGCAGAAAAAAGAAAAAAAGAAAGAAATACAAATGGTATTTTGGTAGATGAGAGTCTTTGGGGTTCTCAGGTCTTTATAGCTTCATGGTTTTGGAGAACTGGCTTATAGTTTGGGCTGCAATACTCCAATTTTTTCTGCTCACACATCAAAAGGGTGTGGCATTCAGCAGTTTCTCAGTTATCTGTGCCAAAAAACTGCATGTCTCACTTTTGATCATCACATCCCTGTGATAATACTCACACACAATACTGTGAGTTTGTAAGCTACTTTGTAAACACCACAGTGCTTGTAATCAACAAATAGATCCAAGAGAATAATTTCTTTTGTTGTTTGTCCTCAAGGTAAACAAAATTGCTAATAACAAAGCTGTGAAAATTCAATACATTGACAGAACAATTTTCACTATGAAGTATTTTATGACCTAGAGTTTCAGCTGTGGTATCATTACCGAGGTTTCTACCAGGAGTGAAGAAGAGAAACATTTCCATCAGCAACTAATACAAAGACTTCAGAGCAGCAAATTCCACATGCTGCTCAATAACTTTACCAGAGAGCAGAAATGCCAGAATTTTCTTACAATGTTGAGGTACTTTTAATGAAAGCTGTGAAGGCCTTGGGCTTCTGTTTCACAGGAGGCATGACACCTTCAGAACAATCCTCCTTCACATCCAGATGAAGCTCTGGATCTGAGGAAGGATGCAATGTGTTTTATCACTGACATTGCTTCCAGCAGTATTTGTACACCCTCTGCTCTCTGTTGCACAGAACTGACTTCCATTTTCTGAGTTCAAATGTAGTGTAGTGTCTCAAAGCAGTGTACTGGTTCAGAGAAGGGAGTGCATCAAGTTTTCTTGATGTTTACATGAGGAACAGTTATAGTCTGGCTTGCAACTCGCAGAAAGTAATGGATATCTCAGTGCCACTAGACTAAATCAGTAAGGAGAGTCACTTCATATTGTGGACTTCCATTGATTCTTTTTGGCTTGAGTTCATTTATTTTTAAACGGCAACAACTCTCAACACTCAACTATTTTCACTGCTCTTGTATCAACAAATATTTTACCCAAAGCGTTGCAGTAATTAACATATAAATAAACTACGTCTTTTCAAAGCTGGTGACATATGTTAGCAAGTGTTTGCCAACACAAAGCTTAGCACAGCAAATACTGGGAGATTCCATTTCTTCATCTTCTCAGGCAGACTGTTGCTAAGACAGGTCATTAACAAGTTACAGAACCTCCAGTTGTGACCCATATGGCATGAACTAACGGCTATCAGCCACATCCATCTCACCAACCTAACCAGCACATTTGCAAAGATTTTTAGGAATGCAGGTTACAAGGTACACAAAAGCAATACAGAGATGCATCTGGAGCTAATGTAATTTAGCATGGCTCAATCAAGCAGACTAAGCTCTTGGTACTGATTCTCCCCTTTTCTTCAGTTTTACTTCAGGTGATTTTTTACTCAATATTAGCATTGTAACTGTGAAGACCTACATATTTGTCATGCTGGATTAATGCAGATCATGTCACTGAGTTGAAAACTAAAGGTGTGCTATAGATAATACTCTAAATCATTCCTGTAAAAAACTGCTGCTATGTATAAATGTATTACAGACTTTAAACCTTTGCATTTGAAAATATTTAATGAGATAAACTAATCCAATAATATAACTTCTATAAGATGGGCAGATTCCTGCTGTCTCTTTATGGTCACATACAGGGAAAAGAGTACTTGATTTGCGTATCTTCCAATGGAGGTGGAGACCATACTGTAACGGATTTAAATAATTAGTTATTGGTAGATACTCTTTTCACAGGTAGATGTTTAGAAATCTTCTTTCTTTCTTTATTTATATAAATTTTAGAAATAACTTCAAAGCCACTGTAATAACAGTTAGAAGCAGTTGCAACTACCAGAAGCGAGAGACCTTGAGTTTTTACTTTGTTGGACTGAGAGATATCCAACTCAATTCAAGGGAAAAGAGTCAGAAGATTTCACAAGAGCAGAGGAAGTGTGGACAACATGCAGGCCTGTCAGTCTGACCTTCATATCAGGGAAAGATATATGGAAAGTCATCTCAGGACACGTATGGGACAACTGAGTGATCAGATGCATCCAGCATGGTCTTATGAAAGGCAGGTCCTGCCTGACTTATTTGATCTACTTTTGTGACAAGATGATCTGCTTAATAGTTCAGCTCTGGTGTGGCCGCACCTCAAGTACTGTGTTCAGTTTTGGGCCCCTCACTACAAGAAAGACATTGAGGCCCTTGAACGTGTTCAGAGAAGGGCAACAAAACTGGTGAGGGGTCTAGAGCACAAGTCTTGTGAGGAGCAGCTGAGGGAGCTGGGATTGTTTAGTCTGGAGAAGAGGAGGCTCAGGGGAGACCTCATCGCACTCTACAACTTCCTGAAGGGAGGTTGTGGTGAGGAGGGGGTCGGCCTCTTCTCCCAGATAACTAATGACGGGACGAGAGGGAATGGCCACAAGTTGCGCCAGGGTAAATTCAGACTGAATATGAGGAAAAACTTTTTCTCTGAAAGAGTGGTCAGGCACTGGAATGGCCTGCCTAGGGAGGTGGTGGAGTCACCGTCGCTGGTGCTGTTCAAGAAGCTTCTAGACGAAGTGCTAAGGGATATGATTTAGTAGCTTAGTGGGTAGGGATGGTGATAGGAGGACGGTTGGACTAGATGATTTTGTAGGTCCTTTCCAACCTAGTGTTTCTATGATTCTATGATTCTATAGTTGAGGAAAAGGCTGTGGATTTTGTTTACCTGTACTTTAGTAAAGTGTTTGACACTGTTTCACACAGTACTCTACTGGAGAAACTGGCTGATCGTGGATAGGACAGGTGTGTGAATAGCTTTTTTCCCAGCATCTCCTCCCAGCTGGTAGTGCTTTGCATCCACTGATGGCCACCTCTTCATGTCACAGCATCACAAGCTGCTAGCAGTGAAATCCTAAACGTTTTACACTTTTTTTTTAAAAAAAGGAGAACCAGCCTTAATTCAGATATGAGCTACAGCTTATCTATTCACTTCATTCCAAAGAGCATTGCAACCACACTATTTGGTGTGGTCTGCTTCTAGGTCAGCTTTAAACAAGTCAGGTCTGACATCAATGCACAGAAAAGTTGTGCTGGTTCCTCTTGTGCTAATGATACACAGTATCAGGCATGTGGAATCTTGGAGATCTCACATGAAAACAGGAGCTGCTTGGCCAATTTCTCTACAGCTTTTCATTTTGTGTACCTGTTTCACTCAACTCTTTGTGTTGACAGTACCCACTATCCCAATCTATGATGGCCACCTGCAAAAGCAATGACTGAATGTACCAGATTATCAGGCAGTGAAATAAGGAGTCTTAAGCAAATTGTAGATAGAATTATGGTGCTGACACCATGAAACCCTGCCTGATTGCTTCCTTGACTGAAGTGTAATGGAAACACACAGTCTTGGGAGTATAATAAGATGCCTACAGATGCCACACAGAGTTGGTGGTCTGTTAGAAGCCTAGGTTTATCCTGAGTTCATGAACCAAGTGTTAACAGGGCCCCTAATGAGGCAATGCTGCTCAGATATATTAAGATCCTTGAGTTTAGCTCAAAACATGAATTTCGATTTTAGAACCACTTGTTTAAAAACAAAACAAAACAAACAAAAAAAACAGAAATAATAGTAGAAAGCATCTTTTATGCTGTAAGAGGCAAAAGCCCTTTAGGAAAAGAGAAAGAATTCAGCCCTGCTTGTGAAGTGCATCTCATGTCTCTTCATACAGAGCTCTTGTGATATTTCAGCAAGTTAGAACAGAGTCCATCATTTTTGCCTGACAAGAAACGCACTTGTCTGTTGTTACGGAGACAGCCTCTCTCATACTTGCTTTACATCTGGTCCTCCAAATATTCCCTTATTTTCTACACACTGGTACTGCTACAATGACGGTGAGTAAGAATATTCTGTTGCTTATGACCTGCCCATAAAATGACCAGCTGAGGATAGCTGAATCCAGGTCTCCCTGCGTCTTATCACTGAACAACATAACAGGCAGCTGTGCTCCCCTAACACATAGCAGCTGCTTTTTGAGAGGGGAAAGTGATTCACTTCCCTGGTACTCAGCATGATAACTTTGGAGTGTATGTTTAGGTTGTGAATCACTAAGTCTTGGAGGTGGAAACTCTGAGCTGCAGAGGTAACATTTCAGACTCATATCCAAAGTATGTCCTATGGAAAGATGTAGGTGCTCTTCCATCCTGTGCTATGATTTCTGCCTTTGCAAACTCAGCTCCTCCAGTTGCTGCGCACAGTATGCAGGCTGGGAGCTAACTCCTTCTAAGGACCCGCTGGTTGTTTTGAATGTGAAACACTAACGTCTGCACCAAGAGCTGTGGAGGATATGCATTAGGTTAGAATTCAGAAAAACAAACTCAGAGGAGCATTGTGGCACAGCTAACTGCAAGGAGAAACTTGCAAGGAGACTTGTCATGTAGACAGGTGCAACAAGGTTCTAGCTCCATGCGAGTGTTTATTTACTTTCCGTTATTCTCGGTTTTGATATTCTAGGGAAAACTCTGAATGACAAAATGCTTTAGAGAGAAGTCTACCCCAAATAATAGAGCAGATTCAATTGACAGAACAAATAAACTTGAATACTGGGAGTAGGAGAAAACATATATAGGCAAGACAGAGAAGTGGTGAGAGGCAGAACAGGGAGACAAGGGAGGGAAATGACATACCAAGGTCACAAAGCAAGACAGTAGCAAAGCCAAAAATAGAACTCAGTGTAATAACAGTAAAGGACTGGTTTTTGTAAGTCGCTTTTTCTAAGGTTTAACAAGTTACGTCCTGTTTATTAAACAGATATTTTTATTTCTATGATTCTATGATTCTATGATTTGTTCAGCTGATTGTAATAGCAGCTGTAAAGATGACTCGGGTTTCATCTCTGCTCCTAAATTTTACTCTGTCTCAGACTCTTCTAAATTATCCAATGGGAGCAATGCATTTACAATGAGAAAGCAACCAACAGGAAGTCTGGTGTTCTGATGTCCCTGAGCCAGCAAAAATCCCCTAGGTACATGCACAGATCCACTGGTTTGCGGGTTTGCACCATACAGCCTGCTATGTGAGACGTGGGGCCACCACATCTTCATTAAATGAGCAAAACTTGAGAGACCAGGCTGGGAGCTGGAGCTGTTTCAGTCTGTGTTGATACAACACTCTTGGAAAGGCCTGTCATGAAAAAGGGCTGCAGGAGCACTCTGAGGGATCAGGATCCAGGACGCTATGAACTCATCTGCCCTACTGCTGGAGCCTGATGTAAAAGCAAGACAAAATAACGAGTAGCTCAAATATATTTCATTTCAAACCACTTCTTTTCAGATGATCTGAGTAATGCTGTGATCCATCAGCCAGATATTACTCTAACTTGAGCAGGGAACCAGAGAACCAGAGGGAAGGAAATATCTGAAGATATTTCTGATGAAGTGGAAGATGAGAGTTTATTGTAAGAACAGCAGTTTTAGCTCTCAAATCCAGGGAAACACAACTAAAGGAATTAAGATTATTTCCCCAGTTTCAGAGCCTTACCTCTTATATAGTATCTAAATGTGCTATCCTTTTTTCAGGAACCACAGCTTTGAGGTGCTCGGTTCATCTAGCAAAGCCTGCCCAAGAGCAGCAAGAGAATGATTTCACTCTGGTGTATACTTACCTCTTAATGAGCCAAAAGCATCATAAATTGCATCTTTCCAACACTTGCGTCTACTGATGCTTCATTGTCACAGGAACATACAGTTGAAACTCTAAACTTAAGGTTAAGAAATAATCAATGGAACAAAGAAATTCAGAAAATATCTCATTGACATCACTATTACACTGGATACAGATTTTACTATCCATTGTTTGTCAATTAGATGTATTAGCAACTCCAGCAAGATAGAAATTACCTGCAGGTTAGAAAGAGATTATTCAGTCCTAAATCTTGTTTCTTCAAAGAACATGATTAAATCTGCCTCTGAGAAAGCTGTGTCTTATCCTTGTAGAAACTTCAGCATCTGAAAAAATAAATAGATAAAATTTGGTCAGAGATCTTTACTCATGATTTTAAAATTATTTCCTTAGGTGTTAAAGGTAGTAAGATCAGGATCTTTTCAGTTATTTTCTTCCATTATACAACACAAGGATATGTCACCCGGTTTACCACACTCACCAGTAGGACTTTTTTATTCTTGTAATGGCTGGTTTGGATTCATGCTCTGCTTGATGTGATCTGCTGGCTTCACAGGCTCAGCTTTGCCTGCAGTACCTTGGATGTTTCTATTCTTTTTAGTAACTTCAGCTGAAACAATAAATCTGAATGTCCATAAATCATGAGGATATTTGAATTTAGATCTGATTTTGCTGCCACAGAGGTTATCTGCTGAAGGTGGACTAACTTTACTTCACCCTAAAGAGTTGCAGTTTTGTGAGTATTGTGGCAACAAGATCTTCAAGAACAATTTTTATGTTGTTTCAGTAATATAGAAGTTTCCCAGTATTTGTGAAAAATATCATATTGCTTCTATTTAATTGCTGAACCATGAATTTGAGGATCTGATTTCACATAATCCTGCATTAGAAAATGTACCGTATAATCTCTCTTCATCTCAGGTTCTCTATCAATCAACTAGGAATAATAGCGGCTGATTTAGGAGTACTATGGCCTTAAATTAATATGGGTACAGCATGTTGAGATCCCTGGAGAATAAGATGCCTTAGAACATCAAAGAATAAACAATGGCATGCTTTGTGTTTTGTCTTGGAGTCAGGATACTTTTACATTAAGCTTCAGACCTATAAGAGATTCAGAGGGGATCCCTGTGCAGCTCTGAGTAAAATGAAAGCGTCTCTGCCAACAAAGTAATAGAAAAGAAATTCAAACACGCATATTTTCTATATTCTTAGTCTGAGAAAATATTTCTACATGTTTTCCCACTCCTTGTCCTATCGCTAACCCTACTGTTGTGGAAATATTTAGCTCTGGACTACAATAGAATGATCCTCATTTACTCCCTAATGCCATGGAAGGGTGTTTGAGGTTCTCACATGAAAGTCACCAGCAAAGGCAACACCCATCTGACAAATCTTGGCTGTTCTCTCTGTGTCCTAGAGGCCTGCCCATAGTCCTTACAGAATGTTACTTTTTGTTAGTGTCAGTGCAACCAGTTTTGGAGCTGAGCGATCACTCTGCGGTGCCTTCTACTATTACAGAGAAGTTACTGATGGCTGACCTCCATATTCGCCTTGCTGGTTCTTTGTACTGCCATGGGCTCTTTCCTAGTGAAGAAACAATCTGGCTTCTGATCCTGCTGAAGGTTTGGTGGAGGTACTGGGTGACCATAAGCACTCGATTAAATCTTTATTACTACAAAGTGTGGAAGATTAATGCTTAAAGTGACAGGTAGCCTAAAGTTACAATTTCTTTCCTCCACCCAGCTATTAGTTCTCTAAACAAAAGTGATAGTATGTGATTTAACTCAGTAGAGCATTTTTTTGTCTGAGAAGTGAGAAGAAAGCCCAAGTGAGAATCTCAATTAATTCTACAATGAAAGTAAACCCACAGATGAGATTTACATAAGAAGAAATAGCAGTGTGTATATGTGGTTCCTGCTGCACCTATGGACACAAAGTACCAAAGTTTACAAAAGCTGTGCATTTTTCCCATGTAAATTCTCAGTTATAAGAGTTTTTTATCATATAGTTGATTCCATTGTTGCTGACACTGAACGCAAGCCACTCAGATGTGCTAAGTGCGCTGTCTAGAAGACTTACAGTGGGAAAAAAATATGCATCTTACTTCTGGGAGAGACCTTCTTGGATCTCTTGAGGGCTAAGCTGTTCATAGTTGAAATAAAGGTTAATTATGTTATAAAGATGTCTGGTTTTCTTACACAAGAGGATAGTGGAAATTGGCCTAATGCCCTGAAAAAAATATGTTTATTTATTAATTCATTTAGTTAGTTATTTCTCTATCTATTTATTTATATTTGAGGGCCATTTTGTAGTGAACTTTCTCTCCTACTGTTAAGTTGTTATTCAAGGTCCACTTTGAATACTAAACACCTCAAAATTTTTCTTGCATCTCCATGATTTGTGAACACCATATCATGACAAATATTGTTCCTTATTCAGAAACAAATTCAAGGATTCTATAGGTTACCACAGTCCTTTTTATGACCTTTCAAACATTTAAAATAAATCATGTTTTATGATCCCTGAAATTGTTGTTACCCTTAGAGGTCTCCAGCCAAGACTGCAAAATTCTGTTTTTTTTTTTTATTTAAGCTTTCCAATTATACCTCTTAATAGTTTAGTTTTCTCATTTTTCTACCTTTTCTACGCAGCAACTGCAAAGATACTGAAAGGCAGAGACAAAGCCAAATAGTATGTTGAAGGTCACACAAGATCAGTACAGAGCATTTTGGGGTCTGCAGACTAGGCTGAACATACCATCAAAGCTTGACAAACCAAGGATACGCAGTTAGAGCTTGCAAGGTAGAAAAAGACTCCAAACAGTGTACAAAAACACACCTGGCACAAATATGAAGATGTTCTTCAAGAGAATAGATCTTACCTGTTTCTGGCTGGAGTTTCTGGAGATGGGGGGAATTTGAATTGCTTGCAGAAATCTCACTGGCGTATTGCAGTGGAAGAATCAGTCACTCACAGGAGATATAGAAATGGGGAATAGCATAGGATAGGCTTGAATTTTTCAGTTTTTCACTCAAAGCATGGATTCTAAGCCTGTAACTTTTGCTTCCCTCCTTTCCCTCTTTCTACAACACCACCGATTCTTTCCACACCCAAGTCACCACATTTTCCCTATCAGGGTTACTTCAGTGAAACATAGTTGTACTTCTTTCTCACACCTAAACATCTCTGTTACAGCCTCCCATTTGATTTCAGTGGAGAACATGAAAACATTGGAAGGAGAAGGCAGGTTCTCTCATTTTCCTACCTGCAACAATTTGGAGAGTGCTGATTTCTAGCACTGTGACTGTTACCAGCAACTCCTGGTGACTACAGGAAAGGTAAGTGAGGAAGCTTGATCTTGTCATGGAGATGGAGGATCCTGAAGCCTGTCAGAGCCTGAGAAGCATTCATGGATTAAAACACTAGTCAGTTGTAATGACTGAGGGGAAGAAGAAAGGAGTAGCACTCTTAGCCATTACATATTATACAATAACAATAAAAGTTAGGACTAGATTACTCTGTGGCTTTTATTGACCTTGGTCCATGTTGTCTTCTGATTGCTTTCATTAAGGAAGAGAATGAGCACACAAAGGAAGTGGTGGATAAAAAGCTCAACATAATGTATGCTTGCAGCCCAGAAAGCCAATCGTATCTTGGGCTGCATCAAAAGAAGCGTAGTTAGCAGGTCAAAGGAGGTGATTTACTTTGCTCTCATGAGACCACACCTTGAGCACTGCATTCAGCTCTGTGGCCCACAGCACAAGGCAAGGACCTATTAGAGTGGGTCCAGAGGAGGGCCGTAAGGATGATCAGAGAGCAGGACAACCTCTCCTATGAAGACAGGCTGAGAGAGCTGGGGTTGTTCAGCCTGGAAAAAAGAAGGCTCCAGAGAGACCTTATAGCAGCCTTCCATTACTTAAAGAGGGCCTACAAGAAGTTGGAGAGGGACTTGGGGAGTGTAGTGACAGGAAAAAGGGTAATAGTTTTAAACTAAAAGAAGTTAGATTTAGATTAGACGCTGGGAAGAAATCCTTTACCATGGGAGTAGTGAGTCACTGGAACAGGTTGCCCAGAGAAGTTGTAGATGCCCCACCCCTGGAAGTGTTCCAGGCCAGGTTGAATGGGGTAACCTGGTCTGCTGGAGAGTATCTGTGATGATGTCAAAGTGGCTGGAAATACATGATCTTTAAGGTTCTCCCCAACTCAAAACATTCTATGATTCTATGATAAAGTATATCTATTGCAGACAAATCGCTGTGTTACTGTTTTCTGTAGAAAACACTATCTAACACCTGAGCCGTTCTTTAGGATACGGAGCTCATGCAGGGATTCCGTTTGATGTAATTTGAATATATGTCAGCCAAAAGGGCCAATCGTACTCTGGGGTGCATCAGGCCCAGCACTGCCAACTGAGCTAGGGAAGGGTCTGTTCCACTCTGCTCTGCACCGATGTGGCCTCACCTCGTGCTCTGTGAGCAGTTTTGCATGCCTCAATATAAAAAGGACATAAAACTATTATAGCATTCAAAGAAGGGCTATGAAGATGGTGACGGGTCTAGAAGGCAAGCCATACAAGGACCAGATTAGGTTCCTTGGTTTGTTCAGCCCAGAGAAGAGGAGGCTGAGGGGAGGCCTCATGGAAGCGTACAGCTTCCACACAAGAGGAGAAGAGGGACAGGCACTGATCTCTGCTCTCTGGTGACAACGACAGGACTCAAGTGAATGGCATGGAGCTGCGTTGGGGAGGGTCAGGTTGGATATTAGGCAAAGGTTCTTCACCAGAGGGTGGAGGGCATGGAACAGGCTCCCCAGGGCAGTTGTCACAGCCCCACACTGCCAGAGTTCAAGTAGCATTTGGACAATACTCTCAGACATAGAGTTTGAATTTTGGGTTGTTCTGTGTGGAGCCAGGAGCTGGACTCAACAATGGTTGAGGGCTCCTTCCAATTCAGGATAATGTAAGCCATTCTTGCAACTTGAATCAAAATCAAGATAGAAAGCAAAAGGTAGTAATAAATTTATACAATTGAAGAAAGTTCAGAGTAGAAATCCATGGGTATTTGTGCTCTTAAAACATACAAAATGAAATAGAAAAAGAGAATGAAGAACTACATGGCAAATTCTGTGAATGATACAAACTTAACCAGCTTAATAAAATATACAAGTAACTGGGAATATTGTAGGAAGATCTTGTAAGATTGAATGAGTGGGAAATAAAATAGCAGCTACAACTAACATGCCAAACAATATGGATAAAAATTGTATCCACAGTGATGGATTCTACTTTTGCTTTTCTCACACGTGATACAAATCTGGGAACTGCTGAGTGTAATTCCCAGTAAAGCATCCCTCTAGTGCTCAAGGACAGTCAAAATGCAAGCAGAGAGCTACCAAAATGATAAAGGCAAACCATAAAATATCTATATGCTCTATATAAATTTGCAGGATATAAACTGATGAAATGCCTTTGAACCCAGTTTTGGTGACCCTCCACTATTTTCTTCTCCACAGTCATTTTGAAGTATAGGTTATTAAGGTAAATGGACTTTTATTTTGACCCTGAGAGGTAGCTCTCATGTTAAGCAACATGACTAACAGCTGTAACACGTTTGCTCAAGACCCATATCCCATGGAAAATAACAGTTAAGAATAAGACAACAATTGGATATTGACAGACAGTCATGATGATATAAGTTTAGCAGAATGAGTGATTTTTGAGTATCCAAAGTAACCTGGTGTTTAGATTTTGTACTGGTATTGTAAATTAGACTCCCTATCATGTCCCTCAGGTTGGACAAGCAGAGGCACTGATTATTTGTGAGCACTTCAGTCACTAGATTACTGACAATACAATCTCTTAAATTGTTTTACAGACCCCTAATTTTAGGATATTGTATTTTAGACCCTATTACTGAAAGACATTTCTAATCAATATCCAAGCTTGTTGACACTTTTTCCCCTCCTATGCTGATTTACTGGCAACATTTAGAAAATACAGCTCTGCTCCTACAATGATTTACAAGTATATTGACTATTCTTATCCTGACCATGTCAAAGCAGCTCACTGTCATTCCTAAGACCATGAGTAATTTAGTCTCTGTTTTATAATAAAGGAAGGATGGCCCAGGCTCAGAGAGAACATATTCTTGAAGGGATTTTGTATCCTGAGCCTACCCAAGCACCTGAGCATAAGGGAAAAATCAAAGCATTGATGGAACATAGCCTATCTGGGTGGGAAAATCAGGAGTGATGAGAAGCACATCATGGTTACATGCACTCTGGAGGCGTCATCTCTTCTCTGTGGTATCTTAGTTTCTAGCTGAGACAGAAGTTGTCTTTCTTGTAGTGTCTGGAATGAGGCTGTTTTGATTATAGAAATGAAACAAAACTGATAACTTACTGATTGTTTATACTTGCTGCCGGGCAGCATTGAACAGAGCCAAAGATGTTTCAGTCTCACAGCTTCTTGTATTGGTTTGCCAGCAACGGGATTGGGCAGGCACAAGGAGCTGGGAGGGTACGGAACTAGGGCAGCTGACCCAAACTGACCAAAGGGATATTACATACCATATGAAATTGTGTAAATAGAAGGGAGGGGAGTTAGCTGGGAAGGGCCCACTGCTCAGGGACTGGCTGGGCTTCAGTCTGTGGGTGGTGAGCAATAGAATTATAGAAACACTAGGTTGGAAAGGACCTACAAGATCATCTAGTCCAACCGTCCTCCTATCACCATCCCTACCCACTAAGCTACTAAATCATATCCCTTAGCACCTCATCCAGACGCTTCTTGAACAGCACCAGTGACGGTGACTCCACCACCTCCCTAGGCAGGCCATTCCAGTGCCTGACCACTCTTCCAGAGAAAAAATTTTTCCTCATATTCAGTCTGAATTTACCCTGGCGCAACTTGTGGCCATTCCCTCTCGTCCCGTCATTAGTTATCTGGGAGAAGAGGCCGACCCCCTCCTCACCACAACCTTCCTTCAGGAAGTTGTAGAGTGCGATGAGGTCTCCCCTGAGCCTCCTCTTCTCCAGACTAAACAATCCCAGCTCCCTCAGCTGCTCCTCACAAGACTTGTGCTCTAGACCCCTCACCAGTTTTGTTGCCCTTCTAGCTTTGTGTATCACTTTGTGTATAATTAGTGCTATTTCTATTTACTTCCTTCTCTGTCTTAGTAACTAGATTTTATCTCAATCCATGAGTTCTACTGTATTTTTCTCCTAATTCTCCCCCCCATCCCACTGAGAGTGGTGTGGTGAGCAAATAATTGTGTGGTACTTAGCTGCCTGCTGGGTCAAACCACAACATGTGGGATGGACAGGCAACTGCACACAGATCTCTCTATATTCCTTTTTAGATCTTTTCCCACACTCTGGCACAAATGTACCTGGAAATGGTGGAATCATCAGAATTGTCATCATGGATGAGAGCTGTGAGAGATGTGAGGAAGCCACTCACTGTGCAGAGTGGACCTCACCTCTCCAAGGCTTAGGTTAGATGAGGGACTACTGACAGCAGAGACAGCACAGGTGCAGGGCAACAATGTTGGAGAAAGGAATGCTCACAGGCATAGACCTCATTATGTCATCATAGCTTCTGAACTCTCGAATCTCCTTTGATCACCTTTAGCCAGTAGCAATGAAGACTTCTCAGAGGAGTCTGTAGGTTGCTTCAGCCAGGTCAGCAAGGTTTTTTCTGGGAGGAAGTCAAGCTGAGCCTCTGGAAATTGCCCTTCCTGCTTGTCTCCAAGGGAGGCATGACCACTGAATCCCTGATTCAAGGGAGGCAGATTAAACTCTTAAAAATCTGCTTTCACTTTCTTCAGAATGAAATACTGCTGCTGTTACTGTGAGAACAGCAGAAACAGCTTAGCTTATGTTTTAATACAGATTGCAAGCAGCAATTCTGCTGTGCATAGCACTCAACTGACTGCATCTTCCACCAAGCATCCTTCTCTTGGGGCTCATCAGCATGGCGTCAGCTCCATGCCTTGCTGACTGATGTTTAAGACTCCCTGGCACTGTCTGGAGCACTTTAGCTGAAAGCGCAGTTCCTCTTGGCGGAGGCGAGTGTCAGCCCCAGCCCCTCACCTCTGGAGCTGAAATTTTCTTAAAAAAGTGCCGCTGCAGCAGCTATGATCTGCCCCTCCCTTGTCTGTCATAGCTGTCTGCAGGCTGCTTCTGCATTTTTCATCTCCTGTGCAAGTTGTAGGAAAAGAAATAATACATAGCTCAGCTGTTTCTGTCTGTAGGCATTTAAGCTGGTAAGATTCAGCTGTATAAATCTTCCCAGCTGTGAGAACCTCAGTGCTTTTATTCCCATGATAAAGCCTTTGGCTCTAAATGTGTTTCAGAGATATTCAAAGTGGAAATCTTTCTCTCCATCTGGGGAATTGCTCGGTGTCGACTGACAAGGAAATGGGAGGTCAATAACATTAAAGAAAAAAAAAAGTGATCCCTGAGTTATAGAATCAACTTTATAATAAACCTCACTGTGTGTTTTACGAAGAAAAGAGCAGAGGAACAGAGAAAAAGGTATGGGGGAGGGGAGGTTTGACTTACATAGTCTTTCACTGGAAAATAATGTGAACATCCTCAAGCTCTGTGCTGCTAAGATCTGGCATTCTCATGTTCCAATGGAAAAGGAAGACCAATACTTTCCCTTATAGTAACCTTTGCTGATTAATCAGTGTAGTGACATTGAAGTCAGTTCCAGTGGGAAATAATTGCTGTCACACTCAGACACAATAGGGAAATAAGATGCTATGGTGACAGTGATCCTTTTGAAGGGCTGGCAAGGAATTCCAGATCAAAGATCAATGTCTGGTAGGCAAAGTTTTTACTTAAATTCAAGGAGAGAATAGCTTAGGAACAGAGGTTTTTCCTAAATCTGACAAGATTTGGACGACAGATGGACATATTTTAACAAAAATCTGGATACAAAGAAATTTTCACACTGCTGCTTAAAACCAGGGCTCAGACTTGCAGCTGAATATGAGTACTTCCAAATCTGAAGGGTATTTCAAAGGTCAGCTGCTTAGACAATAACATAGATACGCCGCTACAGTGCTAGGTTCTGGCTTCCATTCCTGGTTCTGCCAAAGACTTCCTGTTGCTCACCTTGGACGTGATCTTAGGTTGCATTTTCTGCTTCAGTTTCTCACCTGTAAAAAGTATGACTGCTCCCTTATCTCCAAGGGTGTTGTAATGATATCAAAATGCCTAATGTTTGTACACATGGTAATTAGTTGAGTTGGGCTTGAGATTTTTTTTTTTCCAGTTCATTAAAGAAAGATGTCCCATTGGTATATAACTCGTAATTGTTGTGTGTGTTCCAAATAAGCTCTTTTTGAGGGGCAAATATATACCAGTTTATATTTGGAAGAAATTCTGAATCTTGCAGTTAAGTTTAATTCTTGAGTTGCCCAAAAGAGAGTCAAATTTCTAGTTTTTTACCACCTCAATAAAGACAAGTGACTCAGCATATTGAACATCCTGACGCAATCTATGTCCTCAGCAGACAGGACTTACAGTATGTGTGAAGGCTAATGGAAATTCCTGTTTCAGAGACAAAAAGTGCACAATGACAACAGCGTACAAGCAAATTTGATCTTAAACATGTAACGAAGAATTTCCCAAGATTACAATATTTCAAAGGGCTCGCTTTTTAAATAACAATAATAAAAATATCTTTAACTTCACTTTAAAGAATGATATATTGTCAGCATTATCAATACCTTAGTGATATTTCTCATCTGGGAATAAAAATGTGTATTCGAATAATACCCAGAGCTATAAACAAAACACCTACTATTTCCCCTGACTTTCATATTTCTAGGACGTAAATGAAAGCAAACCAAAGCAAATCACAGTGATCATGAAAACATGACCCTGGAAGGAAGGAACTGCACCACATGGCTTACCTGAGAATCAGAGTCTTATTGCCATCAGTGTAATGAGAATTTGTTTCCATGCTCTTCTGACAATGCAGCCCTCAACCAGAAAGATAAATATGTTGGCATCTGGTGATAAATTCAGTTATTTTATATTTCCACTGAACTTATGTGATCTAAGAATGTGACTTCTTGCCTGTCCACTAGAAGGACTTGGATGGCCCATAGCCACCTGCAGTAAATGAGCCTGGATAAGTAATCTCTCAGGATCCTGCAGAAAGAAGGCAAAACAAGGGCATTTCCTTAGAATAACCCAGTGATGTAGTCAAATGATGCATGGGCAGTGAAAGCCTGCATTAAGACCCATGTTACTGGGAAACTCTCAGCTGCACAGGTACCAAGAGGGAGGGGCTGAGAACAGTGATGTTAGGAAACATCAATTAATACCTTGACTCAGAGTCTATATTTCAACTCTGATGTCTCACTTCTAATATATTTGGAAAGAAAGATACAGGACTCATTAACTGGTGGAGTGTACTCTTAAAATGTTACCTTCAGGTCACGTGTGGACCATAAGTATTGGTGAAAAGTCCAGCCAGAAAGAGCAACTGGACACCCTGAAGAGGGCATTTTACTCACCACGGGGAAGGTCTGAGAGTCAAGTACAGACAAGACTATTTCTCTTCCTCTGAACAAAGGAAAAATGCAACAAAATGGTATAATTCTGTAATAGAACTTGAAATGCTTTTGGTGGTAGTCCACAAGTTTCTCCCGTGAGGAGCAAATTTCTCCACTTCTCAGTGCTACTTACTGATATTATTTGTAGAAATTAATTTAAGCAGACATTTAAATTCTTTTGGAGATGGATGTTAAGCAATTTTGGAAGAAAAGATGGTAGTATAAAGATGGTCTACCAAAAGGAGACTATGCTGAGGGTTAATGTACTATTGAACAATAATCTTTTCACCATATTTGTAATGGATGGTGTGTTTCGCTTAGTAATTCATACAGCACTTCCTATGCCCACTTTTCCTTTTTCCTCACCTGTTATGTCAGATAGATGATGACCATCAATCACTATGAATCATGTGCCAGGGTATGTTTTAGCAAGCTCTGAGAAGACTGTGCATTTAAAGTGGCAGAAAGTAAATTAATGACCTACTGGGCACAAATCACAACTGCAGTATTTCAGAAGTTTTATTAAAAAATCCAATTAAACTTACTGTCAGTCACCCAGGACAAGAAACTGGGATACATGCCAAATTAGTTCCCAAGCTAGCTCCTGCTGAAAATGGAAACTATTTTGTTTGGTTGATTTTTTTTTTTTCTGCTTGGTTAGTGGTTAACTTTATAATCATTTTAATTGTTATTGCTGTCCAACGTTAAACATAGGGTCAAATTTTTGCCTCTCCTTCATAGCCATCCTGATACTGAGTCTGGTTCTGTGTATTGAGGCAACACCTTTCCTCCATCTACTATGGCAAATGCAAAAATTCAGGGTTATTGTCCTGAGCACAGATACTCTATTCCACATTGAAATCAGATGCATCTCACAGAAGAGCAGCATACATCTGATCCTAGCAAAGAGCCATCCATCTATCAGCAGCATACTGGCTAATTATATCTCCACTTTGTCACTGTATGGCCATTCTTAGAGAAACAGAAAGCAAGATGGAGTGCTGTGACAATGAGGTGAAGAAAAATAAGGTGAAAGAGTAAAAATAATTCAAGTCCAGTGAAAACTGGATGGAAAGAGGTGACATGCAAATGAGGTTGCCAAGAGGAAGGACTCTCTTCAAGCTAGAGTGTTAGACAGAAGATCTATTTGTAGTGCCCATTGCTGAATATGTGGAAGACTCACATTTCTATGCTTCAGTGCATGATCTAGAAAACAAAGTTACAGTTTTTGGTTAGGCCTTAAAAAAATTATCTTTATTCACGCATGCAATAATGATATCTATAGGCTCTTCAGGAATAAAGTTGTATGGTGTTCCTTTGTGATTACTCTCTTCACTTGCAGTCTAGCACTTAGGTACCATTGAAAGAAGCGTCTCTGATATACGCTAGACAAACACGTCCATAAGTCCTTTTAAACATGCCATAAAAACTTTTGGTGCATTACAATTCAGAGTTTGAGTATTATTATAAAGTGAATGGAAAATTCAGGACTTATTTCTACATCCCAGGTGTCAGAGGATACCTTACTTCCAAGTCCGTGTAACTGGAAATTCCTTCTTTAAAAACACTATCATCTTCTAAAAGAGAAAGGCTGTTTATTTTCTTGTCTCTAAGATCAGTACGAGCTGGTAATAGCTACTATCTTCAATAGTCTTTTGCTTATTTACACAAAAGATACGCTACAGAGAGAGAGAGTTAAAAAATATCTGTTGCAGCCTAATCAAGATTAGTATGCAGAAGATGGATCTTGAGGAAAAGAGCTGTCTAATGGATCTGGTAGCTGGATGCATCATTTTGACTTGACTTTGGAAAGACAAATATCACCTTAAAACCAAATCAGTGGTAGAGGGGTTGAGTCACTGCTGTTCTGAAAACTGAGTGGCTGTTTACTGCTCTGTACATCTTCAAATGTGATACCTAGACATCAAGATTTAAATGTTAAAGAATAAACTTTCACGTCAGCTCTGGACAGTGATAACATCTACTTCAGAAGGGCTAGCAATCTCATCCTTTTGTTCGCCAGGGACAGATCACCCTGACACAGCTTCATACATATAGGTAAACAATTGTCAAGGATCACGCAGAGAGCTCTTGCAAGCAGGATGAGAAATTTCCCAAATAGAATCATAGAATCATAGACCAAGTTGGAAGGGACCTTAAAAATCATCCAGATCTAACCACCCTGCCATGGGCAGAGTTTTCAACCACCAGATCAGGCTGACCAGGGCCCATCCAACCTGGTCTGAATGCCTCCAGGGATGGGGCATCCACAACTTCTCTGGGCAGCCTGTGCCAGTGCCTCACCACCCTCTAAGTAAAAAATTTCTTCCTAACATCTAAAATAAATCTTTCCTCTTTCCATTTAAAGCCATTCCCCCTTGCCCTATCACTATTAAACCATGTAAAAAGTCAGTCCTCCTCCAGCTTGTAAGTTCCCTTTAAGTATTGGAAGGCCACCACAAAGTCTCTGCGGAGCCTTCTCTTCTCCAGGCTGAACAAGCCCAGCTCCCTCAACCCTTCCTCATAGGAGAGGTGCTCCAGCCCTCTGGTCATCTTCACAGCCCTCCTCTGGACCCACTCCAACAGCTCTATATCTTTCTTGCACTGGGAGCCCCAGGCCTCCACAGAGTACTCCAAACAGGGCCTCAAAAGGGCAAGATAGAGAGGAAAAATCACCTTCCTCTCTAAGGAAGAAAGCATTCCTTCTTTCTGTTGTGTCAACTGCACCACTCAGCTTGATGTCATCAACAAACGTCCTGAGGGTACACTCAATCCCAGTGTTTGTGTCATTGGTAAAGATATTGAAGAGCACTTGTCCCAAGACAGATCCCTGGGGGACATTACTCTTGATCGGCCTCCACCTGGACGTAGAGTATCATCAGGACTTTCACTGCTAAGATGAAACGGCCGACTTAGGAGTCAGCAGCAATGAGATACTGATCTGACATTTGAACATTTATGAATTTACATCTCAGTGGAAGCCACAAGGAGTGGTAAACTTAAATGACCATAGGAAAACCATTTAATTTAAGTCTCAAGATCATTTAGGCGCTTTTGAAGATGCTCTCCTTATTTTTTAATTGGATGAAGGCTTAAGAACAGTCTGAGGGAGAATTGAAAAGGACGTAGCCCACATATTTGTAATCTATGGTGTGTTGTATATTTTGATTATTTTCTCCATAAAAGCTTTATTTTTTTAGACCAAGATACAATGACCAATCTCAAAAATGTTTGTTTATGGGTGAAGAACAGTACTAGTTGTGAGGATAAATTCCTAATTCTTTATGCAATAGATTCAGGGCACAGTGAACTAAATGTCATTTCTCCAGGCTTTATGTATATATGTACTTAAATCAGCCTTCTGGGATATAGGAGTGTCTGTGCTGGAAGTTTGCCTGGAGTTTAAAGCATTAAAATAACATTTCAGACGCATAAGTCATTTGATTTTAAAGAATTTTTGACCATAGAATTAAATATTGTTCACCCGCATTTCCAGCAGCACGGTATCTGCCTCTCTTTAGCAGAGAGGGGAGTGTCATCAGGCCCACCAAGGAAAATGCAACACATTCCATGGTCAAACCAGCAATGAACTTGAGCTCTGTCACTTTATTTCCCTGTAGCTCTGATTTTCTACACAGAGGAGCACTTCTATCAGTAGTTGGGATCAGTAGGAGGCAGAGATGAAGACATACGTCAACAGTCCACATTTTTGGAGCTAGCATATACTTGCCACCTTAGATGACCCCCATTTCATTCTGATCCTGTTGTTCTGGCTTGAAATGGTGATGAAGGAAACTTCTGCGAAATACAGACCACCAAGAAAGCACTGAGCTGTTGCTGACTCTGAGCTCCTAGGTAATGCCTAGGAGATGGCAGTTACTACTTCATGCTTGATTGCTCTAATTTTTCCTCTGTTCCTGGATCAGCTCAAAATCCAGAGCAGCAAGGTGGTTTATAGCTCTGCCTTGGGCCTATTCCTCCCTTGGTTATATGGGATTCGGTGCAAGAAGTTTCCTTCTAATTGATCACTCTTGTCAGAGAGAAGTTAGCAAGTATTTATTCATTTTTTTGATGGGTAGAGTGAGTCACAGACATTAAGTGACTGGCTTGGGTACTCACAGCTACCTCACATTCGTCCAAGACTGTAGCTGACAACAAATTCTGTCTGTAGGACAAAAGATTCACTCTCATGTCTCCAACTGTCATGTCCAACACAAATATGCAGTGCAAGGTATAAAGATAAAAAAATATTCTAGTCCTAATACTGTGAAATCTGATTAGTGCAGAATGGGAAAATTTGACCTGATATTTGATAGTCGTGATGATCACATTTAACCCCATTAGTCATTCCTGATCTACTTAGTCTGTGTATCATGCTGAACAAAAATCACAGAAACTCGATCAATACATTTCTTCTAATACTGGGTGTGCCCTTGATTTTTCAGATCACAATGACTTAAAATGCTAACCACCACATCTGATCCAAGTTTTTGTTTTGCTTTACAGTGCTAAGCAGAATAGAGAACTAATTTCAGCACTAGGGAAACAAGAGTTATGGTCATCCTGCCAATATAATGAATATTATTTTGTGCAGTGTAGTTTATCCACTGGCATCATTAATAGGACCATTGATCCTCTGTACCTAAAAGATTTCAGCAGAATTGTTTGCCAGGATCTGTTAAGCATAACAATAGTTGTGATTGGGAAAACACTGACCACTTTCCATGCTGATGTTATGCCATGTCATAGTTCTTTTTCAGCTGGCTTATTACACTATGACCTCTCATGAAACACCTGTTATTCAAGCAGTTTCTTTGTGTATTTTCTCTCTTACTCTCTTTTTCTCTTTTCCTCTCAGTGAAAACATAGCTCTAACAGTGACTTTGGAAAGCTCTTTCTCACATTCTGAAGAGAAACCATCCCATGAGTTCACAAAGAAACCAACTTAGCTTTTCTTTATGGCAGTGCAATTGTGAGGGTTCATAAAACACACTGCTTCACAGCCGGAAGCTGTCTTGTTATTTTATTTGACTTTGACATTTTGGTTTTTGTTAAAACTGGAATTTTACTCTTGGAAAATACTGCAGGGGGATAAAGGGAGCAAAAAATAAGAAGGTGAAAAGTCTGATGTTCAATAAATAATGAAAAACATCAATGCTACCAGTGATGCAGCCGACAAGACGTCATGAATCAAGGAGTCAGCTGGACAAAGGCACGTTGAGAGCTAGGAGTCAGGGAGACATGTAGACATTTGGCAAATCAAATGAGCTGTAGTAACAGATATACTTGGCACTGCTGCATGATGTGAAGGATGAATCCTACGGTCAGGTTAACCCTTTGACAATGGCAAGCACATTGCCAGTCATCTTCCTATTCAGTGGCTGAGGTCATAGGTAGAAAAAGTATAATCTTCTCATGGGAAGATATTAATGCAAATTCATCAAAAAATGAGACATTTTTCTATTCCTTCTTTGTATTCACAGAATTGCCATCCACATGCAAAACTGCAGTGAACTACTCAATATAGGATTATTAGGGAAGGTTCAGAAATGTATTTGTTCTAAGAATAACCACAATTTATGTCTCTTTTCAAGGCAGATGGGAGGTCCTTGTTTTCTACTACAGTATAGAAAGTCAAACCCAGATCTGAGACTGCAAGTTTTATAGAAGCAGATTGGAATTTGTAGTTATCAGTTCCACACAAAAGCATAGAAGAGCAGACTAGAATTGTCAAAATTGGCTTTTATCATCTTCACAAATGGCCAAGCCAGAACACAGTCCAGAGCAAATCTTTCTGGTAGAGTCTTGCACAAGAGATAGAAAAGGGAGCCACGCTGAGCCATGAAGGAGTCAAGAGATTTGAAATTAAACCTACTTGAAATACATCAGAGAGGTATGAGATTAGATTCAAATATTGTATCTGTCTTAGGAGACTTAATTGTACATCTTCCATGGGGAGAAAAACTGCTCAGCTGGAGTTAGCTCTTGGTAGAATCACAGAATCACAGAATCACAGAATTGCAGGGGTTGGAAGGGACCTCAAGAGATCATCGAGTCCAACCCCCCTGCCAGAGCAGGTTCCCTACTGCAGGTTGCACAGGTAGGCATCCAGGCGGGTCTTGAATATCTCCAGGGAAGGAGACTCCACAACCTCCCTGGGCAGCCTGTGCCAGTGCTCCGTCACCCGCACTGTGAAGAAGTTCTTCCGCATGTTGGTGCGGAACTTCCTGTGTTCCAGCTTAAGGCCATTGCCCCTTGTCCTGTCCCCACTGACCACTGAAAAGAGGTTCCCCACCTCCATTTGCCTCCCACAACTAAGATACTTATAAACGTGGATCAGGTAGGACAGACTACTCATTGCTTACAGTATTTTTCAAGTTGATATCTAGTGACTAGAAGTGGATGGATTATAAGAAAGATTTGTAAGTATGTATTTATTTATTTAACAAATTAATTTCAGAGAATAACATTACATTCTATTCTTTTTCAGAAAGAATTAAGAAAATGAATTTCTTTACTATGAGGGTGGTGAGGCACTGGAACATGTTGACCAGATAAATTGTGGATGTCCCATCCTTGGAAGTGTTCAAGGTCATATTGGATGGGACTTTGAGCAACCTTTGTGGAAGATGTCCCTTCCCGTGACAGTGGAGTTGGAACTAGATTATATTTGTAATCTATGATTCTATATTTAAGGTCCCTTCCAACCCAGATCATCCTAGGGTTCTATGATTCTATCAGTAACAGTCTCTGTTTACTTCTATCTGAAAACCTTGTTCTAGGTCACCTCTAAGTGATATGGTTAGTACGTTTAGAAGGTCCACAGAGGGTCACTGAGAACATATCTAGCTAAATGTCAGCCCTGGGTACTCTGGGGGAGGTCAGCCTTTTTTAGAGAGGTTAACAGAATGTCATTTTAAAACGGAAAAGAGGTTAACTCTCATATTGATACTTGTGCTAACTGTTCAATTTCTTTCATCCAAGGAAAGAAAAAGGCTATGACAGACATTACAGAAAGGCAAAAATAGAAAAATTAGGAAAAATGAAACTCAACAGGAGCAAAAAACAGGTTCATTTTCACCAGTATTGATTGAAGGGATATTTCCAATTGCCTTTGTTTTAATTGAGTGAGAGAAAAAATAGTTTTCTAGCTAAAAATTTGGATTAGGATTTAGGTTTACGTCCAGCCTTTACAATGATCTTGGTGTAGTCTTCACCTGTCAATCATTGTGTTGTTCAGGTCTTCATCATTAAAATGTGTCTCACATTGCTTCTTCATTGATCATTTAGTTTCTCACAAAACAGAAGTCCAATGTGTCCCTCTTTCTCAGAAGAAGTAAATGAGCTCAGAGCAGAAACTCCCGACCATTGTCATCATGTTTTCTATACTCATATCAGTGGTTTGTCAGCACTGGAGGGTCAGGTCCTCATCTCTAGATGTTAGTCCAAGAAACTCTGATAATAACAATAATATTGCATTTGAACTACACATAATCTTTTAATAACAGCATCTAACGGTCCTACATGGATCAGTAAAAACACAACATCTATGTTAGTAACCAACTCACCTAAAATTTCAAACATTTGCAGTACTTGTGAGCAATCTGTAGGCTGAGAATGATGTAATTCATTAGAAAAGACATTTGCAGATAAATTCAAACAACATAAAGAACTGACATCTCCTGAAGCAATCATCGCAAATGATTTATCCTGCTTAAGTGAAAATACAGCATGAAAGGTCCTTCCTCCCACTGCTTGTAGAGCAATTTATAGCTGATAAAAATGGTAGCATTTAGGCAGTCAATCTCTATCAAATCCAAACAAATTTATTACAGTGGCTCAGAGCTTAATACTTCCTTTTCACAGAGCAAAACCACAAAATATGTGTAAGTTATGTCAGTGGCATGTGTCAATGACCAAAAAAAAAGAGTTTTTGAGATGGAAGGAATACCACACAACATACCTTCTGTGCATTTAGTGAACATCAAAAATAAGCAGATTCTGACTGCAGTGTTTCTTGTTGCAGTTTTCTGGAAAGACTGTATATCCTGAAACTTCAGACGCAGAAGGAGGGAGGAATGAGCACAGGAGTATCCAACCAGTCTTTTTTCAACATTGTTTAATAAAACAAACAGAAAATTTAGACAGAGTTGTGAAAGGAAAACAGAGACTGTACTGTTAACATTTGGAAATGCCATGCTTTGGAAAGAAATCAAAACAGAACTCACAGTTGAGTTATCTGTCCCTAAGCCTTGCCCTGATGATCTATATATTTTAATAAAACTCAGAGAACTCAAAAAAGCATGTCTTAAATGATTGCAAAGTCTCCAGCAGATGGTGTTTTATTTGTGCACCACCACTGGGTCTCATTTGCTAAGGCTGACATCTATTTATTCTTCTGCTCCAAAACATTATTATTATAAATCGTGTATTTAAGTGCCAGGTTTTCTGATCTGGCTGAGCTTCTCTCATCACTAGAACAGGCACAACTGGCTTTAAGCCATTTATATCTTCCCCTGGAGTCTGGAGGCAGCCAGATGTCAGTCCAGAACCTTGCACAAATTAAAGTAGCCTTGGGAATCCTCTGCCCAGTTATCCACGCATGCAAAGAGCTACTCTGGTGCCCAAGAACAGCCAAGATTGTGAGTGCTCCAATTATGTTTCTTTTGCCCCTGATACTTTTTTTCCACTATGGGAATAAAAAGTACAGTGCAATTCTTGAAAAGTTTCTACCTTATACCATGAAGAAATTTCGTTTATATAGAGAATCTTAAGGGGTAAGTGCTATCAGTTTCATGGCTTCCTGCACTGGAGAACTGGGACAAGAGACTGTAGCATATCTGGATTTTATTATCAAACATCGGATTTGTCTTTCTCTTTGATACCAAAGAATGGAGGGGGAAGGGAGGTCTGCTTTCTAAAATATGTGTGATACTTTTTATGACATCAATGAAACATTATTTCAGGTACATTACAGACCAGTAATTTCGGGTGCAGTGTATTGCTACCTCTTCCAGGGACACAAATTACACCAACAAATTGAAGATGCAAAATTGTACCCATAATTTTACAGGTTTAAATATTAGATTTTGGGTTAAAGCCAGTCTGAAAAAAATATATATATATATATGTGCATATGTGTATGCATTCAGATAGAGGATGTAAATTCTAAATGGTTTTCAAGGGAGTAAAACATTGCCAAGAGGAGAGAACAAAATTACTATGTCTATTATACAATCACTCTCAGACATTATTTCATGACTAAGGTAATTTTTCCGTCTCTCTGGCAATATTTTGCACAAATAATGCTAAAGAAATCTGTCCCTACTTGTTTTGTTTTAGTTTGCAGTGTAAATCTTAATTGAATAGCCTTCTGAAACAGAAAGTGAATGCTGAATGGATGGGGTTGTGTCTGCAAGCATGGTGTGGGAGAGCTGATGCCTGAGTCACCAAAAAATGACAATTACATCTGCTATATAGTCACTTCCCATGTAAAGAGAATCAAGAAGAGGAGGAAACAGGCACGTGCATGTGTCTGTGCACATTACTGTGTATCTTTAGCACAGAAAGAGCATTTTTCTTCTATGTCCATATCTTTTTGCTTTGTTGAAGCATCTTCGCATAGCAGGTGGCTAATATTTTGCACACCTCTTCATTCTGTGCCCTATTCTTTTGGTCTATATTTCTTGTAGGGATACTTTTTAAAATTGTCTTTCTTGCTATGTAGCTCCAATCAATTTCATTTTATGTAATGAATGAGACACAATTTTTTGGCATGAAAAAATATCCTTGAAATTACATCTATACTATTTTCACATAGTTCCTAAGCATGTCATTTTCCAAACTTTTAAAGATTAAATGGGAAAAAAATAGACTTTCTGTTGCATAGAGTAATGCTGACACCAACGTAAGTCAATTGAAGGTTGAAAACTTGAGATCTGCTTCTGCCACTATGCTTATAGGAGAAGATGATAGTAATAGCATATTGTCATCCACTCTGTGAACAACTCTGAGGGAGAACTGGACATTTTTGCAGAGGATTTTTCAGAGATTTGCTGGCAGCAAACTCAAGAAATTTGGGTTTCAATTTGGGAGAAAGTAATCCAGCAAGTGCATTTTTCTGAAGGGTAAACCTTTAAGTATTTTCTCTCTGAACTCTCTTGTGTCTGCTTAGTCTTACTTGCTTATCCTGTCAGACCCAATTGCCTCTCCTCTGTGGAGGATGAAAGTCTCAAACATTTCACTGTCAGCTTCTCACCCCAGTGGGAGCTCCTCCACCAAATGGGCAGCAGGCTATGTTGCTCACATCCTGGCGACTTTTTGAAAGAAGACCATTCCCCCCTACCTCAGATATAATTGCCTTCATCCAAAATATGTGATAGTGAAGAAATATGTATCCACCAACTTTGAGTACAAGCTCACCTTCTTCTCCCTGTTAGAACTTTTTTGCCTCTCTCCATCTTCTTGTTCCCTCTGACTTCTGCTTCCCTACTGACCCCTTTTGCCACTGACGACATACCTGTCTCTTTGTGTCACATCAGCCACTCTCTCATCCACATTCCCAGGCCTAGCTTCCTCCATCCATCCTATTTCTAACTGTAGTCTCCTCCCATGTCTTACTCCAGGTCTATGTAATGACCTATCAAAAGTCAAATGACCTGCTTTCCTTCTCAGTGTACGTATTAAGAGCCAACACAGCTTGGAGTTTCATAAGAAAGTCAACTTAGGGGACAACATGTTTAGTAAAAACAAAATTTTCAGAGGATTTTAAAAAACAAAACAAAACAAAAAAGATACTTCTGCAGAAGACATGTAAACCAATTCATGGAAGGCCAAACGTACATCTCAGTTGTCAGCACTATCAAAGTCCTCAATACTTCTAGAATACAAATCCCTCCTCCAAACAATAAGGAATCAAAAGTTTCCTAGAACAGCTTCACAACTTCTTCACCTTGGGCAAACCAAGCTAAACCAATTCTGTTTTTTTTTTTTTCCCTAACTTCGTTCATGAAACTAGTTAACCCAATTTGGTTAGGGGAAAAAAATGTGGTAGTTTGAAGGAGGCATGAAACAGGTAATATTTAGTGCTGAATTGTTAAAGATTAGAAAAACTTTAAGCAACTGAGAAACAAGCCTCTCTAATGGGATGCATCAAACTTGTATTATCAGCTGGCATATGATAATATATTCTACATCCAAAAATAGAAGGATTCAAAATAGAGTTTGGGAGTTAAGTCTTCAGTAAAGAACTGGATACATAGCACCTATTGTCTTTCTTGAAAATCACACACATTTCTGTGATATGAAGAAAGAAAGTATTGAGTTTAAGTGAGGCAATGGTTTATCAACTTTTTTTTGCTCAAGACACTTTCACCAGAAGCTTGATATAAATTCATAACAGAATATAATAAAGATCATCCACCCTTTTCCAATGTTCAATTCAGGTACTAATTTATTTATTTAATCTTCTTTTTTAAAAAAAATATCGCCTGGTTTTATTTTTGCAGGTACAGATCTATTGGAGCTGTTCTTCTTGGCATTGTAATTACGTACCATAAAATTTTTAATTTTACATTTTTATTAACAGATAAACATTTTGTATTTCTCTCAATGTGATCCTCCCTTCAGCCACCAGTTCCTCAGACTCTTTCTCCCCTTTCTGTGGGCATCTGAGATCAGAAAAGAAACAGACATTGAAGATGTTAGTTTTCTCACAGCAGAACAGATGGCAGGATGCTCTGTTTTTTTAATGGTGACTGAGGCAGGTTTTAAGGTAATCTTCTCATTTAAGTGCCTGGAAGTCACGTAAACACATCTCAGTTTCTGCTGTTACTCAGCCTGGCTGTCCGAGGACATAGTCACACATCTTCTCTCCGCTCCATCTTTTCCAACTGAGAAATTTACTGCCCACAGCTGTTCATCATTGCATCCATGCTGGAAATTACTATTCCATCTGATCTATTGGTGGAGCTGCTGACATGAGCAGTACCCACCTTGCTCTAACCAGGTTAACTAACCTCAAGCAAGTAGTTGTCTAAATGGTCAGTGAGAAACTCAGCATGCAGATTGGAGTGTTCCATGCTCATGGCTATGGGTGGAAGGAATGAATGAGGAGGAGCAGATTAAGTGGCCTCTTTAGGAAACGCATCTGGAGTCAAGGGCAAAAGGCATGCCTAGTCTTTGTGCGCAACAGTCCACTGCCATTGCAGTGTGAATGGAAAATATCAGGTTGCTTCTTCATTCCTGTCTTGCAAAACATTAAAAATTCACCAACTAGTCTGAAAACTCTTCTTTAGAATGAGGTTTAAGCTGTCTGCACCTCTGGACAGTTAATCATATCTCCAAAGCACTGTAGGCCATGATCTTGAGAATATTTTCCATTCTGAAGCAGTGTCTTATTGCTGTCACCGTAAGTAGAGAAATAAAGAGGTGACATTGGGAAAGAAGACTCATAGTCACTGAAGATGAGTTGAGTAGCTCCACCAGAAAAGAGAGGGAGAGAGAAATTACATGGAGAAAAAATATCTCACATTAGGATGCAAGTCTCATCATTTCCTCTTTATCTACCTAATACTTATCAAATTTCCACAAAGAAATCAAAGTCCATTTTTTTCTCGAAAGTACAAGAGGCCACACACTAGTAAGTAACAGTGGAACCCAGAAGCCATAGCTATGCCCCTGTTGAGCCATGAAGGAGTTAGGGATCACAGAGTAGAAGGAAAAAATATCATGGAAAAATGTAAATCTTCTAAGAGATTTCAATTACCAAAATTGTAATGTGTAGGTGTGACTTGTCCAAAACATTTCCTGTTTTCAGCTGCAGTTACTTGGCTGTCAGAGCACATGTATGGCATTGTACTGGTATCTTCTCATCTTATTTCCTGTCATCTTTTCTTTGATTTCTCCTCTTGAAAAGGGGAGAGATGGATTCTGTGATTCCTAATCTCTATGATTCTATCATAGTAACATGTAACTTCCTACTGAAGTGTTTATCAGTGTGAAATGAATGATTTAGGACAAAAAATGTATTGCATAGAAAGTGAAATTATGAGGGTAAGATCTAACTTGGCTAAGTTAAAAGTACACTGTACAGAAATGTATTCTTCATCTTACCAAAGAACCAGAATAAGGATAAAAAAACATGAAGAACTGAAAGCGTCAAGCAGCAGTAGAAGTACTCTCCATGGTGACAGCTCTGTTCACTCAATTCCTTTTGCCATTGTTAGATCTGGAATGCTCATGGGTGAGTTCGTCTCTCCTGAGTCTCTCAGAGAGCATTATTCAACTTTCCATCATCTCCTAAGATCTGCTGTGGTGATTTGAGAAGTTTGTGGGGAAGCATGGGAATTTTTCTGCTTCTTGCAAGCAATTAAACAGGGTAATGTTGTTCTTGCTTCCTTGAGTGGGCAGAAAGAAGGCCTTGTCCTCAAACATTTTCACAAGCTCTTTAGTAGCAGGAGAATCAAAGGTAATCTTTTCATATTGGCTATATATATATTTTCCTGCTTCTTTATGATGCTCTGAAAATAATATCAGCAGAAAGTACACACGTTAGTACAAATCATACGCCCTTCAAGCTTATCAACGTGTACTTGGATCTGTATCATCAGGGCTTCACAGTCTTTGTAGTTTTTGTGATAGCGAATAACATCATGTATTTGAATTACAGACTGATATATGTGTCGTTCACATAACTTTTGACACAGTTGAATCAGAATAACATAAAAACCATTGCAGTGATAGGAGTGTCAATAAATGATTAAGCGATCTTCTGAAATAGCCTGAACAAAAGCAAATTGTTTATGTTTTTTTATATACTTTTGACTGCATTAGATGCTTGTATCACTCCCCTCCTCAAAAATTTTCATGCACATATTTTCCAGATTTTTTTCCCTTCAGAATGTATTTAGTTTCTGTGGAACAAACTGGCTGTGAAGGCTAAATCTGGTCACAGCCCAGAGGACCCTATTCCAGCCCAAGCCTATTTAGGAAGGGAACAGCAATTTGTTTTCGATGACTTCACTCACCCTTAATGCAATGTTTCCAGTAAATTCAGGCGTTGTTCTTCTCATGTGAGCTCAGTGTGTCATTTCTAATGTGCTCTTGACTGAAATTTTACATTAGTAATTGAAATAAGTATTTTTCTTTAAACATTCTTTATCACCCATGTAATTATGCTGAATCATTGTAAAACAAAAAAGAAATCTGATGACCTGTCCATATAAATACTGAAAGACATTAGATCATCACAACTGGTGCTGTTAAAGCAAATGAAAATAACTAATTATTAGCCAGCAGATGCAAAACCCTGCCAAATAGTTCTTGGTTGCTCTGTTTATACAGTGACAGATTCTCATGTTAGTCATATCCTTCTGAACAAATGTTTTGGATGGACTCTTAAATCAGTGTCCGCAATGAGATAGAAGGAGGCAGCCAAACTCTCTTGAACTTCTGCCATTGACAAAGGTTAAGCATTTACAGTCACTCTCCGCCTAAATATTCTAAGGAAACATTAAGGAGTGAAAAACAGAAGGCAAGGATGTTCTGTACTCTCTACAACAATGCAGTAAGGGTGGCAGAAGCAACTCCAAAACAGCCGGTTACCGAGCCAGATCCTGTTCCCATTAACGTCAATGGCAAAACTCCCTTTTGGTCTAGAGGGACTAGGATGGGGCAAGTGGTCCTTAAACTGACTAAGGAAAAAATAGCAAGGTCTTGACTCTTCTCTTTTTGCTTCCACTTCTTATTCATGAAGATTCCCTTTGGGACTGAATAAAACTGAGTCAGGATGTAAGCATGTACCTTAAGTGGCCTGGCAGGAAGGCTAGTACAAGTTACATCCACTTAAAAGTACTTTCCCTGAAAAATTGTATCCATTTCCCCCCTTCTTTTTTTTTTTTTCTTTTTGGGCATTCATAATATTTAAGTCTTTTTTATTCCAATTAGTTTCACTCACAAAATCAGCTGGAGTAGAGTAATGGAGATATTTTGTTTGAGGAACAACAGTAGCAGGGCTGAAGTAAAAGAGGCAAATTTTGCTATTGCAGTCCTCTCATCACTCATCCATAAGGCCATATATTTTGAGAAGACTTCATGGTCACTGTCCTAGCCTTTAAACTCCAGCCTTCGCATTAACCTTATTACAAGGGTTAAGGCAGACAGATGCACATAATTCACTGGTCCAGTGGCCAGACCCTGGCATCTCTACAGCATGATGAACATACCTGCAAGCATTTCAAGGAATGTACAGCTATGGAGAGCTGCTTGCAGGCATACATGCAGGGTATATGTCACTCCTTCTCACCTCAACTACATGCCAGTTATTTTGCATTTTGATCTCCTTCTCACCCTTAAGATAAATTGGCAAGATGGAAGGACACAACACAAGTGCTTCACCATCCTTTTTCTTTCAGCATAGAAAATCCAAAGGCAAAACATCACTTGTTTTCTTTGTTTTCCAGGTTAAAAAAAAAAATCTAAAAGGAAGCAATACTTTTGTAGATACGCAAATATAATGCAGAGTAGGGGAGACATGTAAGCATAGCATTTGGACCCTCACTGCTTTTATTCTTCAGTGCTCCACTTTTTTATCCCTTAATGAGCAAGAGATGAAGATTTGTGCATAAACTGAAAATATAGATTTTACTCCTGAAATCAGACAGTATCTACAGATGATAAATTGCTTTCCCAATGTTCTGCTCTGCAATCTTTAAAGGAAGTGTCACTGAGAATATAAAGCTATTAAGTAGGTCCAAAAATGATTTTACATTACTTTAGCCTTTTTGGCTTCCTAAAAATTGTTTGGTTTTTATAAATTATTCTTCAGCTTGCACTTTAGTCAATGGTAAGACCTGTGAATGTCAGTGGAAGACAGACTGAATTTTTGCTCTGGATGCAGAAAAATGCATAACATCTGTACCTGCAACGTACCTGCTGTACCATAGAACAAGTGAGGGCAGCAACCACACAGAAGGCCCTGATGAGAAAGATCAACAGGCAATCTGGGACAGCCACTGCTCCCTTGCTTTGTTCTAATCTGTCAATAACACCCTCTTTAGACATGATGGGATGGAGTGAGTTAATGAACATTTCATGTCCAGGTCACATATTAACCCAGGCATCAAGTAATTCTCTCTCCATGACAGTTTATATTTTAAAAAAAAAAAAAAAAAAAAGCATGGCAAATTATCGGGGCCTTCTGAGCCAGAAGATTCTTGCAAACAGCCAAACTGGCCGAAATCAACCTCTTGCTTCATGAACTTGGAGTCCGTCTTTCATTATTTTTTGCTATTATTCTTCTGTAAAAACAAGTAGCTACAAGTAATTCCTCTGTTTCTCAGAGCACAGAAACTCTTCAAAATGGGAGCAGAAATCTCTGCCTGGCCCTGGTCTTTAGCTTTTACATAGGGCTATAAACTTTTGCAGTGACATACAAAAAAAAATTCGCTGGAGACAGAAACAAAGCCAGGAGGAACGTGGGCCACAGGATCCTCCTACATCAGGAAACCTCCCCTCACTACGACTGACACATGGCACTGAAGACTTTTCCTTATATCCCTGTATAACTGGCCAGCTCATTGCTCTGCTTTGCCACATTTATAAGTCCACTTGAACCAGTAACATTACTGAAGAATAGGTTGCACTGATGGGAGGCAAATCAAACACGTTTTGTCTAGAGTGTGATCCACAGGAAGAGAGGCTTTAAGTATGCATTCAGACTAACAGTGGTCTATTTGCAGATTGATTGCTGTTCTTACTATGATGTGAGGGTTTATACCTGTTCAAATATGTTGAGATAACCACTAAAATTTTCTTATTCAGTTAAGAACCAGTGACAACACGTAAATAACTCAGATGGGCCAGTGATTTCACTGGAAAAAGTTAAGTTGTAGGACCTTAGCCATGGAAAATATCCTAAACATGAATTCAGGGTAATCTTCCCCTGACACTGAATCTCAGTGTGGTTTAATACACATTTTTAAAACAACGTGCTCTGCAGTTTGTTGGTTTAAAAATTTTAGAACAAAGAACAAAGAACTGGAAGTCTTCCAGAGAAAGTGGCATTTTGATGATTCTCTACATAAATCTAACATTTTTTCATCTTTTATAAATGGAATTTTGCAGGTCATTAGTTCCTTAATGTTGTATATCTGTCAGTTGCGGGGATTTTGTGTGTGGATATGTGCGCATGTGTGTGCAAAAGAAAAAGCATTAAAATGGTTGAGATATAGAGAAAATTGACTGCTGCATAGTCACCACTTTTCATAAAGATTTTTACTGCACCCTTGGTATTATGGATCTATAATATGCAAATGTGTAGCATCATTAATATGCATTTGCTGCATGCACCTTCCTTAACAGAGTATGTTATGGGAATACAAATTAAAAACAATACGCTCGACTCAGCTAAATTTTAATGGCCCATTGTAAGAGCAATCTCTTATTGGGAGATACCTAAGCCTTTTGTCTTCAATACTTCCTTTCCCACATCCATTCTCTTCATTTACTTTTTTTTTTTTTACTAGAATCTCCATGTATAAATTATTTAAATTTCAGCATTAAAATTAAAGTAATACGCAAATTTCACCTTCTTACCTTCAATAGAATTAGCTGGCACAAGAAGAGAAAATATGGATCTAGAAATAATTCCAGCCACGAGTCCTCATACTGGAATAAACTGTACAGTCCCATCTGCAGGGTGAATGTGTTTTGACATTACTTTGGCTTGTATTTGCTGCCAAGGGGAGCTTCGGCATTATCTAACTGAGGTGAGTCATCTGAGCACATCCCCTGGCACATTTCTCTATTCATCTTCCTTTTCTGGCTGCTTGTCCAGGGAAAAGAGTTTGCTGATACCTCCTCTTCATCCAACACAATCTCAGTGCAAAAGCTCTGCAGAGAGAAGCTGACTTCATCTGGAAAACCAGACTGAGAGTTGTCTCTGGGAACCTAAAGATACTGTCTCACGTATACCAGCAGCTTAAACTTTGATAGCAGTAATTGCATAATCACTTTTGCCAGGTATTCCCTTCTGCATCTCTACCAGACTTTGCATCTGTGCAACAGAGACAGACCTAAACATGAAGTATTTTTAAACCACTGCAAATCACTTCCCAGTATCTTAAAGTAAGTTGGTATTGATTTGGGCTTGTCCCAGGAAGCTGAGCGTTAGAATTAAAGCCTTTCAGGAAATGGTTTACAAGCAGCTCAAACAGGGACATGACTGGCAATAGGGAAAGTGGATGTCATCCAGAAAGAAAATACCTGTCCTCATTAGCCAGTGCATACAGTCAAACCTAATAATGAGCTTGCTGTTCTTATCAGTGCTCTTTGCCTGCAGGCTGTAAACATTGTAGATCAGATGCACTTCCTACCATACTGTAGGGACAGTGCCATCTGACAGAGAGTGTGACAGGGATCTGTAGGAAGGTAATTCTTTCTACTGCCCCAGTTAATCCAATGAAGAATCGGGTTAAAGCTCTCAGTGGTCACTAAGTGTTTAACATGCTGCCAATTTATCTGCAGGTATTTAAGACAAACCTGAAGCATTCTGTAAAAGCATGCAGGCTTTTGTAAACTGAAAGAATAAAACCACACATGCACATCTATAGCTTCCTTAGAATTAATTATTCAGCAATGGACTCCAGTGTTGTTTTCCTTTATTTGGCAATGACTCTCCCAGAGTTTAATCCTCTCAAAATGCAGTAGGGAGAAAAATAACACAGCAAGGTGCATTCTGCTGTGCTAATTGGGCTTCCCAATATGGTGTGAGGACATTTGTCGTTCAGCCTGCTTATTCAGAGTGCTGCATATTCAAGCTGTTTCAGCAGGTCTAGCTACTCTTATGGGAAATTAAACTGCAATCAGATTCTGCAGTCATCCAGGTCTAGACTGTGATATTGATCACAGAACGAACTGAAGAAACAAGGTTGAAATGGCCTCTTTGTACACAAGTGCAGTTACTCAACAGAAAATGACCTTTTGTGGATGCAAATCTGTCATGGGAGGTATAATGTGGCTGGTTCTGAAAGCTTCAGAAGAGCTAGGAAGCCATTGCATAGAAAAGATCCTGTTTATTTTAATTACATCTTTCTCATTCACTTTTTCTCAGTCATCCTTGACCAAGAAGCTGCATTACACCAGATTTGAAGTAATAGTCAAGATCTCTTCCAGATTTACCATCAGTTAATTACATCTTTCACAAGAATTTTATCACAGATGTGAATGTAAGAAAAAAAATGCTGCCCTGCTGCAGAGATTTCAGAATCTTAGAAGCAGTTGCTTCATTCTCAGATATTTTGATAAACCTCAGCTCTTGCCTGATACAGGAACCTCAAAGTTGAAAGTCCCAGGAGATTGAGACAACTTCCTACCTACGTGCCAGATTTGCAGCTGAAGTACCTGTTGGTTTTGAATTTGATTCCTTCATCAAGACTTGATCACAACTGAACATAGTTTGTTGAAGTTCTTTGTAGTTTTGAACTAATTTTATTGTTACTATAATTAAGTTTTTGACCAGCGAAGGAACAGGATGACATAATGGAGACATTTTATTCTCCCACTTTCAACTAGCTGATAATTAGATGTGAAATGTAATGTTGCTAATGTTCTAAATGTTTCAGTCCAGAGATGAGAGAAAGAGGGTATGTAATGAACTGATCTCTATTTGTAGAAAAATAATTCTGTCTAGGATGGGTAAATAGCTATCTATAAAAATAAACATCTTGAACACAGAAGTATAAAACGTACTTAAGTTTCAAGGGACAAATGATGACAGAGATAGACATGACAGTTGCGAAGAACGATACTTATAGCTCCCAACTGTAACTTCAAAACAAAAATATAAAATCAGTTACCATCTTAACTAATATTTACAATATGCATCACAAATGCCTCTCAGAGTAAACCGACACAGTCAGTGACTTGACACAAACAGTAAACCTATGCTGTAAAATGAATAAAGCGACCACAACTACAAGCGAAATGGAAAGGGCTCTTACTCAGGATAATCATTGCTGTGGGTTTTAACAAATCTCATAAAATTTAACTGCCCAAATAATGTGTGATACTATCTTACAAACTCACCTGAGATCATAATATACTTCACACAGTGTTTTCCTATGTGAAAAGGATGACCAAATTTCACATACCTGATGAAATAAAATGACATGTAAAATGTGTGATTTTAGAACTATTATTGTCTTTCATTTCTTATTAAATATGGCTTGATAAGCCCCAGAGTAAAGAAAATTTTTGATTTATTTGAAATAGACTCAGATTTTAAGACTCCTTGCATCTCTATCTGACTCAGATATTATCTCTTTCTCTGTGGAGAAATGGATCTGAAGAAAATCCCAGGTTAAGTCTTGAACTAAGACAGAAACTGCTCAGAAGCTGTTTCCTTTTCAGATCCCCACAGTGCCTGTCATCAGTAATGACCTGTTGACTTCGTTGCTGGAAATGCTATGGAGAGTCTCAGAATACCAGAGAGCTTCAAAGAAGCCTCATTTTTGGGGGGCAACAACAAGGGTTGCTGACAGCACTGGTTTAATGTTTGGGTGACTTTCTAACTTTGAAACCAAGAAAGACTTTGCTCAAAATTCCATCCTAGGACCTCACTGGTATCAAAGACTTTTCCTCCCAAAATAGCAGCTAGTAAGTTCTCTATCAGAGCCCGTCAGAGAGTAGAAATGGCTAACCTCTTCGAGAACAATCAGCAGCTAATTTGTTCCTGAGCATAATTGTAGAAGTTCATGTAAGCATTGCTACTCTTCTCAGATATAAAAAAGCAAGGTGACTAAGATCAAATAGAAGACCAAGAAATTCACTGTAATAACCACCAGAATGTCAGTGCAACCCTGAATCCTACAGGAAAATAGATTCTTAGCAGAGAGATATTTCCTTCNAAAAAGAAGAAGAAGAAGAAGAAGAAAGAAGAAGAAGAAGAAAGAAAGAAAGGAATCTAAAATGAAAGAATGAAAGAAATTGTCTTTCAGCAATTGATTGAAAATCTCCTATGCTCCAGTCCAGAGTTGCTGCACCTTATTACTGCAAAATAAAGCAAACTCAAGCCAGAAGTTGATAAAACTGTCTAGATCAATTCTGTCTGCCACCCACAAGAGGAAGGTGGCAGGTCACAGTACCTCTAGCTAACAGGGAAAAGAACTTCAGCTAAATTTCTATGTCTCCATAAAGTCTTTCCTTTTGAAAGAGGATGAAAGATTGTGTGGAAAACCATGCACAGGGAGGCTCAGCCTGGTCTGGCTGGCTTGTCTTTGAAGCACCAGTCTCTGAACCACTTGCTACAATTAACACGTCCCATTCCTCATTAATATTGGACCCAGCTGGTTCAGGCCCTGTGTGGATGGTTCATCTGGCACCCTGATGAGATCACTGAGGAACATAAATGCAACAGAAGCCACTGCTATTTAAATAAGCTGTTTCTTCAGTATAAGAAAATAACTACTTTATATCCATTAAAAGAAGAAAAAAAAAGTGATATCTCAGTTTCTTTTTCTACGATAATATCAGTTGGGGAATTTCTCAACATCCTGGAAAAAAAAAAAAAAAAAGGAAATATGAATGACACAGTACTAAGGAGGATAAAATAAAGGACAAGACAAAAAAACAGTTCTAGCTCGAACACAGAAGTTTGTTTTGGTTTGGTTTGTTTCTTATTTTCCATTTGGGGAATTGTTGATTTTATTTCTGTTAAAATGAAAATATATTGAGCCAGATAACAGTATAGACACAAAACTTTGGAACTGATAGGTTCAGTATATAAAGATAGTGTTTTCCTTCCAGGGATCTCTAGATGCTTTAGAAGAATTGATTAGATTCCAGTGCATTTGGGAGTGTTATCTTCCTCATCTGACAAGCAGAGAAATAAAGGAAAGAGTATGATTTAGTTTGCTACTGTCAGAAAACAAGTGTGTATCACAGTCTGAACCAAAGACCCAAAATCCTGTCCCTCTGCTTATGAAGGATGTTACACTCAATTCCATTGACTCTGGAGAGGTTATAAACACTTTATTTTCATCGACTAAGCCATACACACACATATCTATAAAAAAAAAAAAAATTAAACCAGTTATTTGCTTCTTCAGGAAGCCAATGTTTTGACCGATCTAAACAATTGCTCTGTAAAAGCCCTAAAATAGGTTTGTTTTTATCAACTTCTTTCTTTTTGAAACAGAAACAAAGAAGAAAACATCTCTTTTCATAAAGTTGACAGCCACTGCAACCCTCAAGTCTTCAAAACAGCTATGTTTTCCATTTCTGCAAATTAGTGGAGAGGCACCGGAGCACACTCACTCATTTTTCACACAGGCCTGTTAAGCAGTGACTGCGCTGATGAGCTTATAGTACCTGCAGTTCCTGCAGGTGAAGGCTCTCCTTGACATGCATCCCTGCAGAGAGCTTCTCTGACAGACTCTGGGTCCCAGGGAGGGTAACATCCCTCTGGAAGCGTGAGAAAGCAAAGCCATCCAAAGCTGTTTAAAACACTTATTATGGGAAGATTGCTATTCTGAGTAAAATCTTATGTGTCAAAAAAGCCCAAATCTTCAGAAGTCTGTGTTCAGCCAACTCGATGGGCTGTGAGGGCATTTGTCTTGGGGCAAATGGTCATACCGGCATCCCGAGGGAGCCCTGCACTCCAGAAATTTATCTAGAATACCACAGTGGATGAATCATTATTCTGGTAAAAGCGATCCTGTGTGTACTATTAAGAAAGAAAATGGGACTCAGAGTGAATTTAGCAGATCTTTAGCAGAAGTTGAGTAATGTGGCCAAGCCCCAGGCTTTAGCAACACACGCTACTCTGTCCTCCCAGTACTGGTAAACAAAGTTGCTCCTTGCTGCTTTCCAGCCAGTTCACTTCCCTTTCTAATCCCAGGAAGTCACTGCCCACCCTTAAAGGCTGAAAGATATGTTTTAATCAAGCAGAGAACCCAACAGTAGCATAATTTTACTTAAAGCACACTCCAGGCCACCCTTCAGAGCTATCTGAGGCAGAAACTAACCACAGCTTGGCAGCCCCCCATTGCAGAGTTCAGGGTGGGTGGTCACTGGAGCAGGGGACAGCACAGCCAATTCAGACAGATGGCTGCTAAGTCAGCCCCTCTATGTTCAGGGAATTCAGCTCTGCCAATATCCAATATCAGAAAAGGAGATGTACGGCTTCAAGTCCTCACATCTTTGAGCAGCCTCAAAATGCAGGAAGAAAAAGATTTGTTTTCCCCTCTTCAGTGGCTCATTTGGGGAACAAAAAAAAAAGTATCATGAAAAATGCAGTTCAGGCTGAACAGACTTCTTTTTCTGCCAAAATGTGTGTGTGTGTGAGCTGAGACTGTTAAAACAAAGTATTTTTTTCATTTCACAACTCTCCCCAAGCTTTTTTTTCTAATATCATTTGTTGAAATCAGTCTGTATTTACAAGCATCTTAACAACACATTTTTTCTGTGACTTTTCTGTGACATCCTTCATTTCCCCCTTGATCTTCTCTACTTCTTAGTCCATATTTTTTTCATATATTCACTAGGGGCTCTGTGCCACAGTTTTCAGTAGGCTGACTAATCAGGGAAAGCTGGGACACCACTCTTACACATCTCAACAGCCCTTTCAGGAGCTGGAGAAGAGAGGAAGTGGACTTTGATCCTGTTAGGGCATAGTGAGGCCGAAGGAATGTGGTAAAGAGGGCTGTGACCAACAGATGCCTGCTGAAGATCTCTAAATTGAGAGAAAGATGGGCTCTCATGACTGCAGAAGGCAAGGAGTAGGAAAGGAGCAGGAAGAAACAACTTTGCCTTAAAAGGGGAATATCAGATGTTGAGAAATGATTTAGCAAATACTGCAGGTTAAAGCTTATCATTAATATTATATGTAGCTTTACTGCTGTGCTCTGAAGCAGGTTCAAAGCAAACAATTCACCTTGACTCAGGAGAGCATGAAAGTATCAGAAAGCACATTGCCTCATGTGTTTCATTTCACCTTATTTCCTTCCTTTTCTTCTCCCTCTTCCTCTTGTGTAAGCGACAGATACATTATCTTCTCCTGCATCCTCCAGATGATGTCCACCCACAAAGCAGGGGAGGGAACAGAAGTATCTAAAAGATTCTTCTCTTTTTTCTTCTCAGCCACTGTCTGAGCAAGACTCACAGAGGGTTGGGACAAAGTCCCCATCGTACTTCGTCCTTTCATGCATGTCATCTCAAGGTCAATAACTCCCACAACTTGCTAGCTGTAGTCACTGAAATTAAAATTAGTAGTCTTTGGTTCCCTCTAAATATCACAAAGGGAGGCCCAAACCTCTTTAACCATAAAGATAACATCTGCCTCAAATATGAAAAACCAGAGAAAAAAAGTGCAGACAAAATCAGTTGCCTAAAGCATGTAAAGCACTGGTCTACTCATTAAATACAGAAGACATGCAAAAAATCTGTTACAGAAATTCAAAAAGCACTGAAAATACTAGATTTTTGTTATTTGCATAGTAGATTTATGTTGTATATTTCTAAAGATCTTAAATCCTGATCCATGTTTATAAGTATCTTAGTTGTGGGAGGCAAATGGAGGTGGGGAACCTCTTTTCAGTGGTCAGTGGGGACAGGACAAGGGGCAATGGCCTTAAGCTGGAACACAGGAAGTTCCGCACCAACATGCGAAAGAACTTCTTCACAGTGCAGGTGACGGAGCACTGGCACAGGCTGACCAGGGAGGTTGTGGAGTCTCCTTCCCTGGAGATATTCAAGACCCGCCTGGATGCCTACCTGTGCAACCTGCAGTAGGGAACCTGCTCTGGCAGGGGGGTTGGACTCGATGATCTCTTGAGGTCCCTTCCAACCCCTGCAATTCTGTGATTCTGTGATTCTGTGAAAACAATAAAGTTATCTGCAACATATCTAGAAATGCCACAGTTTTACCAAGGTCACTTGTAAAGGTAGAAAAAAGAGGTCATGCTTCCAATCAGATTAATATGTTAACGTGCCTTGCAGTAGATTATGTTAATTTTGACAGTAATTTTTAATATTTGCAATGCAATACGTTACTTGATAGTATTTCTAAGCTTTCTTGGAGCTTATTAGTCTGCCTTTATAAACCAAATGTCAGCTGTATCAAAGCCAGACATTAATTATTAGCGATGGGTGAACCTCAAAAGGTTCAGAGGTTTGGTCGAGTTTGACTAGACAGGCATAAGACCAGCTGCTATTGCAGATCATTTGGATGACAGATTTAGACTCACGATTCTGCAAATGTTATACACTTACTGAAATGTAAGCATCCACTGTGTTTGAGGAGAATACCAATGTGCATTCGGTTCAGCAAATGCAGTGCCGCCTGACCCCAGTCCTGCAGCACCAGTGTTAGCCTGCAATGCTGCAAACTTCCCCACTCATGGAACGGTGCAATGGTGCAACAGATGTAATTGGAGAGTACACTGCAACACAACAGCTATAAGGTGTTAATGAAAAAGGCAGGGAAGGAGAAAGCTGAGGAGAAAGAAAATGAGAGAAGAGAAATTTATGACATGTTGAGTTATACTAATGAGGAGACAGAAGAGTCATATATAGGTTTCAGGACAGGCCTATATAGATGTGTACAAGCTAAATGACACAGTAGAATCCATAAACCCATAAGCTTGAAACCAAATCAATTTATTTGCAAGTGCTGTGCTTGAGCTAAGTAGCCCAGCCTTTTAGCAGGGTTTATTGGCTCAAGCAGACAGACTTACTGCTTGAGCTGAGCATGCCAACATGGCTGTATGGCTTTTGGTCTGACGCTTGTAATAAAGAATACTGAGTGTGACTGCATGTATCTGCTAAGACAGACCTGATGGGGGACATGTGATGGACTGAGGTTTTGGTCTGGAATCATGTAATTACAAGAAAATGGGAAAGTTCTTTTTGTTTTTGTGCTTCCATGAGTAAATGGGAGTTTTACTATATGGCAGAGATATGCTGAGAAAACCTGTGAACAAGTCAAATAAGCAGCAGTAAGGTTTCATTAACTAATGCTCTTCAATGTCCCACAATATTCTTTCTTCAGAGAATAGTTATAGTGCTGTTTTTTTCCTTTTTTTTTTTTTTTTTTTTAACCTGAAGTTATTGTTCTACTGACCTGGCATCACTTGTGGGACAAACACGTCAGCTCAGATTTCTTTGGACAAAGGAGTGCTCTGAATTGTAACTGCTGGAAATACAAAGTACTGTTCTCCGTCCCATATCCATACACAGATAGAAGATGTTGCTAACACAGAATGTGGCAGGTCCTGGCAGATGTCTTTTCTAAATGGCATGCCAGTATCACAGTGACCAGGTCTGGATTAGCTGCCACTGCTTTGTGTGGTAGTAGGCTGATGTCATTCAAAGACATTAGGGTTATAAAGTTGTCTTTTAAGAACTCTTTTAGTTAGTACTTTCTCAGAGCATGTTATCATGAGTGAGCATACAAACATTAGCTAAGATTTAGTAGGCTTTTTAGGTTCAGGGATCTTTTGCAACACACAAGCATCTTTCAAATCATAGACTGTATCCTTAAAAAGAAAAGGCTAAAGCAACTAAGTCTTACAGAAATGTGATATTATATAGCCTAGTCCTGCTCTTAGAAAAATAAAACCAAACAAACAAAGCAAATAAAAAATAGAAGTGAATCCTTCTTTGACTTTTCTTGGATCCCTGACAATATTTAATCATTTTTGATGATGGTATTCTTCAGGTATCCCATGTCCTACATCCACAGTAATGAGCAATGTAAATCCATCTCCTTCTTGTCTGATCAGGATCTCATTTGCAGCATATTGTCACATTTATCAGCTGGGAACACTTGGCCAACACTGGCTCTCAGAGCATTTATTAACAGGCCAAAGTTTTGCAAAGAACAGAGATGAGAGACCCATGCTGCCCTGTGAGACTGCTCTATGCTTAGAGTCAGAGACATCAGAGATCCTTTTGCAATTCTCTCTATGGGGATTTAGATGAACACCTCTCTCTTTTCCCTAGAGCACTCTGGTACGTATATCCTGCTTAGCTGTGTTCATATGTGCTCCATCAGCTGACAAATTTTTAAGCGTAGGATGCAGAGTTTGTAGAAGACAGAATGAAGGTTCCCCACATACAACCTCCTCTTAATATGATTTTAAGCTATTTTTCTGCAGGAATAGTGATTTCAAGCCCTTAGCAGAAACCATTGAATCCATGTTACTCTGAGTGTTCATTTTCAGTGCTACCATTGCACAGGGGGGAAGACGGCCACCTATCAGATGTGGTTAGGGAAAGAGAGACCAAGTTAGTCTGTTTCAAAATGAAACAGTCACCTTCCACGTAGGATGGTTTCAGGCTACGTGTCCTGCGTGAAAGGAGGTGTCCATGTCCTTAAAATTTCCAAGGGGGAGATTCTTCCTCAGTGCAACAACTTTTGAGAAAATTCTAGAGGTTCTTCTTTTTTCCTCATCCATTGCATGGATACTTTAAGTAAAAGATGTTTGTGCTTTTTGTTATTTTAAGTTTGTTTGTGTGTGTGTTTGTTTTTCACAGTGAAAACCAACCAGAAAACTGGCAACTATGACATTTAGCATAAAGCTCCACTGTACATCTGGGGCTAAGTGATCTTTCCAAACTCACTAAATTCAGCAAATTTCAGTAAAATTCAGTAAATTTCATCAAAGCAGAAATCTGAGCCTGCCCATCCCACATCCCAGGCCAGCACCATAACCACTGCACAAACTGCAGGAGATGAAAAAGATCGGAAGTGGATCTTCCCACATTTGCTTATTGTAGAGTTTCCACATCTTCCCTATAACTACATGGATGTAGTCAGTGGTGGAGAATGCATGAGTTTAGATTAACCTTAAGTTCAGGCCAATCCAGCTATGCCTGTCTCCTCAAGAAAGCACAGTGGCAGATGACTTAAGCAACTGTGTTAAAAGCAGAATCAGATGCTAGTGTCATTATCACAGTAACAGCAGCAGACAGTGCAAGGTTGTATGACATTATAACCATAATGAAAGCAGCAGTCAGTGGTGGAGCAGATGTGACTGTAATCATATCAGAAACAGAGACAGCCAGTGTGGAGGCAGATGGGACTCTAATCATAGCGAAGGCAGGTGTGGATGGAAGGTGCTGCTGCAAAGCTGGCAAGGCAGATGTTGCTGTAACCAGAGCAAATCTGCAGCAGGATCTGCAGCAGCAGTAGAGGCTGCAGCTATCACAGAGCAAATGAGTACACTCTCAGAAATTGGGTGGCTGGAGTTTAAGTTGCAGGTGTGGGTGCTCTGTTGCTCTTTGCTCTCTGAATTCCTAACAGCCACCACTTGTTGAATGGAGCAAGAGTTTTTGCATTTACACAATAATTTCCCCAAATCAGTCATTGTAAAATAATCTCAATAATTCACTGAATGATTTGATTCTGAGGTTTTAAGGCCAAGAGTTACCTCCATGGACCTGTTCTGGCTCCTGACTGTGCCAGCTACTGCATTTCACTCAGTCACCTGCCAGGTAAGCTCACAGTTCTCTGTTCACTTATCAAATGATGTCAATAGAGACTTATTTTGTGGAATTCTTTTGCACTACAAAATGTTGAAAGCAAAGTCTGACGTCAGCATATCCTTGTAAAAGGTCTAGGTCAGTTCAGAGTAACATGAATGCTAGTGCCAGTTTATGAAATTCCAGTTGAAACACTTCCCAATACAGCTTATGTCCTCTATTGGCATTTTTATTCATTGTGAGGGATATACGGGTTGCCACAAACAGTGATAGACTGAGGGAATTGACAGACTGAAGGAATTGATAGACGGAGGGAGCTGGGCTTGTTCAGCCTGGAGAAGAGAAGGCCGCGGGGGGACCTCATTGCAGCCTTCCAGTATTTAAAAGGAGATTATAAACAAGAGGGAAATCAACTTTTCACAAGAGTAGACAGCGATAGGACAAGGGGGGATGGCTTTAAGCTGAAGGAGGGAAGGTTTAGATTAGACATCAGAGGAAAGTTCTTTACCGAGAGAGTGGTGAGGTGCTGGAACAGGCTGCCCAGAGAGGTTGTGGATGCCCCGACCCTGGACGTGTTCAAGGCCAGGTTGGATGGGGTCCTGGGTAACCTGATCCCGCACCAGATCTGAAGGTTGGTGGCCCTGCCTGTGGCAAGGGGGTTGGAACCTGATAATCCCTGGGGCCCCTTCCAACCCGGGCCATTCTGTAATTCTGTGATTCTATGAAACAATGGCTGAAGACTCTTAAGTGACGATAGTTGTGATCACAGTTTTCACCTCTGGTGTTCACAGGGTTACAGTACCTGGCAGCCAAACTCCCATCCAAACATGACATGAAACTTAAAAACAGCAGGAACTGATAGGGCTGAGACGCTCAATGCTTTCTTTGCATTGGCCTTCTACTGGTCTCTGTGCTTAGTGGGAGGGTTCAAAGAGGAGAAGAGCTACCTGCAGAGAATGGGAATCAAGACAGGAATTACCCCTGAGATCCAACCCATACAAGCTCATGGGATCCTATGGGCTGTGTCCAAGGTACTGAGAAAACTGAGTCATTTCCTTGCAAGACTTCCTTCCTCTATCAGCTTTGAAAGGCGGCGGAGAACAGGTGCAACTTCATGCAAATAAGGGATAAATATTGCATCCATTTTCAAAAAAGAACAGAGCACTTGCTCTGTGAGGTCAGGCTGAGCACCAGGGCTGGTTCTGCCTGGAGGAGAGGAGAAGACCTGGCAGTAGCTTGCCAGTGCCTGTAAGGGGATTATCAACAAGACAGGGTCTTCACAGCACTGCATGGTGGGAAGAGGTGGGCCTAAACCCAAACAAGAGACTGGATGGGAAGTAAACCTTCTTCTCCCTGACAACACTGAAGCAGATAAACAGTTTGCCAAAAGAAGTTGTGCAGTCTCTTTACATCAAGGTTTTCAAAATCCAATCAAATAAGGCCCTGAGCAACATGATTTGATATAATAGCTCTCCCTTCTCAAAGCAGAAGGTTGAATTAGAAACCTCCTGAATTTACAACCTATCATTTTCTTCATTCTGTGATTTTAAATCCCAGATAGGTTTTGCCCTTCTTATTGAAAATTTGGAGATGGGGTGTGGTTTCAAGGTACGTGGACAAGTTTGCAGCTAACAAGGTTTTAAAGAGCAACTTTATTGAGTGGAAAGTTCACGATCAGTATGAAGAGGTTAGCAGAGAAAAGCTGTCGGAGTGATAGAAATACCGTACAAAGAGGCGATGAGTGCACTGGGAAGTAAGGTGTGAGGGACATACAGAAACCCTGGATATTGGAGAGGACAAACCAGACCTCAGTGAGATCCTTGCTGAGAAAAGGGAAGTGCTCATGCTCTAGTCATAGTCATGACACTGAGATCAGACCATGAGTGCATTTCTCAGTGATGGCCACCCACTAATCCGTTTCACAACAGCCTTGTAAAGGCCATTCAGTGAGAGACAAAGGGAAAAAAAAAAAAAAAAACAAGAAAAGAATAAAACCAACATCATGGTTTGTATTGTTCTGTAACTCGGAATGATTTTATTCACCAGCCACCTCTCTCCTTTCCTCTCTTCTAAGGGGGAAGGTTACTGTGACATTCTTGAAAATCCTCTCTACAGATTGGGTTGCTCCAAGTATTTTCCCATCCTATGTCCTCTCTCTCAGAAAGAACAGTCCTCCTTTGTGTCTAGACAGGGATTTGTACTGTTCTTTCAGAAGAGTAATAGAAATCATCTAAGCCTTTTGCAAACAGCAACAAATATGGATAGTTTGGGGCATATCAAGCAAAAAAGACAGCACTGAAAGCATAATATTTTCTCATAAACGGGTTTCTGTTGTTCAATGTCCTTACTCAGAAACCACACATATGACAATCTGATGTTCACAAAAAATAGAGATTTTTTTCTTGCAGAAGATGAGCTTGAACACTGAAATTCAAAGATTTGTAAAACTGGAAGGTATAGAGAAAAATAATGCTTCTCCAGGGGTCTTGAAGTCTTAATGAAGGGTGAGTGAATACTATATTCATTGCCAGTTGCAAAGATATGAAAAGGTTTTGTTCAGTTAGAACTGAGATTCTTTGGTCTCTCTGAAAATAAAATAGTGATGTTTTCATTCAGTCCATTAGAACTATTTGAATATTTCTTAAAGTTATTTGTAATTATAGGCAAACATTTCTGAACTGTGTATGCAGATGATGAAGACAGGATCTTAGCCCCTGAGAAATAACTTGAGTCCTCTTAGTTACACCATAATAATTGATATGACAAGCTCCAAATTTCTTTATGTGTTTTTTTTTCCCTCATTTCTAACTGTAATTTCTATTCAAATGAAAACTTAAATATTCTGCCCTGACCTTTGCTGGTAGGAATTTAATTACCTTCAGAGTTTACATAAATTATATGGCCTGTTTGTCTAAGATTAATCCTATACAGAGATCAATACAGCCATGGAACATCAGGATAAAATAGCTCCTTGAAAATGCCACCAAAGGTCACAAAGATCTTTGCTGAAAGAGGGGGCAAGTGACATGGTGTGACACATTCTTGTTGTAAGTCCACTGTATGTCACCACCACTGCCTCTGCAACCACTCGGGGATGATTTATCAGCTGTTAGAAGACATCTGGTACAAATACAGTATAAGAACAAGCTGAGTAAAATTAGTTGAATACAGTGATAACTACAATTCATCATTCCCAAAAAATGACTCAAAAAGTGTGAGAAGCATGATACATTGACCATAGCACAGACAAACCGCTTTTCCTATCAGTCTTTGGGAACAAGCTTGCACTGCCACAGATGCCATGCCCGTTTCCACGCTGAAAAGACAGCTCTTACTCTGTGTTTATGAGATGGAGAGGACATGTAGAATGTGTTTAGCCAGGAGACGTTACAAATGATGCATTTGTAGCTTGGCAGAGCTGCTTTCTGTGTGCCCTACCTACATGTTTACCAGCAAATGTGAGTTCATTCTCGCATTAACTTAACAGAATTAATGCAGTAAAAGCACTACACGGTCAGCTCTTCCAGACTCACTGAAGCTAAATTGTGTGTCAGGAAATGTTTTTCCCACATCAGAAAGAAGTCAGGTAGACAGAATAGAAAGAGAGAAACAGCCAGTATCCTTCCAGTTAGAGCAATAATATAAAAAATCTACCAGGGCTTTACTATGCCTGATTCAAACCATAGACTCCTACCTCAGCTTTCCACTGAAACTCTGACCCTGATGATAAACAGCCGTATTCAGGACCCTTATCAGAGCTGAACAACAGGCACAAAACCTCTTGCTAATACTGTTGATGTGAGAGCAGATTTCCACAATTGTTCACCATCCAGCAGCTCCCACTGCAACAGGTTTCGAAAGAGAACAGTACTCAGTATACAAAGTTCTTACAACTTCTAGCCAATTAGCTATGCATCAAAATAGGAACTGAGCTTTTTTGAAAATCAGATACTCACTGTGTTGACTAGCATTATTTTTAAATCTGCTCCAGCTGGACAGAACAATTTTATCTTGACTTTGAGAGCTATAAATTGCATTTACTATCTCTGAAAGAGGAAAAAGGCAGACAAAGTGTTACCTTAATCTGTAGAAATACAATGGAATTCTCTGGTGAGAACCAAATTCTGGATCACAGTGTGAACATCTTTCGCAGCTCTGCATGGGATAAACTCCTGTTGGGAAGTGGGTCTTTACCAGTCTTACCTCCAGGGCATAAATTGTTGGGACTGTAACAAACGTAGATTGTAAAACAACTGGGAAAATTCATTTTATTGCATTTCTGCATAATGTAGAACAACAGTACTTGACCAAAGAATTCTGTTATATAAAGCAGTACAGCATGCAAATTCATACATAGGAAGATGACTTGAAGCTATACAATCTGGAGCTTTATTCAGAGTATATTGGATTCAGGCTCTTGGTTTGATCCACTGTGGAGGGGAGGCTCAGAAGCTGAATTTGAAGTGGCATAAAACTTGGATATTTAAAATGGCCCCAAGAACCCCGTAGTGTTTTGATGTGGAATTATGCTCTGAACAACATTAGCAATATTAACAATCTTTTAATTACTGCACAAGTCTCTGTCGGCAAGCCTGAAGTCAGAACACCATGCTGAGGGAGCATTCTAACAGAAATGATACACTCAGGGTAATAAAATGCCCATTGTTTCTAGGTCCTATAATAAAGCCTGGAAACCACAGATGAGATCAGGACCATATTTCACAGGGCATAGCACAAACAAACAGGATGAGACAGGCCTTCCTTAACTCTGAAGACTAAGACTAAGACTGAGAGTGAGGGATAAGAGGGAAAAGGATTTCTCGTCATTGCTCACTTCAGAGAGAGCTTCAAGAACAGAGCCCAATTCTACCTACCCACAGAGAGGACAGTACTGCCTGCAAGCACTATCTAGAGCTCAGCTGGATATTTTTGTTTCCTGTTATAACATCAGGCCTTCATGTGCAGCCTTCTTTTCTGACTTGGCCTGTGGGTGTCAAAAGAGTGCTGGTATGCTGCTGCATCTGGTATCTCATGCAGGGACACTTGGGATTTGTCTACAAAGTGTCTGTTAAGCAGCAGGGGACACTACTTGCTGGTGTAAAAATTTACTAGTGGATGTATTCTTGAGCTTTTTGCCCACTTTCCTTTTGATGTTATGGGGGCACCATGGGTTTAGCTGAACATAAAAATATCCACATACCTTTTGTGCTACTGCCAAAGTCTTACTGGCTCTGCCAAGCCTACAGCAGGCTGATAACTCTTGAGCTTCACAAAAGGTCTGGGCAGATGTCTACATTTTTGGTATCTTTTATGCTTGAGAACCAAGAAAGGTGACAATTTCATAGAATCATAGAATCATACAATCACAAAATGGCCCGGGTTGAAAGGGACCCCAAGGATCATCAGGTTCCAATCCCCCTGCCACAGGCAGGGCCACCAACATCCAGATCTGGTGCTGGATCAGGTTACCTAGGACCCCATTCAACCTGGCCTTGAACACATCTGGGGTTGGGGCATCCACAACCTCTCTGGGCAGCCTGTTCCAGCACCTCACCACTCTCTCGGTAAAGACCTTTCCTCTGATGTCTAATCTAAACCTTCCCTCCTTCAGCTTAAAGCCATTCCTCGTCCTATCACTGTCTACTCTTGTGAAAAGTTGATTTCCCTCCTGTTTATAATCTCCTTTTAAACACTGGAAGGCTGCTATGATGTCCCCCCACAGCCTTCTCTTCTCCAGGCTGAACAAGCCCAGCTCCCTCAGTCTGTCCACGTAGGGGAGGTGCTCCAGCCCTCTGAGCATCTTTGTGACCCTCCTCTAAACCATCTCCAACAGTTCCATGTCTTTCCTGTATTGGGGGCCCCAGACCTGGACACAATACTCCAGATGGAGCCTCACGAGGGCAGAGTAGAGAGGGACAATCACTTCCCTGTCCCTGCTGGCCACCCCTCTCCTGGTGGAGCCCAGGATATCATTGACCTTTCAGGCTGCAAGAGCACACTGCTGGCTCATATTCAGTTTTTTGTCCTCCAGGACCCGCAGGTCTTTCTCAGCTGAGCTACTCTCAAGGATCTCTTCTCCCAGTCTGTATACATATCTGGGATTACTTCGACTCAAGTGCAAGACCTTGCACTTCGCTGTGTTGAACCTCATTAGGTTCACACGGGCCCACCTTTCGAGTTTGTCAAGGTCCCTCTGGATGGCATCCCTTCCTTCTAACATGTCAACTGCACCACTCAGCTTGGTGTCATCAGCAAACTTGCTGAGGGTGCACTTAATCCTATCATCGATGTCATTGATAACAGTCCATTTCAATTAATAACAATTTCATGAATAACAGTCCATTTTAGCACAGGCCAATGCACAGGTTCCCAGCAGCCAGGAGATGAAGTGGCCTTCAGCATGTGGGTCTGTTTTAGAGCAGCCAGGTGGCTTGCAAGGGCACTGCAGGCATGCCTGTGTCTTCAATCTCATCTCTGAAGGCAACACATCCACCTTTTATGTTCTCCTTTCCATTGGCTCTCAAGGAGTCTATAGCTGTTTGTACTCTTAGAGGATGAGGATTTGGAACATGACATCTCAGTGTTGTTGTGCAACTCTGCTGTTGTAAAAGTGCAGTGTAATAGCCGTGCAGTTCAGCCTTGTCTAATTTATACTTCATTTCATCTGTTCCAGTAACAAAACTCCACATTTCTTCATCTTTTACAGTTACTTCTTGACTACTGACAACAAAATAATAAACAACAAGGGAACAAAATGTGTTATCTATATCTTTTGGATGTAATGATACAGCACTTGAAGAGTGCTTGAATTTAGCCTGCTAATTTTACTCTTTGTCTGTCTCATATCCCTCAGGAGTGTGAACTCCACTACAGCCCAGGCAGCCTCCGATCCTGACGTCACCAATCAGTTCGCATGCATTGGGGAGCAACAGGTCCAGTATTGTATCCCCTCTGGTGGGGCTGTCTATTACTTGGCTCAAGAAATTCTCCTCGATTCATTCCAGGACCCTCCTGGATCACCTACAGCTCGGTGTACTACTTTTCCAGCAGATGTCCGGGTGGTTGGAGTACCCCAGCAGGACCAGAGCCTGCAATAACAATGCCTCCTCTAGCTAGATTAAGAACACTTCCTTGACAGGCGCTGCTTGATTAGCCCTGCAGTAGGCACCAGCCATAAGGCTCCATTTCTTGCCTCAGTCTTTAAATCTCACCCATAAGCCAGTGATCACAAAACAGTTTTTAAGCTGTGAGATATGTATTTCAGAGGAAGAAACACACTAGAAAATGCAATTTATGAAATCTTGCAAACTGAGTTACAGCAATTTATAATCTGTGCACTTTACTTCAGCACAAATGTGTGCAAAAACTGCTCAGTTGGGCCCCTTTTGGTGTTTCAACATATTCTTGATTAATACGTAGTAATTAGAAAACTAAAATCCTTAAAAAAACATTGTAAACACTATCATTCTTTGTGCAGCAAAAAATAAAGAGAGTTGTGGTTGAACATAAAGTATATTTTACCATATCTATCTCTAACTCTGACCACAAATTCTTATCATTCTTTCACCATCTACTTCAAATGTTAGGCCAAGGCAAGACTGTTTTGGCATTCTCTGTTTATTGATCATTCCATGCTATTTGGGTTTTAGTGCCTAAGATCCTTTTATTGATCTTTTCTTAAAGCAAAATTCTTAGTTATGAAGGGACCATGGTACTTCTCCTTTCCTTCTTTCCAATATCCTTCAAACAATCCTAACTGATAACGAAGAGCAGTAAATGTTTATGCACAGAGCTGAAACAAATCAGCACTGATGTCACCACTGAGAACTGAGTGACCTTTGGTAGAGAAGCCCTGCTTCCAAGGTCCAGCAGACAATGAGGATTAATTTTATGGTCTGGACAGAGTCCTGAATTCCAAGCATAGAAATTGAGTGCTTGTATTAAGCTATTTACAGTTGCACTTCTATTATTTTTATTGGTCCTCAAGGACTCACAAACAATGCTGCAAATTTTGGTTACCATCTCCTAATACATTGTGCATTCACTAACTCCATAAATAGATGTTGCTTTTTGGACAGCATCCTCCATATCTCTATTTCAAAACAAAGAGTCATTGAGCTACGAATTGCAAAGGCAGAGAGTTAAATACACACAATGCCTCAGATCCCACATCAAGAGGCTACATCTGTATCACCAGATGAAAAGGAAAAGTTAAGAACTATAAGCAGAATCACAGCAATTTTAGTGACTCTTACTTATTTGAAGAATGTCCAGAAGAGGAAAGTGTTATCAGAACTTAGAGGTCAGAATATTCAGATGAAATTTCTTCATGCTACTGCAATCAAAGCTTTTCCTCAATGTTACTTTCTGGTACCTGAATATTAAAGGACTGTTATTCAGCACATTTTATCTTAGCATGTAGTTTTCATCCAAACTACTAGGCACAGGCAAATCAATCATTCTACATGTATAGAGTATGTTGGTGTACAAGGTACAAGTCATTTTTCCTGCACTTCCAGACTAAGGATCAAAGAGGAAGGGACCACAGAGGCTCAGCCTATTTGGAAGTCATGGCTACAGTTGGTATTATAAACCTTAACTCTGCCAGACACCACCTTCCTGTCATTCACTTTTTCTTCCTTGAATTTATTCTTGGTACAGGCAGTACAGATTTAACAAGCATGAAGCTGGGATGCTTCATATACCAGGAGTGTCTGGGCTTCACAGCATTTCAGGCAGCAAATTTGGCCCACGGTCTGCTTTGAAACACTTTTTGTGAATCAACCTCATAAAACGAATGACAGCTATGTCTTGGTATAATAACGTTAAAGCAAAAAATGAACAAGAAGGATTACAGCAAGCACTTGCAGAGAAATCACACATTAAATTATAACATGAATTCAAAAAATTCTTTTTTTTCACACTTTCCAATTAAGTGACTGAGGACACTAAGTGAGAACTGAGGAGAGAGAGGGGTTATTGTACACTCCAGTAAAAAGTTGTGTGTCGTTTGAAACACTGATGGCACCAATATTACATCTTCTCCAAAAATTACAGGAATAAAAGGAAAGAAACTTAATGGGAAGAGTCAAGACACCCAATCAGTAGTGTTTGAGGGGAGCAGATATATAATCCTTTGGTCAATTATTAACCAAGGTCAATATTTATGGCACAGGGAACCATTTTAAGTGTACATTATTTATGTCGAGGCTTGTAATGAGCACTTCATGCTTGAATAGAGAATGTATATACTGGGATAATTTTAATAAGAAAGCTGCCTGTCGTAGGAAACAGGATATATCTCCTCGGAAATATGTCTGTCTGTCTCTCATTCTTACTCTGATGGAATCAGTCAATATTTTCCACCATTAAAATTCATGGTCAGAAATATCTTTCAGCGGGAAGTTGGCAAGAATGGAATGAGATGTTTTAAACTTTGGTTTTGAAGCTCCAATTTATGCAAACTGCATCCAGACTGAGGATTTTTATAGGGAAATGGTAATGTAACCTAAATTATGTAAAGAACTCCAGCTATCCATTCCACATGTCCAAGTAGACAGGGGCCACTGCTGGGAGCATTTCCATTCCTTGACTTGATGTAGTATCTAAATCACATTTTCATTTGCTTTGTGAATCTTTCCTCCTCACAGAGTATGCACTGAGGACAAGGAAGTGATAAAGACTCTTGAACTAGGAAATAGCAGCTTTACTGTGACAACTGTTGAAGAAACAAGTGGCTGGATTATATGACTGTAACATATAAGCTTTGCTTTTGGGATTTGGCTTGTATTCCACACATTCATACAATATCAGTCATTCACTGACAGCCTGCTCTTTATGCTGTTGCTTTCACACACAGAAGAGTTTCACAGTATGCTGAGTCAGGTTTTAAAGGAATTTAAGCATATAAAGATGCTGAATGGCTTCTAATAGGATTTCCAAATATGCCTAAGCACACAGCATCTGAAAGGCACCTCTGAAAAACCCATAAAGTATCTCTGTGCACACTGCACTGAAAGGAAGTAAATTTCTTGCACTCTTTCCTTGCACTCTTGATTTTCAACAGTCTGGAGAACTCTCAGTGTTCTGGATTCTTCAGTTGTTGTGCTCCTTTGAAAATCCTGGCCCAAGACCTTATCCAGTGCCAATAACATCAAAGAGAAGAAGCTCAGCAAGATGATTTAGAAGCTGGTACTAACAAGCCTTTTAAATCAGTCCAAAACATGTCTCACGCTGGGTGACATCTGCTATTGATCAAAAGGACAGGACAAGTCAAGTCAAGGAAACATGATAGAGAAGACAATAAAACAGCACCAATGAATGTATCAAGGTTTTTCTTAGCATGAATGGCTACACTAAAATACACTGATGGCTAGGAGGCAACGTCTGTGGGATAATCCCTAGACAAAGAGGAGGCAGCGTGCATTAGAGGAGCAGTAAGAATGAATTTCCTTCCTCCCAATCCTCTACACTATCTACAGTTTCTTTGTGTTCTCCTTAACATTAAGACTATACCCAAATAATTCCTTTCTGACAAATCATACTTTCTTTATACATCATGGTATATGGGCAATTTTAAGGACCTGGCAAAGCAGTGTGTCCCTCAGTGTAAAAGCTATACACAGATGCTGTCTTCTCACAGACCTGCTGATTGAATTAAATAGAATTATAGACCAAAACAGAGGGAGAAGCTTGGGGCTCTGCATCCTGGATAGGGCCCTTCTCAAAAAGAGACAGCTACAGGAGCATTCATCTCACCTGGTGGAAGCTTTTTGCCTAGGGTGACTAAAGGCACCTGCTGTCTTAATGAAAGGTAGACTGTGATTGTTGCCTGCTGGGTAGAGTTGTGATGGTGCTTCTTTTGCTGTTGGAACTAAAAATCTGGTTTAAAAAGAGCTTATTGTCATGATTTCTGAAGGCCACCCATGCATTCCTGTTACTTACATTTCAATTCCTTGACACAGAGGTAAAGTTTCCCAAGAGATGAGGAGGAAGGGCTTATGTTGCACAGTCACAAACATATGCAGGGAAGGAAGCACACGAAGCCTGTATGTTTTACAGAAGGAGCTCATAAGTGCGGGAAAGAGAAGGTCTTTTTTTGCCTGGAAGGAAGGATGTTCACACTCCAGAGGGATGTGAGGAAGGGGATGTGAGGTCATCAGAAAGGTAAAGTGAACTAGAGCTGGATGTCACAAGACACAAACTGGCAAAGGAAAAGAGGGGTGGCTGAGATGGTATGACTGTTTCCTCACAAAGTGACTTAATTGCAGATTGTCCTGGAAATGCACCCCCTTGTAAATGGGCTTTGGCTGAACAACATCTGTGCATCAAAAAACTGCACAGAGGGAGAGTGTGTCAGGACAAGCCAGTAGCTCCTGCCTCACATCACTATCTTCTCCTTGGAAAGATCTTGTAGCAGGACAGACTAGATTGAACTCTTGTCTGTTCATTGTTTGTAGCTTAACATAATTAATGAATTTTTTTTAAAAAAAAAAAAAACCCTAAAAGCTGATGTAAGCTTGCAGCTGTAAGAAAAACTACACCAGTCCAGCTGGGCTGCTGTGGAATAACTCAAGACAGCTGGAGAGGCATGGTTAAAGAAACACAGTCCTCCACAGCTGTGGCTCCTGATGAAAAAATATCATCTGAGAACTGCTACTATGGAGGAGATAAACCCTGGAAACAAGGGAAAAAGAGTCATTGAGAGTAGCAAAATTCTCACAGTCAAAGTAGTTGTGTGTGCAAGAAAGCTAGTGTAGCCTGGTTTCCTATGGGTTTGTGCCTTTGGTTACATTCAGAGTTGTCTAATCTGAAGCAGATGCCAATTGAAACTTTTATCAAAGCTGGGGAATTAAAAATATATCTCACAGAAGGATTCTTTTCTCCCCAGTGAAGGGATTAGTGGAGTCTCATTCGCTCCTACCTGCCTGCCTGAGACTTACAAGAATTTATCACTCATGATACAGTTACTGGTTTTTGTGATTGGAGTGAAAAAAAGCCTATGGGTTAAAAATGTATCAAATGACAGAAGAAAGCACACACATACATGATCCATGTTTTTAGGAAAAGAAGACGAAAATTCAGCTGATGGGAAACATGCCAACTGTGTAACATATAACCTCTTTATCCTCTAACGTGCCTTCCTAGTTTGGAAAATTTCTGTTATATAAAGACTGGGAGATAAACGATAGTGCTATGCAGTAAGGACACAAGAGTATAAAGTTGGCAAAAACAAACCTGTTATTTCCAGCTACCCTAAGGAGCTCTGGTAAAAGTAATCCTGCAAGCTGCCTGCCTGACCTATGTAACAGGAGTTTCACTGGCTTGCATCAGCCAGCCACTGTCGCGTACGCTAACCAGCCCAGCATTATTGTATTACATTTAATGGAGCTCCTTATGTCACCCCAGCCTTGCTTCCGTTCTCTGATCCGTGTGCTCTCCCTCCCTCCCATCATCTTTCCTCCATCTCAACTGGTGTATGCATACGTGCTCCTCTTTCCCCTGTACCAGACATCACTGCAGTACAGTGCTCATGATTACAAATCATCTCATTAAACCCAGACAGCCACTCAGCTGGATGCAAATTACTGACCTCCTCAATTTATGAATGTCAGATTTTTCAGGGTGGGAAGAGAGGGGTAAGCAGATTAGAAAACGTTCCATTAAATGGTATCCATCAACCCGGTCACATTTATAAGCTAATAAAAAGGCTAAAATGAAGTTCATTGGGACTGGCTGGATCTTGTAGTACCAGCTGGTTCCATGAAATATTAATAGAAACAAGACATGTCTCTGTGTTACATTCTGTTAGGTGGAAGGAGGATATAGCTATTGATAAGTTACTGCTCTGTCCATTCTTCTGAGTGGCACCTTCATTTTCCCTTCTGTCTGTATTAATCCTATATACTTAACAAGACAAGGCTAAAACACAAGAGGTCCTTTTCAGTAGAAAAGTAAAGGTCCAGATTTCACAGGGTATCAAAAGGCAGCCTCAGTTTGCAAGTGAAACCTACTGTTTTGACCCTTTTTCATCATCTGTGAACTTTGTTCTATTCCTGTGATTGAAATGCAACTTTGTCTTGAACTGGGAGAGGGAGATGTGTATGGAAAGGTCTTCAACCTGAACTCTGAATCCTGGAGCAAAAACTGGAGGATGTGTGGAACAGTTCAGACTACAAGAGCTCTGTTTAGGAGTACAGCAGAAGAGCTTTACTGGATGAGCTGATTGGTCTGGATGAGGAAAGTCATCCCACTGTGGTGGATGCTCAGTTCAGCAAGTTCTTAGACTTACTTTGAGCTAGGAATAAATGCGTGCTAAAAAATCTGCTTCTGGCTAGGATATCTAAGCAACCTTGACATTCACATATCAAGGCGATTAGCACAACAGATCCAGGCAGTTAGGAAAGCAACAGAAAAGCCAAACAATAAGCAGGCCTGCACTAATCTCAAAGATCTACAGATGGTCCTTTCAGGTTGCATGAACACCATACAATTAGGAAGAAGGAACGTGTACCAAATGACGTCTGTCCCATGGTGGAGCAGACCATTTCCATCCATGTTAATATCAATTAAGCACTTCTCACTAGCACTGAGGAACATTTTTGTTTAGAGTGGACCAGCCAGCTGGGCTGCAGGGGAGCATCTCCACAATTACTTGAAAGTACAGTCTGTAAAAGAGAATGAAAACAACTAATGGAAATCTCTCTGAGATTCTGTGATCAGGGGTTTTGAGAAGACAGGAAGATACATCAAAAATTTTTTGTTTTTCTCTATGTCTCTCAAAGTAAAGGCAAGTCACAAGCTTTTAGGAATAGAATAAATGCACTGGAACATATCCTTTGGCAGAGCAAGGCAGATGCAATGATAAATTAGCTGGTGGGTGGAAGACTACCTACTGTGCAGAGAACAGGCTGTCAAACAGATTCATTTATGGCTGCGAGAGCGATCAGTTGGATTCTGAATGGTTAGTGGAAATAATTGTATCACACATAAACAGTGTGCTACTTACAAGGGACAGATATGCTGTTGACTAGATAGTAGAAGCACAACTTGTCATTCAACAAACACACAAACAATAAATTCGAAGCTTAAAATCAAATTCTTTAAATTTTCCCTTAAGTGTTCAGTCCTGAGCAGAACCCAAGCATAAGCAATGTCAGTCAAAAAGGTAACAGTAGCAATCAAAGGCTGGCAAGCAGTTTATAGAGATATACTTATATTTCCATCTCATCCAGAGAGAACACGGGCCAAATGAGTCTCCAAAAACAGTAGCTATTGCACACACAGACATCTATTTGCCAAATGTCATACTGCATAACCCCTTACAGCCAAAAAATATCCATTACTACAGTGACCAGATGTAATTAAGAATAACAGGAAAGGAGTGATGTTTGAGAGAAGTTTTTCAGTGATATTCAAAATGATTCAAAATACGGTAATACAGTCATGGAATCTCTCTGGGCAGTGGTAAAGGAACTACAATTTCAGAAAGTCCCACTTTTCACTAAAACTGCTGGCATTTTAAATCATCTTTCTAGAGCACTTTGATGTAGTTGACACCACTGCAAAGATGAACACTGTCTTATCAGGAGATGAACATCCTTTGAGCTGGATGAATTCTGGTCAACAGTTAACGTAGCAACCTGCACTGTCTTGCCACTGCACAGATCTTGGCCTTGCTTGGTGTGCTATCCTCAAGGCAAAAAAACGGTTGCAACTTTTTTTCTTACAAAATTCAGTTGAAGTTACTAGAGGTGATGTGGAAACACTAGAGTGAAACCCCTCTCTTCCACTGATCAACATCCTCCCTTGCTTCAAAAAGTTCTACTACAGTACAAAAGGAGTGAACAGAGCAAACAAGTCAAAAACAGGCACAAGGACTAATGATCTTCACCTGATCTTCACAGCAGCAATCTACCCAAAGGCAGCAGACCTTGGAAGCAACATGGATAGGGCTTTTTACCAAATTTCTATGAGCAAGAGTGTCATTCCAGTCTGAGAAGGAGAAGCAAATGGATAAGAAAGCATACAGCTGATTGATTACCACCCTCAAGCAAATCAACAGTCCTCTCTAACTTGGTATGGTTCCTTTCTTTTTCAGACTTACTAAGCTAATATCAAGAACAGAAAATTAAAGTAAAAAAGTGATGTTAATAGTCACATGACCAAGATCCTGCAGTCTACCAACTGTTCATTCATTGATTTCTTTCTTCTTTGTTTCTTTCTTTCACTTGTTTTGTTTTGTCTTGTTTTCTGTCCAAAAACAGGCAAAAGAAAATTCCACTTAAGCTAATATCTTGTCCCATCGACAAGAGTATATGTACTGTAACCAGTGTGTCAAGGGAAATCTATTAAACTGACAGTGTGACAAATATCCAAGTCTCCCGCTTCCTCAGAGACTATAGTCAGCCTTGTTCATGCACACCTTTTGTCCCAGAAATTCTTGACTCCTCTTCTGCACATGCATAACTACAGCAACAGCTCCAGAGGGTAACCAATCCAGCTTGGTAATTATGGGTAATTGCCAGTCAGAGGAACTTGAACCTGGATCACTTACATTCCGAGTGAGCACTTCAACCATTAACTACTGTACAAAGTGTGATGGGGCAAAGAAGGCCGTGAAGTGATAGTGAAAAGATCAGAGAGACCTTGGCAGGCTGGAAAGGCAGGCATACAGGAATCTCAGGAAGTTCAACAAAGAGAAATGCAAGTCCTGCACCTGAGGAGGAACAATCCCAGGCACCAGGACATGCTGGGGGCTCCAAAATGAAAAACAGGTCTGTAGAGAAAGACCTGGGAGTCCTGGTATATGAGTTAGCAATGTGTCCTTGCCATTACAAAGGCTAATAGTATCCTGGACTGCATTAGGTAAAGTGTTGGCAGTAAAACAAGAGAGATGATCCTTCCCTTGTAATTAGCTCTGGTGAGGCTGCATCTGCAATACTGTGTCCAGTTCTGGGCCCTCCAATACAGAGTAGACATGGACATACTGTAAAATGCCCAACATTTGACCACCAAGATGGTCAAAGGACTGGAGCATATCTCCTGTAAGGAGAGGCTGTGAGAGCTGGGACTGTTCAGCCTGAAGACAAGGTTATTCAGTGGGATCTTATCCATTTCTATAAATACCTAAGGGGTGTTTGGAAAGAACGCAGAGCCAGGTTCTTTTCAGTGTGCTTAATGTCAGGACAAGAGGCATTGGACAAACACTGGGGCGCAGGAGGTTCCCTCTGAACATCAGGAAGAACTTCTGTACTGTGCGGGTAATGGAGCACTGGCACAGGTTGCCCATCAAGATTGCAGAGTCTCCTCCTTGGACATTTTCAAAAGATGCCTGGATGTGGTCCTGGACCCCCTAGTCTGGGTATCATTGCTAGAGTAGGGCTTGGGCCAGATGGACCTGGCAGTGTCTTCCTACCTCAGCCATTCTGGGATTGTGTGTTCTGTGAGAACACGGTCACCATTTCAGAGGAAAGAAGTGAGGCTTGTCAAGTTTTCCAAAAGATAACTGTAAGAATCTGCCTTTGGGAGTAGTGTAGTAGTGTACCAGCTCTGGATCCAGAGTGAAGGCTCTGGAGACTTGCATCTTGCCTCTGCCCACCCAGGCCCTGCATTTCTCTCTGGGTTATCTCTAGGCTGCAGCTCCCTACTTAACATACAACCTGTTTTGAATCTCATTCTAAGCACTTAATCTCTCTGTAAGCTGTGTAGTGAGCCATGGCACTTGCTTAAAGGTACTGCACTGGACAGACAAGGTGGTTACTGGACCTAGTCCTTGCGAGGCTATTACAGGCAGTCTCTGATGAAAAAATGAGTTGAGATACAGGCTGCACAGAGCATGAGCTTGAAGCACTGGGCTATACATGTACACATGTATATGCATTCATATTTTTCTGTAAGAGAAAAAGTTAGAAAACTAGTTCTTCCGTTCCAAGGGTGAGGGTTGTTTTAACTCTTATCTCAAATTCTGCTAGATATGAAGGTGTGTTCCTCAGAAACATTGCCTTAATAAAAAACTGAATCCCTGATTAAATAACTTTGCAGAAACAAAAAAGTTTTGTAAGATGACATTGTTTTAACTTAGGGCCAAATTTTATTGGTGCTTTATCAGTCATTTACTATTTGTTACCAAGGCAGTTCTCCCACTGAAGCCAGTGAACTAGAAAAGAACATGGTCTCCGTGAGCATCTAGGCTATATTTAGCCAAGGACAGTCAAAATAAAGAAGGAAAAGAAGTGCAATTTTTTGCTTGGAATGAACATGCCCCTGAAAAGACTGAGGTAGATGCACTTATGTGGATACTGATCCACCAGGCTTACTCAGACTATTGATTGCCAGCATTTTGAGCCAACAGAGGAGAAATGCATTGATCTGAAGAAGAGTGGTTGGAGCCACTGTATCACACTGATCATCTGCACACCGTGTCATAGTCTAATTTGGGTCAGAGCCCAGCTCTGTGTTGCTTCCAAGTGCATTTCATCCAAGAAGAGCTTGTACAAATATTCATCTGGTAGAATGTGGTCTATTTTTGTCTATGCTTTTGCTTAGCTTTACAGCATGTGCTTGGCTGATGCAAAACCTGCTGGACACTCTGCCCAGGGTAAAGCAAGAAGTGTTCCTGCATCAGACTTTCTTCTTTATTCCCTTTGTTTTCTGTACCCTCTCCTATTTCTATTTGGGCTGCGCTCATCCCTTCTTTCTCTTCAGTGAGGTAATTTTTCCCTAAATTTGCTTTCACTTCGGTATCAGATGCTCACCTTCTCTCCCTCATTTCGTCAGCTGGCTCTGTCCATTATGCCATGTGACACAGTGGGTGACAGCAGAGCACTTACTAACAGTTGCATCAGAAAAGGCTCATGACACCTGCTGCTCGATAATGAAAAATGAGTGAGCTCACACCAGAGGTGACTCAGCAACGCTTCTTTGCTGCCTATTACAAAAGAGGCAGACATGCTTTTATCAGTCCAAATGCATACTCCTCCACAGACTTTTACTGTAAGAGGATTTAAAGAATCTTTACATGAGCCAAATGGCAGAAACAGCATCAGCTCATGTAGACTTGGGGTATTTCTGTCTCCACACGTTTTTATAACCCAGTGTTTGATGAGTCTTGCAATTTCTTTTCCTGCCAAGGTAGAATCTGAAAGAGCCTGAAACATCTGATTCATTATTCATTTTTCCAGTTAAGCAATATCCAGAGCAGGTGGGAAGGAGGAGGCTACCAAAAGCCAGCTCTACTTTTGAACTCCAAACAGCACGTTGCTGCCCAGTTGCTTGAGATTTACAGTTGACAAAGACAACAGTTATTTTCCCTTATTTTTCTACTTATCTTAATACAATAAAATAAAGAAAGCAGCATGGGAATTATTTCATATTCAGCCCACTTCTGCACTTGACATTGTTTGCATGTACAAAAATGGTGTGAGATTGCATTGTCCTTTATCCTGTCTAAATGTTATATTATCTCTAATCATTTACTTGAAATCAATGGAGACTGTTCCACCATTGATGTAACAAATCTCCAAACTTCTGCATCTGCTCTGATCACAGTGCTTGTTACTCTTACTCTCAGTTCTCAAGTATTTCCTTTCTCAGTATTGTAGAGCGATCTCTCACAGAATGGGGAAGGCCATGGTATGTTGCTTCATCATGTGATGTTTGAAGGGTGCTGTCTTAACTGGGTACACTGTCATCTCTCTCTCAAGACTGCAGCTTCTCCACCATAAGCCTGCCTACCGCACAAATGTCGGGTCTCAGCAATCTGGCCCACAGAGCAGGACATAGACTTAAACATCTGTATGAGATCCTGAAACATATGCGAGAAAGCAGGAGACAGGGAACAATTTTTTGAGATTTTGATCCCTAGTGCCACGAACAAAACTGGCTGATAGGCCTGCAAAGTGGTGAATCAAACACTGCACTGTTATGGAGGGAAGTATGGGAAGAAATATCTGCTTTATAAGCTGTCTCCATATCCTGTCTACCTTTGTAAGGGTGAGATAAGACCAATTCTGCAGCGTCTTAGTCTTCATGCATAAGAGACAAATGTGACCCTCCTACCTTACTCTTTACTTTGACTCACACCTTTATGCTTCATTGTACAAATTAGTAAAACAAGGATGAATTAAAACTAATTAAAGCCTCAACTTCTGCAGCTCTAACCTAGTGCTATATGTTGATGACTGGTCTCTCAGAAAAGACCAGCTTCTGGGATGCCCACATCCTCACAAAGTAACCAGAAAAAATCAGTACAACAAGTCAAGACAAAATGTTTCCCAGCCTTCTTATGGCTGCATGATTAATGTTACTGCTATAATGGAAAGATTGGAGGAAAAATGAGTAAAAAAATATATATGATATTTATGCCTTTCAGCCATGTCTTATTTGTTTTCTCTTTATCATGTATTGTATTAATGAGTAGGATAATCGTTATTTAATATCCTCTTCCCAAAAAAGGCACTCAACCAAAGCACATCAGGGCTTGAAATAATTAGGACGATATAATTGGGTACATTATAGAGGGCATGAAATTAACCGTAGTTAAATTAACTCTTCTTTCTCAAATGAGCATAAAGGAGAAATCACTGTGAACACATCTTTCTCATACTAATTGGGAGCAGTGGAATGCAGTATTTTATCTGTGTGAGCTTTAACTCTGAACTGCGTTTATTCTTGTACACTCTTCCATACACCACCTATAATTGTGGTCAGTCCTTGTTTCAGTCTGCTGGAGTTACCTCTGTCTTTAAGCAGCGCTGACAGTGTAAGTTGTTGCTTCATTCTATGATGCCATCTAGGTCAACAACCGGATAGGAGACTTTTGAATGCTTAAATATGTCATTGATTTATTAGATCAGGATTAGATAAATGTTCTAGTGTTGTGAGAGGGAATGTTAGAGACCATTTTTCACAGAAGATGTAGAAACATTTGTCTTCGGTTTTCTATACCTTCACTGCCTTGTCCCCAAAGACCTGCTCGTCCATCATAGGAAGTGTCCGATCTCAGTTCCCTATGAACCCCACCTTTGGGCTGACATTCTGATGTGATCTCAGCTCCTCTCTGTTCCTTAGGATGTCTGATGCCCAGAGCTGAGGCTGTTACCCACTGTCCCCCTGCCTGCCTGGCTCCCTGTCTGGGGATAGTGGTATGAATCCTGGCTGTGAGGTCTCTGTGCTTCCCTTGTTCAGTCTTTGTCAGGGACAAAGTTAGAAACCCAAGTATCCTCAAAAGCAGATGAGCTGGAGGGAAAAGAAAGAGATAAAGGTGGTGATTACGTGCAATTCTTACTTTCAGCTTACTTTACAAAGCAATAATTATGCAGAGGTGTTTTGGTATCCCATACTTCCATGTGAAGAGATGACAACAGATAATGTTCGACCTATCTGTTACAGTTCTTCCCAGGTTTTTAAGAGGACACCCTGTGCATATGATTGAAATAGAAAGTGTTTCCTATGTATGTTTTTTCTGTGTCTTGTTTTTGTTGTTGCTATTTGTTTGTTTGTTTTAAGGTAGGCAGAGTGGGAAGTGGCGAGTGTATTACTGTTGCACTATAGCAGTCTCAGATGTTGAGACAGATGATATCAAGCATTCCTTTTTTTCTCCTCTTGTTAGCTGGCTGCAGTATGAATGCTATAAATATTTCAGTCTCCTCCCATTAGGAATGCAGCTCTGATTCCTTCACGTCTTGAAGGTGGTCCCCGTTTGCTTTTTCTGAGCCAAAGACAACAACATGCACAAACTGCCTGGCAGTGGTAAACCTGATACATGCATGGCAACGTCACTTTTCTCAATCAACTGGGAACACTGAAACCAGTCTTAAAATTCAGTCCCTCCCAAGAAACAGGGCTGGGAGTATCTCAGTGGTATTATCACATACACACACACATTTATATATATATACACACAAATCCATTTTACATTGTCTGAATACAAAACCACTTGAAAGTTTTCAACCTCTTGCAGAAGACTATAAAATGTTTGATTTGAGGATACATAGGATTATCTAAACATAATCATCTCTTCTAAAAGTCAGAGATGTCTCATACACAACCAGAAATTTGCAGAGTATCTCTGGCAATAAGATCACTGCTGCTCTGACTCACAATTCACAGGACACTGGCCTGGCTATGAGGATCACAGCCTTCCACGATTCCCTGTGCACTACCTAGATTTAGGCTAGAGTCTCTGAAAATCAAGATATTTGAGTCTGAAGACCAAAGTGTTTTTATCTTTCTTACACTTGTTCTTAATTTTTTCTTAGAATAATTTTTATCGCATTTGCAGATGGTGTGAAAGATTTCTTCTCTATCCTGCACCAAAACACTTCAGAGTGAAACTAAATTTTGGACAGAATGATAAATTATATTTTGAGGAGGTAAGCAGTACCAGTAAATGTACTTTAGTGTGAGTAATTTGCCCATAGGAAATTACCCACTATTTCTTGTAGATACAAATTCTTAAGCAGAAGTCACTGCTAAACTGTCCAGGGCCTCCTTTTCTTCATAATTAAATCTCAGAGTACATTGAAAAATAATAATCTTTGTTATTGCCATTTTCCAGGAAGACAACACAAACTATGAAGTGACAGATGTAAAGTTTTCAGGAGAGAAAAGAACCACTGGAAAAGACATCTCAGAATCTCCGTTCAGCATCAGTAGGGGAAGATTTAGCCTTGTAGAAAGAGAGTACAGCTGGAAACCATATTACAGTATGATGATTATAATTCTTCATATTCTAATACCAGACCTCAGAATGGTGTTCTGTTTTACTGGAAAAATATCACAGCTGACAACAAAACTGTGCCTTGTGAGAAATAATGTGATTGCTGTGAAGCTGCACAGAACACAACTGCTTAAGGGCTATAGAAGCTGGCAGGCACTGGCAGATGGGAGTCTTCACCTCATCCATACTGAGCAGGAAGCATACTGATGCTTCTCCAAAAGGCTGAATCTTCCTCTTTTTGCTCAAGGAAAATATTTAAAATATTTAATTGGAGTTGAAAGATGTATTAATTTTGGTTATTAACAGTGGTGATTTTCCTGCTTTTGAAAATTTACAGAGGCAAAATAGAGACAACAGCTACATCCATAGAAGTAGTCTCCCATCCTCTCAATCACCAAACATGCTTTAACAAACTTTAAGTCTACATGTAAAAGTATCTGAGTTTTCTGTCACATCCATGGGCTGAACACTGTCCCTCTGGAGAAACAGAGACAGTGTCAAGACAAGAAGCCTGACAGCACACATGGTCCAGTTCGTAGGCACTAAGCACTACCACCTACAATTCTGTGATTCTATGATAATCATAATATGATCCCAGGGATAACTCTTATTAATTGCTATTAATCTCATTAAATATACTATTAATTAACTGGAAATGGGTTTATGGGACTTACATGTCTTAACCATCTTTCATGACTCTGAAATGAGTCAGTGAGGCATTACTTTCAGAGCAACCTACGTACATTACCCAAGAGACACATAAAAGTTATGCTCACACTCTAAGACAACCAGAAACCATCTAAATGCAGTTATCACAGCGTTGAACCCTACGTAATGCACTCCACCCTTCAGGAGAACAAGCTAGCTAAGGTTCAGCACTGAGGTGATTGTGCGCAGCTTCTTCCCACTTTACTTAGGGCAAAGGCAGCACAAGCTTACCTTTGCCCACAGTCTATTATGTATGCCTGCCCAGAATACTGCCATACACTGAGCATAACAAATACTGGGACCACGGTAACAGAAATTCTTCCTTATGAGGGATATGCAAGAAATTCTTCAAAAGTGTAGATGCACTTTTTTCCTAGAGGTGACATAATCCGCTGGAAAAAGAAAATAGAAGGAAAGAATCTCCTTGTTTTTCCCCCTATGCTGAGTACCCTACCTCATAAAGCATGCCACTAATTGAATAGAGAAATTAGAAAAGATGATGAAACTACTATTGCCTTTAACCTGCTTTCAGGAACAGACAATTTCAAGAGCAGTGGCTTTGAAGATTGCCCCTGCAGAATAGTCTAAGATGCCTTGTCTAAGTGTGTATGTACATGCATGTGCATGAACACTTTTCTGTGTAACCATTCACTTAGCAGCATGCAAAATATAGATATTTTCGGGAGTTAATTTGGCAAGTAGAAAGTGTGCACTAAATGTCCCAAAGGGAGAACAGAGGAATAAGAAGTTAGCAGTCTATTGCACCCTCATATATTCCTTCCAAAAGCAAAGTGCATGAATCAAAAAGGGTTTGAATGTATCTGTTGTCAAAACTGAACTTGTTTCATCTTGAAACCCATATAGGGTTCACAGCTCATCTGCTTAGTCCAATTTCCCATCAGTAATTCTTTTTTCAGAGTTTTATAATAATTTAACAGTAAAAGTTTACATTACAGGCCTTTAAAAGTATGTTAAAGACAACTTTCCTTTGAATTTTATTCTTCTGCTTATTTTTTCATTGCTTGAAAACAACATCAGAATAAAGAATTGCTAGAAATTAGAGGTGAGGAGAAAAGACTCTGATTTGAATGACCTAGATATAAAATGATAGACTAGCTAGTCCAGCCTGGTATGAGAGACATCGCTTCCCTTTAAAGCACTGGACTAAATACCAGCCGATCTCTGTTTGTTTTTCCTGGCTCCCCATGAAAACTTAAACAGAAGCCACTTGAGCCTAGAACTTACCAACACAAACATCCTTGCATGCATACTTACATGATTACTATCTTTGAATTCAATAGATGGTCATGGGAATTAACTGTTTGCTGGATCAGCACCTTCACTACTATGGTTTATTACTTACTCATATTTCACTAATACTGTAGAAATATTATCTGAGGTGCCACAGTGCCCTACAAATGCAAGACAAAAATGCATTATCTGTCCCGAAAATGTTATAATCTGTTCTTAGGTTGCTGATTTGCCAATTTCTACCATTTAAATTAGCAAGTAAAGGTTTCCCGACTTTTCCCCCGATTATACGCTATTTATGTTTTGTTCTACATTGAGAATAGAAACCCACAGTTTACCTTGAACAGTTTCTTCATGAACACATGATCTTGGCTTTTGTAGGCAGTATCACAGTAGTTCCCAAGGGAATGTTTGTACACATAATAGCATTTATCTATAATCCCTGTAGCAGTTATTATGAAATCAGTGCTGAGCATTTCCATAAGATCTCTAGTATAATATGATCTATATCACTACACAATTCTACCTAAGGAAATTTTTTCTTCTTTAGATTAAATGAAACAGCATTTTTGCATTCCAAACTATGTAATCTTGTTACAAGGAAAAGAGATTTATGCATCAAAATCCCATTAGTGTGACAGAGTAACACGAATGCTCGTGTATCAATCATTACTATAATTGTTATTATTATTCAGGATGATTTATAGAGGGTTATTGCTTTTGTGTAGGATCTAAATAATCAATCAGATGTGCCACACAAATAAGAGGGCTCCAACTTTGATGACTTTAGAGGTTAGTGGACAAATTCTCCTATCATGAACACAAGAAGGTATGTTACATGGTTCTATTTGCAGAAGTGGTTGATAGGGTGTTTAACCATGACATATACTGTCTGCTTGTTATTTATAATGATCTTAACTCTACCAGCCCTGCACAGAGATCTGGGATCCCAGAGCCAAACAGTGTAAGAACACTTAGCAATAGACGATTGAGAGTCTACAGAGCTTAACAGAAACTGGCAAATCTCATCAAATAGTTTTCTTCAGACTTTTCAGTAGATAGGGAAGAGATCAGGTTTACATGGGGTTTCTGTGGTAGGACTAGTAATTCAGCTCAGTATATTCAAACATGTTGAATGAGAATGATACCAAATCAACAAATGGATAGGGTTTTCAGAGATGAGAATATACATCTATGAAGAAAGGAAGTGAATGCGTGATATTGTTTGTAATTACTAGTGTTAAGGCAGTTACTGAAACAACACACGACGGAGTTGTGTGAGTATGCAGGAGAAATAAAACTCTACTATGAAACTCTATCAGAAAAAAAAATAGATTAAATGTCTTCTGGTCCCAATCCTGATATTGATTTTCTAGTAGTACCATTAACATGATACTTTACATAAACACTCTATCATTCCAAACATTTTGGGAGTGTAAATACTTGCACTGCTGTAATCTTATTTGATGTATCTCACATCTCTGGTATATGGCCATGAGTCAGTATGTATCAATCAAAGTTGATGTGTATTTTGACATGGGAGGCTCATGCAGCACATCTTCCTTGTGTTTACCACCACTACATTCTGCAACATGATAACAGCCATTTGAATCAATCTTGAGATGCAATCGTGGGACATGAATCATAGCATTCTTTCGTGCTGTCATACAGTTTTTGAAACGCATCAACAACCCATGTCTGAACATGGGCAGAGTTGTTTTGAAGAAAGAAATAATTGATTGCCTTGTTCTATCATAGGTGAAAAACAAGTTGTAAATTTTTTCGTGCTCTATCTTTCTTTCACCTCATGGCACAATAAAAATGATACAATCTGCATTAGAGAGTTATAAATGCCTGGAGAGTGTGAACATATGACAGAAAAGTCAAATCTCAGGACAAGGAATCAGGTAAAACATAATCTTTTAACTCTAACAGTGACTTTATGTGTCTCTGCAACAAAAGCTTCATCTGTTAAAACAGGAACTGAAGCTGACTGCAATTGTATACCAGAGATTTTCAGGTGAAGAAAACGATCTTAGCATCACTGAATTGAGTTGATATGCTGAAAATCTATAGGAAGGTGTATTTGTCCACTAAATAAGTTTCAAGAGTAACTTGTAGACAATTTTCTTTTCTTTAGACCAATTAAATTACGTGGGATTTTTCCAAATGGGATACTGTCTGGAATCTATATTGTACAGTGTAAACAAAATGTACAGTGGTAAACAAAAGATAGATAATCTCACAGTTGTTTTTGTTTTTTTAATGAATAAGCTCAAAAACCTGGAAACAAAGGCCTGAAATTAGGGGCAGACTCACAAACTACTGAGAACTGAGGCATCAATCCCAATAGTTAACACCGTACCATAATGCAGAGGAGATATGATTTTAACTATTCCTAGCCATCAGAGCCTTTTTGTTAAATGATCGACATTTGAAGCGGTCTTCCACCCTTGTGCACTGACTGGATTGACTCTCGCTATCACAGGAGTTGAATCTGCTCAGCTTTGTGCAAAATGCATGAGTCTTTCTCTGCCAAAGTCAAATAAGAAATGTCCATTTATCCTGATGATTAGAACAGGGGCAGGAAAAATTAGTTTTAATTTTTACATTAAATTGAGCAGAGGAAGGATTTAAAACCAGGCCTACATCTCAGACAAGCAACCCTAAAACTGTACAGCTGGGTACCAGAATATAATGTGGGCCACATTTCCAGATCCACTTAGCAAATTAAGGATCTTAATCTAAAATGCAGGAAAAATCAGGTATCGATGCTCAAGGCTCCTTCACCAAAGGATTCCCCTTCTGTAGCCTCATCCTTTTTCGTATAGCTCTAACAGGAAGGGTACAAAACGAACCTATTCCAAGACACTCCTGGCTTATCAAAACAACCACCAGTTTCACTCCCAGCAAGATGAGGACACTCACACCTTGTCTGACACAGGATAGATAAAAAATAGATAGAAAATACATTAAAGGACGGAAGACAACAGCAACTCTCCCTCTCCATCGCACTGTAATTCTCAGCAAAGGAAACCATGGCTGCCAGGCATCACAACCCCTGACGGGTTCCAAACCTACAGGCCGTAGGAAGGAGTTTTGCTTTGCACATCTCTGAATTGGCAGCTGAGTGTAAGAAACCAGGCACTTAGATTTTTGGTCCAAAATCATATGAATGAACTTAGTTTTTAACAACTGAGAAACAAAGAGAAAGAAAAGGTGCAACAATTGACTTTAAGAGACTTCAGAGCTTAGCTGGTATTGAAGAGAAGGCTGTCAGAACTGTTCTCCTAGATTTAAATGTTTAACCCTGAAACATGAAACTCAGTCTATATACTCGTAACATTTTTCCTCTTTTAACTATTAAAAAAAAAAAACTCGATATAAGTAAAGTAACACTACATTAGATTTTTATTAGTAGTAGTCAGAAAATCTTTACCTGAAATAGACTTGAGACCACTTAAATCAATAGATGTTAAGGTAATACACACCTATTAAAAGACAAAACTTAAATTACAAGAATAACTCAACTTTATAAAAGGAATACAATCACTAGAAGAATTTTAGTTTGAATCAATAACCATGATAATGATCATAGGCATATGAAATCTTTCTGAGCTAATAATTTTTAGCAGGAAAAAAAAAAAAAAGAAAGAAAGAAAAAGAAAGAGTTAAAATATACTTTATGTGAACAAAGGTTAAACATTCAAACAATTTTAAATGTGTTCCTTATGGCTGGAAATCAATGTATACCTTCAGGCAGATATTGTGTATAAACATACATAAAAGCAATGACTAACACAATATTATAACTTGAAAGTGTCCGGTAGGCGTGTCTTATCTACAATGTTATCCTACTGCAAAATCACAGGCACAATTTGTTGACTAGGCATCAGCTGTAGAGCTGTAGAATTGCTTAACAGAGAGGTGTTAAGCAGGGTTCAAATCCTGAAGGCTTTGAAGAAGAAATTGACACTGAAATCAGTGAGAAAAGAAGCCTAAGGGGATGGGATTGTCCATGTCTCCAACCTCTGAGAACATACACAAAGAAACTGAATCAACTCCCCTGCCTCCAAATAACACCTGACTCGGTATCATTTTTCTTTCTCTATTTTCAAAGCATCTTATAGTATTACACTCCTTTTCACGTGTACACAGTTGGATTTTCTAAGAGAGAGAAAAGCTCCAACGGACACAAAGGTAGTTTCTTAGAAACTTCTCAAGGCAAGAGAATTGGATTGACACTGGGAGATCACAGGCCTTCTCTGCTTCTCAGGTCCACTCTGGACCTGTGCTTAAAGGAATTCAGTGTACCTGACATCAATGAATTCTTTGTAGCAGTTGTCCATAGCTACCCCCACTATACAGAGTCACAATTAGAACTGTCATAAGGAGGTAGAATATCACACACTTTCTTCTTTTCTCTACTACTTCTATTCCTAGAGTGATTATCTCCTTGTCTTCTGAGTGATTAAAAATGGGCTGCTTTTTTTGCTGCACTCAAATTCATTCAGAGTTGATTCTGCAGGAGCCCAGCGATGCAGTGGGCCTTCTATGGGAAGGAAGGTTGTACTAGTGAGACAAATACGTTCAGGGCTATGTGAGAAGGGAAAAGAGACAAATAGGATGTCTGATGCTGTGAAGAAATTTCTGTTTGAATTAGAAAGTAGGACATTTGTGTGGGAAAAATTGGAGCCTGGAAAGCAGGTTTGCTGTTTCTGAAGTGAGGGTAGAATGCCAATGGCACTTTAAGAGTTCTCTCACTTGACTAGCTCATGAGCATGGGTCATTTCTTACATCAGTGGATAAATCCGGCTCTTAAAGCTCAGAGTGCCTCTGGGAAAAGAATTATCACAGGAACTCCTACTACTACTCCTAAGGGCACATCAAAAAAAGAATTCAAATTGGTGATGGTCTTGTCACAAAGGAAATGGATGTATGTGGTACTCCTGTTATTTTCTTGTCCTTTTTAAACATCTCATTACAAATTTAAAAGAAAAAAAATGTTGCATATGCATAAAAAAATACTCTTCTGGACCTGATTTTATAACATGAAATCCATTTTTCATAGGTAAAAAGATGATACTCAAATATTTTGGCAATCAAATAAATCAGATTCTTAACTTGTAGCACAGAGAACAATTACACTAATTTACAGTATTTTTACATCTTCTAGTATGTGTTTTGATAAATGTTCAATGAACACATCCTACAAGACTGAAGTAATTAAGTGACATATAGTACTTTTTGAAAAGAAATCATGGTAGTACCTATCACTAAACTGTAAAAAGAAGCCTGCATAGCAGTACAAAGATTGGAATTAAATACCCATTGTATCAGCATATGTTATTTAGTTATGTATATAGGATGTGGAAAGTGGCAAAGACATTGAATGACAGCTATATTCCTACTAAGGCACAGCTGCACAAGTACTAATATCCTTGGTTGAAAAGTCTTGTCTCAAAGATCGAGGTGATTTTCGATGGGATAAGCTGTTAGCAGAGTCTGACAAGCTCTGTCTGATTCAGAGCTTCTGTGAAAGTGAAGAAAATTACATTTCCTTCTTCTGACCTGAAGCTTTGTATCACCCCTTAAGCTTCTCTAGGCTTGCTAACATCTACCCAATCAATGAGCAGGAGAGCCTAAATGTATGTAATTTAAATATCAAGACCTTAAAAAAAGGTGTAGGCAGACGCAGTCTGGAAACATCTCTGTCATCTGTGGTCTCGTGGATTATCTGCTGTCTTCTCAAGATGGAATTTACAAGTATTTTACACTTCATTTTACAGTGATAGAATAAAAGTGAGAGAGATTTTAGAGTTAGACCATCAGCAAGTCTGAAATCAGCTGAAATACATCAAACTTGCTTCTACCTCTGTTTCTTTGCTGGGAGAGGATACAACTTTCCACACTTTCAGCACCAAGAACTTGGAAAGCATACAGATAGCTAGGCTCTGGGGATAGCAGAGGTATTTCCATTTGTTTATAAAACTGTCAAGCACCACCCACACTCTGTCCTCAAGTGACCCAGTTAAATTATGCTGTGTGAAGATGAAGCATTGAGATATCTACTAGAACACAGAGTGCAAAATGTGTTTTATGCTCCAACAGGATAGATGAGAAACCAGCATGGAATAACAGTAAAAAACACACTACGCATAAAAAGACCCTTGAAGTCCTTTTCTCCTGAAAAGGGTTAAACCTTGTTTAATGCTCTAAAATGTTTACACAACGGGTTTTGGGTTTCAGTTTTTTGACATTTTTAGGCTTATTCTGGCTAATACGTTAAGCAGAAGATCCAAAAACTACGTGACAGTTTTAAAGAGGAAAAAGTGGACTAAGAACAGATCAGAACATGAAAGAAATAGAAATACTGTTCTTCAGACATTTCTGCCAGTGGTGGCAAATGAAAATGCCAGCAGTTTTTTGTACTGTCAGGCTAGCTCTGTCCCAGCTGAGCAGGTTTAAAAGGTTCAGGTCGACATTGAAGAAGCAAAAGGATCAGGATAGACCATGCACTGCACGACAACTCAGAAAGTTTGGGCATTGCTCTTAGATGTTACATGGGCTTCCCATGTGACTTTGAACCAGATTGTTTAAGGCAGGCGTTTTCTTGCTTCGCTGAACCCATTTAAAACAGTCAATATCTTTTTTGAACAATTTAAACATTCATTTTCTAGTCAAAGTTATAAATAAAGACTTACTCTGTAATCAACTGAGTTTAACATCTTCTGGTCTTCCCTACACAGAATAAGCATGTAAGGTAAATAAGACCCACTGACTGTTACGCTATCATTCTCCAGAGACTGTATTTCTTAATCAGCTTAAGTTTGATAAATCTCGTTTTCTGTCCTTTTTACCTTCTTTCCATCTTTCTTCTGCCTACAGTCAGTAAGTGTTTGTGCCAAAGATATTCTTGCTCAAATTCAAGCATAACTTCACTTACAGCTGAGTGTCTACTGGAATGCAAATATTTTAAAGTGTAGATAAATTTTATTGTTTTTACTTAATGAAGATGAAATCCTATTTTCCCTATCTCCAGTCTGATCTTTATTTCTCCTTCTTCCATGAAAGCAACAAGTTTGTCTATCTGACTGTAAGCAATACAAGAGGTAAACAGACCTCCTGAAAATCAAAAGATACATGCTGGAAAAGAAAAAATTCAGGAACTGGAAACTGTCTTCAGGTTTGTGTGACAATTGTTTCCCTTCTACAGTCACAACAGAGGCAGGGTGAGACCAGGTGGTAACAGAGTCAAAAGAGCTTCCTGAAAAAATGAAAGAGGAAAAACATATGTAGACATCAAATTCCATAAGTCTAAGATATTTTTTAGCCAAAAGTCAAATTGAGAATATTTTGTTGGATTTTGCCAAAATGCTGTACAAATGCTGCACCAGAAAAGTAAAGAGTTTACACAGCACTGACAATCCAGAACAAAAGAAAAGGAACTTAATAAGTTCCTTTTAATAAGAATGGAGTAAATCAGATCGCAGAACAGTGATTAATGTGTGCTGGAATTTCAAATAAAATCATTCCTGAACAACATGGTCTGAAAAGATGGATTGCCAAATGGTCTGTGAGAAATTAGAGCAGAGGGAAAAATATGTTTCAATGTGACACATTCATTCCAATAGAGAAGAAAGTGATTTCTGAAATTCACCTATTGTGGAATGGGGGGAGGAGAGCTGTTCCTTAGGAAAAAAAATGAGTTATCAGCAATTTAATAATGGTTTCATTTGTCTCTGTTATACTGGCTGGAATCTTCTATTCTCTTTCAGTTGTATCTTCTTCACAAATTTTTAATTTGTCTATGAATGATGAAAAAAGCCCTAACTTAAAATCTCTGTTAATAAGATTTTAATAACAAGAATGGTTGAAACTTAAGTTGCACATGATGGAGTACTGTATTTTGTTCTGGTTAGACTATAGAATTGATTTTTAAAGTTACTAGATACACAGGTTGCATGCAGCCCTATGAACAGCTTTAACTTTATTCAAATTCTAAGGCAACTTAGGCTAATAGGCCTCAGACTTAAATAGAATACTACAGTGTAATGTATGACATTTTAGATGGGCTTGCTACCAAATTTAAGTTTATTCCATTAAAAACTGCATTAATGAAGAGGTGTTAAAAGCAAATACATGTACCAGCCTTGTTTTTCCAAAAGAACTAGGAGAGCTAGAAGTAATCAAAAAAAACTTTGGGGAAATGTGATATTACTTGTATTTTCTTGGTCAAATAGGAGTACTCTCAAGCAACACTCTTGGATGATAATTCGCCCCACGTTTATCCCATCCTAAGACAATTGGACTAAAGCCATGGGATGTCAGACCTGGTTCCTGGTGTCGAGTAATGGATTCAGAAACTCAACCCTCTTTTTGCTAAAAAATCTTCTCAATCATTTTATTTGTAGCCATTATACTCACAAAGAACTTCAATAAAGCTATAATTGAAAAAATGATGCCGGCCAAAATCAGGAGTCATTTAACATGATACCCCTGGGAGGTTTGAACATCTGTTTTTAATTTTGCAACCTGCTGATCTTGTGAGTAGCAATAATACCAAAGCTCTAGGTATCTAGTTGTCTAGGAGTTGGACCAGATGACCTCCACAGACCCCATCCAACCTCAACCATTTTGTGACTCTCTGTGTGTAAGAACTTTGTGTTTCTGTGTGAGCACTTACCCCATCTCACCAGAGTGAAAGGTGGATGCTAAGACACCTTAGCCAGAAAAGGCTCTTTCCTCTCTGAAGACAACCTAAAAGGAGAAAAAAAGGTCAGGGATCAGGAGTATGAGTCCAGCTTGCACAGAGGACAAAATGAAGTGCACGAGAAACATTTGAGCTTGAAAAAGAGGAAACCAGTTGTGGACTTGCCAAGCCCTGTTACATTTATAGCCTCCTGATCTTATTTCACCTTTAGTCAGGATCAGCGTAACTCATGTTAGAGACAGCATCATCAATATTCCTTCCTTTCTAACATTGCAGTGACCAATTTACAGATTTTCTTGACACACTAAAGATCCAGAAATGCTTCAGTGAGAGCTTGAGTTTATAGCAACAAGAGGCTAAAGAGGGTTGGATACTTTTTGTTTAAGGAGAGTAACTGTGGCATACAAAAAAGGGAAGGGGAAACAGAGATATGAAGGGGCTCAATGAATAGCCCTACACATTTAAACGGTTACATGTGGATGTCCAAGACTAAAAATGTTGCCATGTGAAAGTAGGACAATTTAATGTTCCATTTTGCTGTTGGTGTAGACAGATATTTCCTACAGGATTTGTTTGTTTCTTTTACCCTTTTTTAACGATCCATTTTACGGGGCTATTTCAGGAGATGCCTGTGAGCACACCAGAGAGGTGCTATATCAAAACAAAGTACACCTGATTAATTATCTAACAAGGGAGATGTTTGTACAGCCAGTATCATTCATTTTTCATGTGACAATTCAGGCTTTAAGCATTAGTAACCACCAGTCCCGCACTGCCAGAAGGATACAGCTGTCCTCCACTCTACCTTTCCTTTCTGTCTCATACACGTCAGTATACTGTCAGGAATGTCCCAAGTCCCACCTCTAATCTTCTGTTGTACCTATTCCAGTGACTTGTGAGTCATTACAAATAATTATATGGATTTCATCAAGCACATTAAATAGTGGTTCAAGAAAATTTAGTTAGAATGATTTAAAAATGTTGCTAAATTGCCACAAATTCTCTTTTCTCTCACGTTCATCAGATTCATTCACCACTAATGAATACAGAGAAGGATAAATCTCCAAGGAGTTTAGATTTGAGTTTTAAAGGAGGTTTAACGTTTGGATTTGGCTGTAATTTCAATTTCCTTCCATGAATATTTTATTTAAATCCTGTATTAATCACAGAGTCACAAAGATAGCCTGCCTCCTTCTTCCGCTTACTCTCATTGTCTGCCACAGGAGCACTTTCTCTCAACCTTAAATATCTCTAATTAAAAATTTCCCTGAAGCCAACTGATACCTGTGTGATTAATGGACTGGCTAATAAATAAAACGCACCATGCTGCTTTAAGATCATTGTACCATAAAAACACAGAAAGGATGCCAGTGTCCTCGTCATTTTGAAAGATGTTTATTAAAGCATCAGTGCGGAGGTCCTAAGGGTCCTGAAGTTTTCCACATCACTAATAACCAGATAAACTGAGAAATCTGCTTCAGATACATTCATTATTCTTTATGAGGAAGCTATACAAACAGGAAAAGAAAAATTCAGGAGAATGAGGAGAAGTAAAGGAACAGTTTCTCCAACAGAGAAATATCCATCTCCTCCTTGGTATAAGTAGGTTTAATAACAGTTAAGTGCTGGGTATTGCAGGGATGGAGGTTTTCATTCCTACATTTTAGGTTCAAATGCAAGCTGGCGTACTGAACACAATTCCTATCTGATGGCTCTTCTTCAGATTTTGGGTCAAGAAGTCTTGGTAGAAGTTTCAGATAGCCTGAAGCTTGTACTCAAAACTAGCACCGCTTCCACAGTCAGGGGCATGAGTACTCAACTACAGCCTCATCTGTGCTTATGGGACAATCTCGTTCAGTGAAAGGAGGTCAGACCAGGTAAATGCACTGGTGTCAACTCAATCTGACAGTCAAAGAGGTATACAGAGGCTTCTCTGCACAGAGGTAGTATCCACCCTTGTGGTAATATATATTGCATCACTCTGATGGCTCATCTTGGGTTAGCCCATGAGATGGCAACAAGATCTACTCTGAATTAGATCAGAGAGAGGACACCTAACCCTGAAGCCAGTAGAAACCACACACACTCTGAAAGAGAGTGTAACTTAGTGCTGAGCTGTTTGGTATAGCTGATTCGTGTTACTCCAATAAGAGAATGCCAAGTTTGTAAGAAATAATAATCCTTGACAAGACAAGCAGTCAGCTTCTGTTTCCATCATACTCATGTACACTTTGTATTTTCTCACTCCCATTTCCATCACTGTGAACACTGTTTAATGGGTGGGTTCCTCAATGCTTTTTTATCCCGGGCTTCTCACAAGAGCAGTGTAAACTGCTAATATGTATCACGAGAACACAACTACGTTACAGATCCATACGAAAACCATCAAAATCATTTTTATTGCACTCAAGTTTGGGCAGTGAGATAGGAATGTAGCATCCTCAGTCTCCTGCAGCGCTCTGTGGTTTGGCACAGATTAGTGAATAAAAACAAGGAAATCCAGATCTGACTTTGCTCTCAAAATGGGGTTCTGCTGCTTCTTCCATGGTACTAATTGAGCACAACAGCCAGTCAAATAGTTTATGGAAAACACTCATCATCCCTGAAATCAAACCTGCAAAAGCAGTTTGCATCATCCTGGCCATTTCTGACAACAAAACCCAAGGGGACAGCTGTAATTAGTAGACAACCACTATCAGTAGCCCTTGTAGTAGCCTGGAGCGAGAGGTCAAGTGGTGTCCCTGGTCATTTCTGTTTTGCTCTAGCCATTAAAGTGGAGGTCATATCATTCAAAAGGGCAAAATGGGGGTCAGCAATCCATACACACATGTCCAGATGACGCGTCAGTTTACTGTCCCTGATTCTGTACAAAATGTAACTACTCTTCATTTGAGCACAAAACATTTCTTATCCTTGGTTTCTTCTGTCCTCCTGAAGCAATTTTCTTTCCAAAACTTGTTAAGACTCTGTGTGAGGTCAAAGTGAATAGCCAAATTCATCCATATCTACATAAAACAGAATTCACAGTTCACCAATTAAGTCCCATCCAATGAAAAAATTTATCTTATCTAGATCCAGCCATGCTTATTAAAGATCTGGAACACCTTTCTCAAAGCATCTGAGACGTAAGCATGTATTTCTGAGATGCCTGTCTAGATGTTTGTTGTTACCAATGGAGATCTAACCTATAGAGACAATGGTGTTGGGAGAAATATTTTACACTGAATGTCTACTTTTGGCTGGAATTAATGCAGTACTACTCTGGCTAGCTCTGACTCTCCTCTGTAGAGGTCTGTATGCTCAAAACACGTATTTACTTAGATGAATCCCACCCTAGAGTACCCATTAATTTACTTAACTGTTCCACTGAAATGACAAGCAATAATCACAGTCAAGCTCATAAAGCATAGATCACTGAGATGAGGATTTATAATTTAGTCTGTTTACTCCATCCAGAGTGCATCAAAACTGTAACATAATAACTCCAACCTGTTTGCACTTTTGTAGGAGGCCATACAAACCTCCAGCGACATATAAACTGCGTGCATTTTTACTGGCCTCATATCAGTTACGTCATCAAGATTTCAAATGTCAGCTACATTTCACCATAATTGCATGAGACACATGTAAATACAAGTCATTTACATTGCATAAACATATGTTTCAGCTGAAGCTCACTTGATATTCATGCCGCAGATTTATGTCTTCTCAGTGGTTCATATAGAGCTAATAACATAATGATATACTATACCAGCAAACAGCATTGAATGTCTGTTGTTAAGTGAGACAAAGGTTTTCTTTGGTTCTTCAGAGAGGTTATGGTGATGTGGACTTGGCAAGTGGGAAAAGACAGAATGTTATATATTTGTGATTATCACGAGAGCCTGTGACATCTGGAATATATGGAGATGTCTGTGATGAAAACATTTACAAAAATAGGAGTAGTTACAAAGCAGAAAGAGACTCAATATGTTTCCAGAGATTATTTTAACAACTCATAAGACATCTGAAAACCTCTTTATGTGGAGAATTCAATAGCTTTTCTTTTCAAGAAACAAGCTTTTCTATTTTTTTTTTTTTGAAACATCAAGGAAACAGTTCCAGAAACACCTAATTCCATACTGCAAGTTCCAGTTCAGATTCAGTTCTCAGTCTCAAATTTTTTATCATTCGGAGTAAGTATCTTATGTGTAATATTTCATTTCAGGTTAAGTTCAACAGGTGATTACATATTAGCCCAAGAAACTGAGAAAGAAAACAAATGTATCTTGTAAGTTCTAATAATATCTGCTAAGATCTGCTAAGGGGTCAATACTGGGTCTAGTCCTCATTTACATCTTCATTAACTATCTGGATGATGGGATAGAGTGCTCCCTTGGTAAATTTGCAGATGACATAAAACTGGGGGGTTTATTCTCAGAATGGTCATTGCCAAATCTTGTTCCTTATGTTGCTGCTTCATTGTTTGTGGAAATGATGAGAAGAAAAAAAAACATTCTTGTTAATGCTATCAAGAGAAGTGATCATTTTGCTTTCTGACATACACCGGTACAAAATACCTCAGATTGTTTTTAATGACTGAATGACATCATCAACTTGAATCAAGCAATTACAGGAGTGCAGGAGCATTGATATTAAGTAATTTATTTATTTATAACCCCTCAACTGCAGCTGTTAAATAGGAAGCATTAGTACTGCAGTTACATTGTATTTTGCATAATACTCAAGCAATCATCTGCAGCAAAGCAGTCCAAATCTATTCATACATATTGTGTCTCATTCGCTGTTTCACCAAGTATTCTAACTCTAATCTGCAGTCTGATGTTACTGTAGTTTCTGAAGGAGAAATCTCCTAATCCTGGCACCTGAGACTGCACTGTATTCAAATGATAAAAGCCTGAGTTCATTTTCATTTTTCTCTGTCTACAGCTGTGTGTTCCCTTGTGGATTTCCCCAGAGGTTGGTTATAGAGCAAGGCAGGAATTAGTTTTCATAGAATCATACAATCATAGAATTGTTACAGTTGGAAGGGATCTTTAGAGGTCATCTAGTCCAATTCCCCTGCAACAAAAAGGAACATCTACAGCTACATCAGGTTGCTCAGAGCCTGAAGGAGGGAAAGTTTGGATTAGATGTCAGGGGAAAGCTCTTCACTGAGAGAGTGGCAAGGTGCTGGAACAGGCTGCCCAGAGAGGTTGTGGATGCCCCATCCCTGGAAGTGTTCAAGGCCAGGTTGGATGGGGTCCTAGGCAAACTGATCTAGTACTAGATCTGGAGGTTGGTGGCCCTGTCTGTGGCAGGGGAGTTGAAACTTGTTGATCCTTGAGGTCCCTTCCAAACCAGGATGTTCTATGATTCTATGATTCTAAGACCTCTCAGATCATCTAGTCTATCCATCACCACCATGCCCACTAAACCATGTCCCTAAGTACCACACCTACACATTACTTGAACACCTCTAGGGGCAGTGACTCCACCACTTCCCTGAGCAGCCTGTTCCAGTGCATTACCACTCTTCCTGAGGAGAATTTTTTCTTAATATCCAACCTGAACTTCCCCTGGTGCAACTTGAGGCTATTACCTGTTGTCCTATCACTAGTTACCCGGGAGAAGAGACTGACTCCCACCTTGCCACAATCTCCTTTCGGGTAATTGCAGTGGGCAATAAGGTCTCCCCTCAGTCTCCTCTCCTCCAGACTAAAAAATCCCAGTTCCCTCAGCCGCACCTCATAAGACTTGTGTTCCAGACCCTTCACTAGCTTCATTGCCCTTCTCTGGACATATTCCAGTGCTCAATGTCATTCTTGTAGTGAGCGGCCCAGAATTAAACACCAGTACTGAGTACAAAGGAACGATCACTTCCTTGCTGCACAGTTTCTGATGCAAACCAGGATGCCATTGGCCTTCTTGGCCACCTGGCCACACTGCTGGCTCACGTTCAGCAGGCTGTTGACTGGCACCCCCAGACCCTTTTCTGCCTTGCAGCTCTCCAGCCACTCTGCCCCAAACCTATAGTATTGTATGAGGTTGTTGTGAGTGAAGCACAGGACCTGCCACTTGGCTTTATTGAAGCTCATACAGTTGTCCTCTGCCCATCAATCCAGCCTATCCAGATCCCTCTGTAGAGCCTTCCTACCCACCTTTTCACTTCTGGTACTCAGACATGCTGCATGTTGTCGGAAGTGTCTACGAACCTCTTCTGTTACTTATGTCCATGTGCAATTGTGCATGTGTCTGTAAAAAAGAACCTCACCCAAGAAGACTTCAAAAGAAGGAAGCTTCAGAAAATTTCTAACAATTCTCCCAAGTTATGTTTTGATGAATGCAGAGTGGCTGACCAAGTGACCTACATTTATTGCTTTCTCTATTTAATTGAAGGTTAGAAATCTGAAGGTTAGATATCTGTATCTGGAAATTCTTTACATTCCTGTAAAGAGTGAAGCAGTATTCGCTCCTCCCTGAACAGCAGAGATAATGAGATGCTGTGTCTTGTCTCTGCACTTTGTGAGTTCCACGTCACCCTTTTCATGGTCACTGGGCTGTCTACACTGAGGTGCTGGCTAGGCTGTACCAGAGCTGCTTTCTGGCCTGCAAATCTACATTCCTTCACATGATATCCAGAGCACTAATAGAGGGAAAATACAAGCATACAGTGATATGCACTTGGGTCTTGTTCTAATTTGGCATCAAGATTCACAACATATATATATATAATATTGAAATATGGCAATTCTGTCATTGTCAATAGAGCATTATTATTTGCATGTATTTGCCCATACAAGTGCTTGCACTCTTCAGTCTGATTAACAACAGCCAATTAGGAAGCTGATAGCATAGGAGGAGCTGAGGTAATGTAGCATAATGGCAGAGCAGAGAGCTATTGATGTTACCTGTAGAAGGAAGACACAAGGTACAACAGGAAGGGAAATGTACTGCTGGCACATAGGGCAGAGGAACAAGGGTATCTTTAAAGGAATCAGCTAATACTGGAATACCCTTTCATTGTGTTGCATTTTGCAGGGGGGAAGGGGAGGATAGAATGAATTTTTTTCTTCTGTGGAAGGGTTTATAATCTACAGAGATAAACAGATGTTATCCCAGCTTATGGATAGGGGAACTTGAGTTATAATTACCATGAAATGACTTAATTCACTGTATTTAGCAAAGGAAAGAGGGTAAACAGAAAACTGAAAGCAATGTATTTCAAGAGAGAAGAATTCAATAAACACTGTAAATTGGTGGGTGAGATCTCCTCGGAAACAAGTTGAAGTGACAAAGGAGTGCAGAACAGTTGGCAATTCTTTAAAGAAATGACAGTGAGGGCACAATCAGAAGCCATGCCAACATAAAGGAAGGATAGGAAGTGTAATCAGAAAACAATTTGGCTAAACCATGAGCTCCTCAATGACCTGGAGCTAAATAAAATGTACAGGAAGTGAAAACTACATTGAAATACTAAAGACAAATACGAATGAATAGCATAAATGTGCAGGGGAAAAAATCAGAAAGGCGAAGGTACAAAAAGAGAGGAAATTAGCAAAGGAAGCAAAAAGCTTTCTGTAAGCACATTTGTAGTAAAAAGAACTCAAAGGAAAAACATTGGTTCACTGCTAAACAGAGAACAAGCTCCGGTCAGATGAGTCTGAGAAAAGTGAAACATTTAGTGCCTTTTCCATTTCAGCCTTCACTGGGAAGGTCAGCTATGAGTGGTTCATATAACTTAGGACAATAACTCAGAAAGATCAAATTAGAGAATACTTAGATAAGATAGGTGTCTCTAGTTCAGTGGAGCATTGGGAAAATTATCCCAGGATACTTAGACAACAGGCAGAAACAATCTGACTGCCACTAGTAGATCTCATAGAGGACTCACAGAAGATGGATAGGTGAGAGGATTGAAGAAGAGTGAGCAGACAACTTATACATGTGGAAGAGCAAAATGGAAGACAGAATTATCAGTCTGACAATCTAACTTGATTCCTAGAAAAATACTGGAACAAATAATCTAACTACTTGTAAGCACTTAGACAAGGACAAGGAGAGAAGTAGCAGCCAACATGGTTTTGTAAAGAACGAATCATGTCAAACCAATCTAATTTCACTCTACAACAGCTTAACAAGCCTTGTGGGTAGAGGAAGAAAAGTTAATATCATACATCTCGACTTCAGTGGGGCTTTTGACACCGTCTCACATAATATTCTCATAAGTAAGCTAAGAAAACATGGTCAAGATTAAACTACAGAGAAAGAGTGTGCAAAGCTGGCTGGAAGTCTGCGCTTTAAGAGTAATTTATCAATGTTTCACTGTCAAAATGGTATGATTGTATCAAGTGGGAACCACAGAGGTCTGTCCTATGTCTGGTACAATTCAATATTCTCATGAATGATGAGGAAGAAGGGATAAGTGTGTGTTTGATATTTTTGCGGATAAAATCAGGATCAGGCAGGAAGTCTGTAAACACACTGAAAGATAGGGCAGGAATCAGAAAAATCGTGGCATATTAAAGAGTTTATCTGGAAAAATTAAGCCTATTTCAATAAGATCAAAATATGCTTAACAAGAATGCTACATGTGAAAGATCCCTCTTGCTCTACTCAGTGCTGTAATACTGCATCCAGCTTCAGGAAGGACTGATTACAACAGGAATTCTATAAAGGTGAGAAAAATGTGATGCTGCAGAAAGGAATTGAGTTTTTCTTGGACTAAAAGAAGTCCAAGAAATTGTCAAAGAATTATGAAAACAGTCTTGAAGTACTCGAGAGACAAAGGGAATAAGTTCTCATATGCTGAGGCTAGGATAAAATGCATGGATTTTAATTATAGCAAGAAATCCAACATTAAAAATTACTTTGGCAAACATCGGTCATGAGTATCTTTAGGTAGAGGTGATCCTAACACTGAATAGAAGGATAGTGTAAAAGAGTTGAAAATGTTCCTTTCTCTACGTTTTACTTTCGTGACACAGCATGGGTTTCAGGAATGCAGGTCCTGGGTGACTAACCAAAGTTCACATGGGACAGCTAAAATCAAGCAGAAAATTAAAGTCTGACCTTAACAATGCCAGTTCAAGTGTCTTAACCTCAGAACAACTTTATCTCACTTCCTCTTTCTCTCAATAAATAGATTACACGCATAGTGGTTTTATTCAACAAATTACATTAAAACTTTTTCATATAGAAAATGAAACAGCATTCAGGTTGATCTGTTTGTTTCTATTTTTGCTGTCTCTGTTGTCCCAAAGCAAGTGAAATGGAAGTGATGCCAAAGCACAGCTTTTTGTGAAACAGGCATTACAAGTATATGAATGTCTGCATAATTAGACACTAGTTGATTAAAGGTCATCAACAAAAAGCATTTTGACGCAGTCTCTGAAAAAAAGATGTTTCCTCATGTAGCATATGTCTGTATAGATAAAAGACACACACAGTTTACTATACCACATTCACAATGTAGGATGGAGTATTACCGGCAGTATTTCTTTTATAGAAATAGCAGATGCCGATTTTTTATTAGAAATGTAGTGAATAGTAATTAACAGCCTCCTTTGCTGTGTTAATAATATACTTCTATCCAGTAAATATTGGCTAAATAATTAAGTGAAGGATTTTTTTCTTTCCAGTCCCCAGTGCAACTTGCTTAACTTGATAGATTTTAATTGGAAAAGAGAAGACTTGGTTAATATTTAAAAAACAAACAGTTAATCACATTCATTTACACTGCTTGTCTGTATCAACTCATTTACAAGAAATATGCTCTTCCAGAACTCTATCCAAACTAGGATCAAGGCACCAAAGGTACCCAGAGGTATCTTCGAAATACGGACTTTTTAAAAAACATGTAAGATCTTTGCTTCTCAAATGAATTAGTCTTGCTAGGTGCACTGGTTTAGAATACTCTCAAATCTCAACCCATTCCTTGCATGCGTTTTTGGCACATGTATTTTCTGAAAGTCATGGGAATTGAATATCTATTTGGATGCCTTTGACAATTTCACTATGTGCTTAAATAACATGGTGAAGCTCTTCTGATTTAATAACTGATGATTATGGCTCAAGTGGATAAAGGAAATCAGACATGGATTGCTATACATGTACATACTATTTCCACTTAGAAGTTTCTTGAATTATTTAGTACTCTCCTTTTAATCTAAAGTAGCTCAGTTTTAATCTGAAATAGCAGTTATCAGCAGCACCCATAAATCATTTTCTACAAACAGTGGTGGCAGGGAAAGATGTTTTCAGTCCTTTGCAGGTCTGTCAAAATGTTTGTAGAAGTAATTCACACTTGCACAAACTGAACTTTTGAAAGTACTGTCATTTAGTTCAAACAAAATATCTGTAAGTAAAAGGCTAGCTCCTGCCCTCATTTTTTCTCTTGTGCAGGGTCATTATAGGCAGTAGGTCTGCATTATGGAAGAGACCATAAAGCTAGACCTAGTTAGCTATTATGAACTTTATGTTTTTTTAACAATTACTTGAGATTTGAACATTTCTCTCCCATTAAAGGTAAGAGAAACTGGGTGTTTAAAACCCTTTGATGACTTTGAATTTTTCAGCCAGCTTGTTTGAATTCTGCTGAGGGACTGACTTTCTACAAGTTCATGCAAATCCTATTAAAGTTGATGGAAGTCACAAGCATGTCTCTGGGGCAGAGTGAGACCCCCTGCTATCTAGTCAGTATAAATTAACAGCTGGGAGTGAAAGGAATGTGAAAAAGCAAAATCTCTTCACTGGGCCACATTGATATGCAAGGGATTTGCTTGTCGGAGAGAGATGTGTGATATGAAGTGAATGTGTATTGCACGCTGCAGGGAGCTTCCAATAGTAGCCAAAAGGAGATATCCCTAGTAGATCTGGATCAGAAGCCATCTAAAAGCTGAGCCAGAGTGAAAGGCCTTTTGAAACAGAATGCTTTTGTGATTCTACTTATTCCTCGATAGAGGAAAAAAATACTGGAAGTATTTCCACAAAGGGAGGGAGAGGAAGTTGGGAGTCATGGCATTTTACCAGTACCTTTAACTTGACTCTTCTGCTGTATTTTGAAGCATGCATATCTGTAGCTGTGGGTTGAGGCACAAAACCTGTTAAACTCCAATAATGTTTACACAGTAGCTCAGGGAGAGAGAAGAACATTTTCAACAGAAATTTCGTGTAATTCAGTCTGACCAGGTCAGTAAAATATCATGGACCCTGGCCACAAACACATGCTTGGTTAGTACAGACACTCACAATCACTACCTCCCATACTTGAACACATCTTTTCACTCACCTGTTCTCTGGAAGAAAATGTTACAGACTTGTAATCTGTGTTGTGTTTGGGGTGGTCTACCAGAGCTTTTCTCCAGAAAAGCATGAAGGACCTCATCTCCTCTTTGAAGAAGGGCCAGAGACAACAACACCACTCCTGATTTATTCTGCTCTGCTCCATTCGTGTGCATAGTACAAAGGCAAAGGTTGTTGCTGCTTGCCATTACAACCCTACACAATCCTCAACTTTTAGGGAGTCAAGCCATGGAGGCTAGGCCCTTGCTCAGACATGCAGAGGACATGATGTGCTGATTTCCTGAGGATTCACTTCTTTGCCATGGTTTCCTTCAAGCACTCAGCCAGGTGACCAACATAGCACTGATTTCGTAGTCTGAAATTTGCTACGGTACTCAGAACTCAAATGCTTTGGTTAGCTAAGCTAGTTACATACATACTAGTTACACACATTGCACAAATTACTCATATTACAGAAGTCATACCTCCAATACTAATATGAACAACAATTTGTATGATGCCCTCCATATAGAGAGTTATGTTCCAGAAGAAATTTACAAATTATTTTTTTCTAATGACTACATCAAAGAACTTGGAACTCTATTGATGGACCATTTGTGAACAGGAAATCAAACCAATCACTCATTTTGAGTTGCTTACCGTGCTCCCACTATGAGCAGTACTAAATTCAGCTTTGGTACAGAAAAACTTTGGAGGATCTGGGCCTAGTGTGTTAAAGGCAGAGGGCTGCATAATTTTGTGTGCTACATGGTATCAACTGAAGACAGAGCTTGGTTGTGGATCACTTAATAAACTCACAAGGTCATCAATGGGCATAACAGATGTTTGCAAAGCACTTCAGATGCGAACACACCGGCAGGTATGAAGTGTTGCATGTCTGCAGCCTAGCATCATGCAAACTTTGCTGTTTCCAATGCAGCAAGTCCTATCTTTGAGGATTTTGATAGGACTGCAAACACTTATCCATGCCTCTGGTCTTCCTCCTTGATGAAGTACAGTCCAGTGTACGTTTGAAAAAATGCCAAATGCATTATCGATCTGTCAGCAAACTGCTACGCTTCTGCATAGTGTATTTAGAATCCAGAAATATGTATATGCTTGTATCCAGTGATTAGAGATAGGTCTTTTATGATCTTCCTGTATACATGAACACAGTGTCTTTATTGCTCATGCACATGTGCAATCTGCTTCTTCCAGGAATTGCCTGCATCCCCGTGGAGCCAGCTTGGATGTCTCCAACTCGCCAACCAATGCCCAGCCAGTTCCCAAGCAGCAGCTACCTCCCCGGCCAGCTCCCCATAGTTTTACAGTTTTTTCATGATGCCATATGATATGAAATATCCCTTTGGCCATTTTAGTTCAGCTGTCCTGGTTCTGTACCCTTCCACCTCCTTTGTGCACCCCCAGTCCCCATCACTGACAGGACAGCACCAGAAGCTGAAACATCCCTGGTTCTGTGCAGCACTACTCAGCAACAACTAAAACATTGATGTGTTATTAGCACTGTTTTTCACTCAAATCCAAAACATAGCATTACACTAGACATTATGAAGAAAACCAACCATGTCCCAGATGAAACCAGGACACAGACCCATAGCCTTCATGTTGTTTTGGCAAAGCCTTTTCAAGTGCAATTATCTGTCAGTGTTAATTGGAATTAGTGGAGATAGATAGCTGTCTAAACGCCACTAAGGTTCTGGACAGAAAGGTTATTGTACATTGTCTTTTCCTGTGTGGAAACAAAGAGGGGTTTGACTCTTCTTTTGTCCTCTGTCTTTTTCTAATGTCAGACTCAAAATTCAGCTTTCTCCAGTAAATCCTGGAATGGGATTATACCAAACCTTCCTAATCAACCCAGATTTAATCCTAATTATTTCTTTCACACTGAAATCTGCAATTGGGCTTCCTTCCTCCAGATGCGCTGGTTAATGTTTTTCCACAGTCTGTCTCAGTTTGGGTTTTTGTTCACATAGGTGGTGAGGGATGGTGGAAATTTTTGACATCATCAGGTCATTTCCCCACTGATTTCAATAGCAGCTCAGACTTGGAAAGCAGAAGCTGTCAGACAGAAGCTCTCAGCCCCCGGCATCAGCTCGCTTTCCTACCTTCTACTGGCACTGAATTCAAAGCAAAACTTAGCAAGAAATTGCAGCTATGTCCCTCGGGCCCTATGACTCGGCACTGGCACATCAGGCTTCCACATGGAGAAATGTAGCGCAAAAAATACCTTCCAGGAGGTTTCCGCCTAGTGCTGGAAAGCACTGATGCACTCCAGCTCCAGGGAGAGGTAAAAAGTTGATTGCCACCCACTCAATAACCATTTCCTTCCGGGTGATCGATGGAGCGTCGTCAAAGACCTGTCTGGTGACAAATGCCTGTTAGCTATTGGAGGGAGAGGATGAGAATGGCTCCATGATAGATGCTTATGGGGGGTGGGGGGGGGAGCAGTAAAGAAGACAGGAGTAGTAAAAGGGCTGAAATAGGAGGAGCAGACAGCAGTACAAGTGAAAGGACATTGATTGAATCAGAACATTTCTTTAAACTCAAAGCCCCGACTGCAGCACTCACATCACACCACGTGAAGTTTCATCCAGTGTGTGCCTGGTGACATCTTGACACACCGATCTGAGTATTGCTCACTCTGTAAACCCTAGGGGAAGATATCTGAGTTCTGAACAGTGCTTTTGAGTCATACCTTCCAACTAAACCCATTTTCCAGTTCCCTTCCTGCCAAGGTCACCAAGTTTCAGATCTCACAAGTGAAAACTTTACAGAAAAGGTGAGTAGGAAGAGGAATGAATGCTTCTGCTGCTCCTTTGGGGCACCATCCACTACAGCTGGAAGTGCAGTCTGAAGGCAGCATTAGCTGATAGCACATTAAAGCTCTCCAATGCAGGTAGAGGGGATGGCAGGGAGCAAGGCTATCTCAAGGACACAATCTGCTCATGTCTTGCTTTGGAGATTGCACTGTGAGAAAATCTTCACACTGGGCTATATGCAAAAGTCGTCTTTCTTGTATCTACAAGAAAGGCAGCAGAGCCCTGGTGGGCTGGCGTAACTGGTGTCAGGGCTGCAGGTGAGATGTGGGTGTCTCCATGTTGTGCACCTCTGGCTATGCCCATGTTTCTTGCACTGAGTGCAAGGCCTGCCTTCCCATGTCATTGCTGCAGGATTAGAAGATGAGAGAGGTCCCAAAGCAAAAATAGTCGGGTGCAGAGAGTAGGATCATTCCTTCTCTTGCCTCAGTTACTTTGTTGTGTTACAGCAACTCTGAATATGTGATGCGGTTACACAAACCTGCATGTTCCCAAACATATGATTTCAATCTCCATGCCTCTTCCTCTGGTCCTGTTTGAATCAGCCCTGGCTGTAGGAGCGGTATACACGCACACTCATACTCGCATGCACGTGGGCACGAAGTGACCAAAGTGACCAAAGAAGGTAAGAGGCTTCAAAGCCTGTGACACAAGAGTCGTAAGTTCACATTAGGACACAGAGAGAATAGTGGGGTCTTAAAATGGATACATAAATGAACTGGAGTCCTATTTTCCCTGTACAATCATAAACAGACATATACTGTTATTAACTCTTAAGTGCAGCTGAATCCTCCTAGTGTGATGGTGCAAGGGTCCCATGGCAAGAGCCAGACAACTTCCAGCTCCTCCCCAGGGTAGTGGATGCTATTTTATGGTTCATCTCCCTTCACATTATCTACTCTGCAAAGAGTGAACAAGTGGAACGGCTGGGGTTTAGGAGTCTGTGTGCACTAACAACACACTCTCATGGAGGGGAATTTTTTCCCTGAGCCTCAACATAGACTCTTGGAAACATTCATCAAGAAATCAAACAGCAGAAACAATCAGGGAAGATGAAATCACCTCGACTTCAATTTGGTAGGACCCCCTCACAAGAAGCCATATGGAATAGAGAGGGCTTTCACACTGGGAGCATGTAGAAGACATCAGAAACAATTAAGAAATAGTAATAATAAAAAAAATCCTTCCATCTGCCAATGACTGGAAAAATTACATCCAGGTTAGGGTTTTAGGCAATATATTTCCTGCGTGTAAAAATAGAATAAAATATATCCAGGAATATACCACCGTCACAGAACTGTCTGGGTCTACCATGAAGGTAAGAACTAATGGACAGTAAAACTCAACAAGTCTGCTTCTCATAGTTTTATTTTTTCACAAGAACTGCTTAAATATTCTTCTACATCTGTTAAACTGCCTTGGGAGTAACATGAGACTATGTTGTGTTTAATAATATAAGGAAAATTTTGAAGCTTCATCTTCCAGATTTTTGCTCAAATAAGTATTAGGTGTTAAATCTAGGCTTTTTTTTCTGTTATCTTCTTCTTTTTTTTTTCTCTCTGTAGTTAAAATAATTCCCATTTCAACCAACCCAAAAGCTAAAAATTCTGAAAAAAATCACTTTCCATTAATCAGAAAGATTTTATTTAAACTGAAATATTATTGTGGCATGAGCTTATACCCTTCAGAGTTTGCTTCAGGGTTAATTTTTAAACTGAAAAGCCACATTCAACTGAAAATTCAAAATATTGACAACATATAACTGCCAGAAAGAAATGCTACAATATTTAAAGGAAATACTTAGTTGCTTTATTTCAATGAAAATTATTCCATAAATTAAACCCAGGATAGCAAACAGTTCTCTTTTGATAATTTTTTTTCAGCTGGTCTTTTACTTAAAAAGAGAAATTTATCCATTGCCTAGTTTTTATCTTTACAGAATGTCTGTCTCTTTTAACTGGAATACTTAGTGGAACAGGGAGTAAAGAAATGATCTCAGACACTGTGGACTGAATAATTGTGTGTCTCGTCTAACTCTGCAGTGATTCAGGATGTTATCAGAAGGGATTTCCGAGCACCAGTTTACCCCTACTTTCACCACTGCCTGTGCAGAATCCTTCCAGTGGAGAATTAGATTTCTCCACTTAAGGATGTTTATATAAATACTTTTTAGTTATATATAGTTGCATACTTACAGATGCATTTTAAAATGAGCTTTTGAATAATTGCTTTAATTTCTTTAAAATTTATATGAAAGTAAAGTGTATTTCATTTATCTGTGCAATATGTACTCCCACAGGCATATATATATCTAAACCGTGCACTTTGTGGTTCATCGTGAATGTTTTACTGCATGTCTTAAATGTACCAAAATTGCTGTAAGAAGATAGCTTTGAAGATTATTTTTTCCTTGGAAAATTCAGAAAATGCTGAGATATGAAGGATGCATCAGAGAATTTCATTATAACTTCATATCTTCTTTTTTTTTTTTTTTTCTTTTTTTTTTTTTTTTTTGTTTATCAGAGANTTTTTTTTTTTTTTTGTGATACATGAAAGGATTTCTTCAAAAGGTTGCAACATGTTGTACTGCTTAGCTGAATTGAGAGCATATTTTCCTGTCCTTCAAACATCATCAGCCAGACCTGGGAGCTAAGGACCCCAAAAGACATGTAGGCTCAGCGAGGTGGCTGGAGACTGGTGAGTTATAACAGATATATGAATGCCAGCCCCAACACAAGCTCCTGAGCCAGCAAGGACATGGCAAACCAAGACAACAAACCAAAAGAGAGAGCACAAAACAAATAAAAACATTAAAAGATTTTATTTCCAATGTTACATTATAGGCTCCTCTATATGCATGAAATCCGTGAAAAATCCACAGACAATCCTCATTGCTCCACAACCCCAACAGAACTGTTGAGAGCCCTACTACTCCCTCCTCAGCCACCTCCACATATGCTGGCAGCAACACAAGGAGGACAGACCTGTGGCCCTGCATGACCAGGGGTTGGACGACGTAGCCTCCAGAGGTCCCTTCCATCCTCAAACATTCTGTGACGTTGTGGCCTGCCAAAACCTCCCATGAAATTGATATTCAGACCCAACTCCAGTTAGGTTTTCAACCTTGCTTTTTCACCCTTCTCATTTCGGCAGATCAAATGAACTCCATAGATCTGAAGGCTGGAAGGGACTATCTAGTCCCCTGTCCTCATCAGCTTGAGGATGGGAAAGGTCAGGAGTGGTACTAGTGGTGGTACTAGTGGTATAGCTCTGTGTCAGACAGTGTGGTGGGGAAGGGGATGTTGATGGGTTTCTTCCCGGCACCAGTGCATTATTTCTCCAGGGTAACTACAAGCCTAGAGGTCAGATCACTAACAGATATTGCTATACTGACTCAACTGGAGTCGGGGTGATGTATTTCAGGGTCCAGCTCTTCACTCGGTGCGAAGAAACCACAACAAGTTGGCATGACACACACACACACACCACATTGCCTGCCCTCCATCATGTTGCAAAAGACCCATAAAAATTGGGTTTTGCAACCACCACCACTCCAAGCCACTCATGGTGGGGAGATAAGGTCCTCCTTTCCTCAAAGGTCATGGCCTTTGGGATTCTGCATCTCACTTCCAGGAGTCATAAAATGAAGATGTTCACAAGTAATCCCTGGCCCTTTCTTGGGAGGATACAACAGAGCCCTCTCTGGGAATCAGTAGGAATGTATCTGGGGTTTATCCACTCCAAAATTAGCTCTCAAAAATTGCCTGGGTATCTTAATGGTCTGTGTTTAAAGGAGTTGGATTAGCATTGCACCAAGCAGCTTCAGTGCCCTCCTGGGTGGATCTGCCAATCATAAGGTTGTTATGGACCAATGAGGCCATAAAACAGCCTAAAACAGACTTCTAGCTTGCCAGATGATGGCAATAATAATATATCATAGTCAACCCTGCAAAATCTCCTTGGGGATATGGAGTGCTGCTCTGATCACTCCTTCCCAAGAAAGATGAGTTCACAGTGAAATAGGTGCAAGTGGAGGCTACTAAACTAATCAGGGAAAGGGAAAGCCTGTTTTACAAGAGGAGATAAGATGGCCAAGTTTTGTTTAACTTTGCAGAATGAAGACTGGCACAAAGTGAGTGCTGTTTCTAAATATCCCGTATTGACAAACCTCATGGAAGAACTGTTTGAAGTAAAGGATGACACTACAGCTGGAGCAAACTGTCTGTGAAGAAATCTGAGATAGAGAATAGGGCTTTTCTAACCATCAGAGAAAGGAGTTTTAAAAAACATGAGAAAAGTTGTGAGATGTTATCTTGAGATCCAGTCAAATAAGTCATGGATGTTCATGATATTACTTAAGCTGGGGAACGATCTCAGCAAACCTTCCCATCCATTCCAACTCTACGTCATATAAAAGTAAAAGGGAAGTTTGCCATGAATTTAGCTGGACTTATCCTGAAATGTTAACACAGTCAGCATGTGCATTTGGCCTAACCTATTCTGTGTCTTCAGATCATTCCCACAACTTCTTAAGAGCAGATATGCATCTTAAACTAAATAAATTCATACATTGCATCTCCAGCAGCAGGACTGCAGGACTGAGTGAGCAGATCTTCATGCACAGAATAAACTGTGGTGGCCACAGATACAGTTCGTTAATCAATTATCTTTGTTTATTGGAGACCAGGATCTTCCTGCAGCTGCTAAACCCAATGACATGCAATGACAATTATGTAAACTTCCACGGAACTCCAGAGAAGCTATCAGCAGCTTCCTGGCTGTAATTTTTGAGCTGATTCAATCTGACATATGGTCATTTTTTGAGATATTTGATAGCGTAGAGAGCTAAGCAAACTCCTCTCCAAACAGCTATAAAAAGTGGCTGTGTAGTTTTTGCTACTTTTGGAAAGCCAGAAGCATATTATTGCAAACAGTCATGCATGAACGCAAGAAGGATTAGATCTTACAGCAGATCTTGACCTTGGGTACAACAAACCTTTTGAAAACTGAAATATATTTTTAGGTAAAAAACTTACTTTTGTAAAAGGAGTTACTCTTCTGCAAAAGAGCATGATCCTTCATCAGAAAGTGTAAAATCTAACAGCCAAAACTTTTCATCCCAACATTGTAATTTTGTCAGTGGCACAGCCACTGACAATGAAAATATTTGTAGGGGGGGTTGAATTTTCAGTGAGAAAAAGTGGTATTAATCACTCTTCTGCAAATGGTGGAAATTTATCCTGCAAATATATTTCATCCATACAACTTCCAGGGACCTGTTTTGAAGTCTGTCTTAGCAGGACTTTTGTTATTCATTTGATCATTTGAGCTTATTTCATTTGATCCTCTGAGAAATTATTGATCCTGAAAATCCACTGTCTATATATATAATGAACATAATCTTCAGACTTCAGAATAGCACTGCATTTCCAGAACTGTCTCTTAAATAGATGGAAAACACATATAGATAGAAAACTTCAGTTTTACAATTTATATCTACAGAATGAAAGGGAGATTCACCTAAAAACACTGTATTAGTTTGTGCTGAACTGCAGAGCTTGCTTTCAAGAAATGCCATATCTCAGTTTAGAAGAAAGAAGTTCCTGTTAATTACCTATTGCATACAAGGATAAGCTAAACCCAAGGGCACCTACTCATTCACATCTCTGTAGCCTGATTTCTGCAGTGTCAGAGGATCTCAAAATCTCTTATGCATTTACCCTCAGAGCACCCTAAGAAGGAGAGCACGACTAACTTTCCTGCTTTCCAGGGCAGAAAAATGAAATACATAAAAAAGATGTCTCATGATTGTGCAGTGACTTCTGTCCAGAACTGAACTCAGTCTGCTTCGTTCCAATGGTATCTTAATAATAGGGATGTTGCAGGTAGATGAGGTTCCTTGCTTCCACAGAGACAATCTTCCTTTAATTTGCTGGAACTGACTTACAAGCCATGCAGATGTACAGGGGAAGATGCTGGGGATGTGAAGGAATTTGGTCCCACAGCAGCTGCAGCCATTGCCCGTGCCCTAGAGCAGCTGGCATGGGGGGAAAAAAGAGGTGAAGAGAAGGGATGAACCAAAGAGCAGAAAAAAGGAGCTGGCATCCTGCATGTCCCCCAGTGCCCCTGAGTGGACATCAGTGAGCAGCTGACTTCGCCCCTGCAGAATATTGCAGAAGCTGAGAATATTGAATGACAGAAGGAAGTTTATCCTCACAGGCTTTCCAGCTCCTTTTAGCACAACAAAGAGATCTGGCTAGTTCAGATAAGAGCTGGATGAGCATCCCAATTTTCAGTTGCTTATTTATCTGTGACACTCCACCCATCACTAAACATCTCCATTCCTAGTGTGATGAAATTCTCTTGATTAAAACTGTGTGGCCCATTACCAGAACACCTCAGTCCCACTGCACTCTCCCTGTCCCACCCAGAGAGAGCCATCAGAAAACCTGATTCTGTCCTCCCAAGTTAGCAAAATTCCCACAGACTTCAGTGGAAGCAGCACTAGAGCTGAGTAAATATCCATACCTACATAGGTTGTCTCATACAGTCTTTCTTAACAAAGGAGTATATTACACACACACACACACTTCCCCATCTCTGTTAAATATAATTTTGCTTTAACTTTGTTCCTACAAACATGTATATACCTTGCACGGAAAGATCTTTTATTCCAGCTGCCAGAATGGCAACTCCTCACAAAATCTGGCAACATTTGGTATCAATAGGTGTCTGTGAAGAGAAAGGACAATCCTGTCACAGCAGTGACCTTCCCTTCCTTTGAATCCTCTCATGCTTCTGTCATATTCTTGTTTCTCTCCATCTGTGTGTTCAACCTTTTTTGATTTGTTGACCAAGAAGACCCTGCTTAACCAAAGAGTAAATCCCTGTATACTAAATGTGAACCTGTACAGAGTAAGCCCCTTTTTTTAGCTATCTCACTTAGCTTCTGCCAACCCATTAGAAGTGCTCCCTAGGCTTACTTTGATGTTTCACATGGAGAAATATTCCTGCTCACCAGCCTTGCAAAGACTTCCCAGAAACAACCCTGACTTTGTGAAATGTCACTTATCCATCACAGAGATGGAACAGCTTTCAGGAGAGCCGAGCTGCAAATCACTTGCTCAAGACTCAGTACATGAAAATTGTTGTTCTGTATCTGGCTAAAAATACAGAGAGGGCATAAGTTCAAATGCGTATCTAAAAATGGTTAGTTTTTCTTCACTGAACTCAAAATTATTACCTTTAGGTGAAAAACTCTCCTCAGATTCACCCCATCATCTGTCACCCTGAGGGTGACACTGTCTCACCTTTCTCCTCTGCTCCTGCATTTGTCTCCTGCCAGGTCCCACCAATGCTGTTAAAAATCTCTCCTCTATAGTCACATATAGGTAGATTAGTTCATCATTTCTTCCAAGATTTCTACATCTTTGGATGCGTCACTGTAGCATATCCTGCTTTTAATGTCTATTTCTATCTCTTCCACTTGTCTGCTATACTTCAACAAATTTAGCCTGAATAATCATTTAGTTTGATTTACTCCATACGTAAACGAGTCTTTTGAATTATTTGTTTGAAGAAATTTTAGTTAGTACTTGTATGCAAGATGTTACACATTGTTAAATTCTATATCTTATGGCATTAGCAAAGTTATATTTTTAACCTAGTTTGTCTCCTTGACAATTCAAGTTCATCTTCTAATGAGATAAAAATTAACAAGGTAGACATGGGTCGTTAGAAATGTATATTCATCTTTACCAAAAACAAATTACACAGCTGCAATAGAACACTTCTTTTTTTCCCTCTTTGCATTTCAGTAGATAATGGCATATTAACTCCAGGAATTTAAAGCATTAACCAACATTTTTCTAAGACTTATGATTATCACAGTGTGCAACATGCAGAGGAATTCCCCAAAGCATTGTGTATAGATAACCTAGCTCTGTGTATCTCTACACAGCCTTAAGAACTGACCTAACATTTATGCTATAAATGTGATTCCCGGTTTTCTCTACGTTCACATTTAAAATCTTGGCATTTCAGCAGTTTGCAGCTAATTAATGGGTCACTCATAGACTTTAATGCAGTCAAACATTAACACATGAAGAGAGTAGCTGACCTCCTTCCATCAGTGCAAAGGCTTTGCAATGGTGACTTCACTGGGTGAAAAATATTAACCAGCTCCACTGGGATCTCCATGAGTGAACATCCCACTCTCAACAGCCAAGCTTAACTTGCCCTCTAGAATATTGCAGTATCAATCTGTTACATATTAGCGATTTCTCCATCATGCTCTTAACATACCTCAGAGTCAATCGAATACCAGTAATTAACAGAGTTGTTGAGGAAAGAGAATCAGTCTATTTAGGGCTTGTCTGTACATGGAATTACTTTCATACTCGCGAGGACAATTCTTTTCCTGAACCTGCGCTCACCCTAGGCTTGCTTGCTCGTTAGTTCGCACAGAGGCAGGATTGTGAAACTAGTGCGTACTCCTGACCCTTTTTCTCAGAGGATGGACTTTGTGCAGAGTTGTTCAGGGTTTATTCCCTGAAACTAGCAGGTAGATTGCTTTAAGCTCCCATGTTGTCAATTTTCAGGAAAGTANGGAGAGGAGGAGATAGATGACTACCCATTGTGGAAATAAAAAACTAATTGTTCTTTTGCACTAATCAGCTGGGGGGGAGGTGGCCTTTGGGTAAACAGTGAAAGCCTCTCTCACACTAGCAGAAAATTCTTTTTCTTCAAGCTGTACAATGGCAAGGTTAAAAAAAAATAAAAAAGGGAAAAAGCCCTTTCAGGATTATTCACTTTTTTAAATTACACCCCTCTTGTTCCCACAATGCCAATCCAACAGTTGCCCAGCTCTCCTCTTTGTAAATTAAACCCCAAGAGAAAACCCTTTTCCTTTTTCATCATGAAATGTAGGTATGTGAAAGTACTGACCCTGTGAATCAGCAGTCAATTATTACTTCTAAGTGTGTGCTTACTGACAGACAAGTAGACACTGGACAGACCCCAAAAGGCTGTGGACTGTGTTCTGGCTGTCTATTACAGCTATTAAGAAGGTGATTCATTGCCTAGTATTTAGGGCTGCCAGACTGTGCCTCTGTATGCAATAAGGAGGGAGAAGTAGCTGCAACATCAAAGTCAGGCACTCATCATTGGCCATCTTCCCAGCACTCTTACTTATGCCTCTCTGTTATACATGGGTCAGGATCTATGATGATCACTTACCAACAGCTCGACTGTAGGTACCCGCCTTTGGTAACCAAGAACAGTCCTATCTAAGCAGGGACATGGACAAAGCACAGGAGGATATCATGAACAATATATGAAGGAAAGCTGATGATGCTTGAGAGAGGAATAGTTCCTGCATTTTGTGTTGTTTGCACCCGCTTAGGTTTCAGTGGAGTGGTGGTGAGATGGGAGCCCAAGGCAATGCAGGACATTCTCTCCAGCACCTCTCATGGGCTGACCTCAAGGTGCTTTGCCAAAGAGGGTGAATGTTACGGATCCTCATTTTCCTAAGAAAGTGGAAACAACGCAACATCACTGAGGTTGCAAACATAAAGTGTCGCTCCTCTTCCTTGATGTTGGGAGGAAGAGCTGGAGGCTGGCCTGCTACCAGCCCCCAGAGCAGCAAATGAAGCTGGGACTGCACTGCTGATCTTTGCTTGATTCACCTCAGTGCAGTGCAGTAGCAGGCAATTAGCATTCCTTTGTTGCACAAAACTCTCCTTCAGTGCATGGAGGGCTGTCAAAACTACAGGTCTGCTGTGAGCCTCTCAGTTCAGGCCAGGCATTTGTCCTGCAACAGAGGGAGCAAGTGGAGGTGTTTTGACAAAGCTGCTCTTCCCTCAGGAGTCACAGTGCTTCCTGAACAAGCCCAGCCCTGTTTCCTTGCTTAATTGTAGGGCTGCAGGCTTGTTTGTAGCTCTCGCTCGTCTCACAGGGCTGCGTATGACCTGTCAGGCTTCACACTCCAGCTGTGAGGCCTGCATGCTGGACTCCTATCTCCTCCTCCTGCACATCAGGTAGTGATGGAGTGATGGATGAATCATCCTGCTCAGAAAAGCTGTTCTGCATCACTGGAGACTGGCGTGGCACAGCCAGCCACCAGGCAAAGGGTGTCAACAAAATGCATGCTTCTGTGATCACTCTTGGTTGCCACTGTACAGGACACATCCCTGCACACGGCCACTGCCAGGAGCTCAGTGCGGTGTCTGGGTTGCTCTTTGATCAGCTACCTGTGAAACACTGGTGGCTTCCAAGGACATTGTCAGCTTAATGTTCCCTGAAATATTCCACATACCCGGATACCACAGACCCCATTGAACTGGGCAGCTAGTCTGAGCACAACATGCAGGAAATATTGTTGAGCTGTTACTGCCTTTATTGCTTCTTGCTGATTTAGTAATTTTGAGCCACGCTTGTTTTACTTTGTTTTTCTCGCAAACACGCACATAGGCATAATTCCCTGTGCTCACCCTTCTGTTCTGTTGTTGCTTATTTAAGATTCACACATGCACACACACTCCTGAAAGGGAGATAAAATCACTCTGAGAGGCTTTATCTTACCTATCTGTTCCTCAAATGGGCCCATTTGACTTGGAAAGGAAGAGGATAATTTGATTCTTAACAGAAAGAGTCCTGCTTTGATCTGATATTCCTGTAGAGCCACCCGTTCCCCAGATCTTTCCTTTGCGATACTTTCCCTTTGTTTTTCTTCATCCTTGCTTGATTTTACTGGAACATGTTTGAGATAACCCACCTTTCTCCCAGGGAAACATCATATCTCACCCACTGGCAGTCAAGCAAAACTGCAAAACTCACAGCACTGCCTCTGTCTCAGCCTGCATCTTCACATGATAAAACACTATCTGGCTGGTCTTGTATTTAAGGCAGCAGATGCTAGTATTACCGCATTTCAAAGGACCCCAATCAATCCATTTTCTTCATTGTCCCACTCTCGCAAAAACCTAGACAGAGAAGCCTGAGGCTTTGTAGTTTTTGAAGTGCTCTAATCTGGACAGATCTTACCATTGCTGTCATAATTGATTAAGCTGTTGCCAGCATCCCCTGCATCTCCTGAGAGCTGTCATGGTTCACATTCATCAGGGCATGCTCCAAAGTTCACACACTTCCACAAGGCACAGCTCAGCGAGAGTCGGGCGTCATTAGAATAATAATACTTTGCACTTGAATCTCGCCTTTCATCTCAGGCTCCTGAGGCACTTTGCAAATACTCAGAGTCCATTTCTGCTACCCATCGTCACACTCTGCTATACTGCACAGCAATCTTCTCCCTTCCAAAAATATTCTACAGAGCTGTTTGTAGAATGAGATACACTAAGTGCACATAAATACTTATCAAATGATGGTCATCATGCTTTTGAGAGAGAACTGTTATTTCTGTTTTACAAATGAAAAAATTAAGGGCTGTGTTTGCGCTGATCTGCTAGGGATGAGTGAAAGCTGCCCTGAGACCAGACTGGCCCATCTCCCACGTGACACCTCCAAGCATTGCCTCTGGCAGGATGAAAGTATCCCCAGGCAGGATCTGTGAGCCCAAAAACATAGACTTTATCATGCAGACTGTTTGCAGGCAGACTGTGAAAGAGCCAGCATACAGGATAGGAATTGGGTCCAATGGGGAGCATACTACATTTACAGGCGGTCTGGAAGACCTTCTTTCAGCCCTGCAGATGGTTTGCTGAAACGGATGCAGATGATTCAGTGTGGGAGCTAATAGAGAGCACAGCATTCCTAAACTCCTGCTCAATGACTTGTCACTGCAACTTCCTACCCTTCACTGGCCCATGGATTCAATATCAATTTATTTACTGGCTGGAAAAAATATATGTATATTAAAGGCATTTTTACAAAATAAAAAAAGAATGAATTTTTCATGATTCAAACAAATGGAAGGTATTTATTCCATTTGTGTAAACAGACAGAGACGCAGTGGGTACATGTTTTTTATGGGTTTATTTAACACATATGAAAAGCTAGGAGATAAAGGACAGACGTGTTGATCTTGGTGTTCATTCTGTAGGAAAGGAGGTTTGCTGTGTGTCAAGTAATTTTACAACAGTGTTTTCCCTTCAAGAGGAAGTGTGTATAGAGGGGATTATTCCCCTCTATAAGTGACTTATGGGGGCTGTTCACTGTTCAGGCTGGAGGTCTGTTAATAGGTGGCCAAACAAGAATGAGGGAAGAGGCCACAGATGGAAATAAGAGGGCAGGAACAGGCATCGCAGTTTGACTGAGGAACTTGGTGTCTTTACAGGCTGCCAAAAAGCACAAAGGGAAGATTCAGCACCAGTCAACACGGAGCAGAGCCCTTTCCCAGGACAATAAGAAGTTGCATTTTGCTTTATTTCTACTTGTTTCTTGAATGCTTCATAAGATGAAAACTTCGTACCTCTGCTTATCTGCTCCCTCCTTTTCTTCAGTCCAGACTGAAACAAAGAGAAGACAGCAGGTTACCAAATTAAAATAAAGCAACTTACTACAGAAAGGGCAAACTGACTTGGAAAACCAGGAGCCATCTCTGCTTCTACCAGCTGGAGTTTCTCCCAGTTCTACAACCATTAAAGTTATGAAATGTTTGGATGTTTTACTAATTCCATTAAGAACCAGAAAGGCTGTTCCCACCATGACCAGAAATTGGAGCAGCAGCAATCACACGGGAAAACGTTCAGCTTTCCATACTCAGCAGTTTTACTAGTGCAAATACCCTCCAGATAGGGAGCTGAACATTCGGCTGCTTCTTTACATTGAACTCTAATTCAGCCTGCAGGAGCTAACCTGGTGTTACTAGCTTGCTTCTCCAGTTCATTTCATCAGTGCGAAGGAACGGCTCACGAATGAGGGCTCTGACCTGTGTTTCAGATGTGTATAATTATTTTTTTTTGTGGACTGACAGAATTTGGACAAGTCGTTAATTGTGTCTGTGTCCCAATTCCCCATCTGTGAAATGGGAATAAAAGCACTTTTATGCTGCAAAACGGTATTAAGAAGATTAATTGGTCTTATTTTCTTCAGAGAGAGTGGCGAGGTGCTGGAACAGGCTGCCCAGAGAGGTTGTGGATGTCCCATCCCTGGAGGTGTTCAAGGCCAGGCTGGATGGGGTCCTGGGCAACCTGATCTAGTACCAGATCTGGAGGTTGGCGGCCCTGCCTGTGGCAGGAGGGTTGGAACTTGTTGACCCTTGAGATCCCTTCCAACCCGGGCCATTCTACGATTCAATGATTTTATGATTTTTGGGTGGTCATTTGTGGAGCTAGGAGTTGGACTCAACGATCCCTACAGGTTCCTTCCAGCTCAGGATATTCTATGATTCTTTGATTAATTTTGAGGCACCTGGTAAATAATGCTAATTAAGATCTTGGAACCACCACCTCCTGCCATTCCCAGGCTCAATGAGCCTAGTTCTTCCCTAAAATTACTCCAGCAGCAGTAAATGCTGACATGATGGGCTTAGGGTATTTTTTCCTGAACATTCTGGTGTTATGCATGTTTTTTACTTGATCACTCATCTCCTGGAGTCAAGTGATTCTGGATAATCTTGATCTTCATTAAAATAAAGCCTTAAGTTTTACATTCTGCAGAATAGAAGGTGGTGAAGGAATGAAATGAAAACTTGAAAGCATGAGTGCAAAAACAGCTGAAACAACCCATCATCAATTATTTTAAAACATCATGATTTCCAAGTTGACAGAGGGTGTTNAAAAAAAAAGACTTGTAAGTGCAGAGCTGACAAATCTGTGTTTTGCTCTTCCTGTTTCTTCCCCTTCAGGTGCTGATGCAGTGCAGATTGGATCAGCAAAATTCACTCCAATTCACTGTTACAGGCACCCAAATTACAAGCTGGCACTGTCTGGTTCTTTGAGAAACCAAGTTTTGAAGCCAGTTCACACTACGGCAATCTTGCTCACCAGGCAGCACTGTTACAAGTGCATTAGCATTTAGCAAAAGTGTATAAAACCATGGTCCCTGCCTCGAGGAGCTCGGTATCACCATACAGACAGAGGGACTGGAACAGGAAGCCACATTAAAAGCAAAAGAATTAAACAGACATGTTTGTTACGTATTCTTGCAACCACATCAAGCCCAGGCAAAGGGAGGAAACTATCGTCCTTGAAAGCGATCCCCACACGTAAATGCAGGTCCTTGCAGTCACGCGCAGTTCAGCACGGTTCAGGACAGCTTCCCAGGGCCTTTCCCAGGGCCAGCCCCCTGAGCCGGGCTGTGCGGCGTGCGGCGGGGAGGCATGTGTGTGTTAGCTGCGAGCCATACATGTAATTAAATTACAGGCTTGCTCAGCTAGTGAGAGCAGGCACAAGCTACGTACAATCTGCTAACATTTTCAAACCCTGTCATTAAAAATTCCTCCTTCCAGCCTGTACCAAATGGAGTGAGTGAAGTCTGCAGGCCTCCAGGTCCTCCAAGTGCAAACTGCCTTCTTCCTCTAGCAGCCCTGTTTCTGTCACAGCTGCACAGACCCCATCCCACCTCAGACCCTTGTCCACCACAGATGCCAAGACCCTCCTGCTAACTGGTGTGTGGTCTCAGCTCAAATGGAGGGACAGCTGTGTCTGGTCTGGATCTCATCAGAGAGGGACTGCCTGGTCTTCATAGGAAGCTGAAAAATTCCCAGGCAGTGGCACAGAGGAAACAAAATCTTGTTGAGACCCAAGGAGGAGCATCAGGCACACAGAACCATGCAGGGACCTGCTCAAGGTCATGCAGCATGCCAGTGCCAGAGATGGGCAGAGGAGAGGACCCCCATCCCTGGATTCACCCCATCCCTGGGCTGAACGGTACTCTCTTTCCTTAAACAAAGTCAGGCCAAGTTAAAACAGGACAGAAAAAATGATCAGGCTAAAGAAACATCCTCTGTAGCAGAGATGCCGGCATCTTCAGATGATGATGCTGGTAGCAAGAACCTGCTCCTAAACAAAAGGGAACATGATTTGTTCTTGATTGCTCCATGGAGCTTAGAAATAACTGAAATCATTCCAACTTCTCTGGATACGCCAAGTCCAAAATAGCAGATTTCACAGTTTAAGCGACATTGTGGTGCACAAGGGACACCATAACCTGATCTTACTGTGCAGAAGTGGTCGGTATGTACCAAATATTTAACATTCCTCTGCAGAAACCTACCAGGCTGCTGCACAGAGCACTGCACATCCTGCTCTCCCTCTTCATGGTTTATTGCTTTCTTAAAGAGAAAAAGTAAATGGTCCAGATCTACAGCTGACGTAAATCAACGTCTCCCTCCTGTAGTCAATGAAGCTACATCAGCAGGCACTAGCTAAAGACCTGCCCCAGTGAGTTTAATGCCACAAGGTTATGAATCACTGTTATTATGTGGCACTGCGTGTTATTGCCTGATCCCTTCTCTGCATCTCCCCAAGGGGTCCAGAGCAGCCCTCCTCGCAATGCTGCCCAGCAGCAGGGGGAGAGGAGAGTGCAATGTTCAATTATCTTCTGCATGTTTTTCCAATAGTAAATCACAGCGGGGGATGTGACCCCCTGCTAATTGGAAGTCATGTCCTGGGGTGTTCTCTTTTTCGCTTGTGCTCCAGTGTATACATTTGTATTAAATACTGGTAAATGGCACAAATGAGGAGAAGTAGTAGAGTCCATGCAGTTATTGTTCTAATGAAGATTCCTTTCACAGGCCTCTTTTTATCTAGTTTCAGAAATGTTCAGTCCGCCAGGCTAGTTATGTTGGGTTTTAACACAAGAATCAACTCTGATGGAGAATCCTTCAGCCAAACCCAACCTAAGTCAACTGAGCTACTCCTGTGTTATGGGAGGATAATGTTTCTTTCACTGCCATCCACTGCATGATCTGAAATCCCCCCATGACTGCTTTGTGTTTCAGAAAGGGCAAAACCTAGAGGTAGTACACAGGAAGTATTTCTGTGTAGCTCATCAGCAAGCCAGTTTAAGTTTTCAAAGGAATTTAATCTGGTTGAAATTCAACCCTGTGGTCAATAAAGTACTTACATTCTTCCCAAAGCTCAGCAATGAGGCGTGGGCACGGAGGGCTGAGACTAGTAGGCAGAGTTGTCCCATGGGGACTGTGCAAGCAGTGACATCCTGCTGGCACTGTGGGGTGAAGGGTGTGCAGTCCTGTGTCACCCAGATCCAATGGCACACCTCTCTTCCTTTTAGACCAGGGTCAACACCATGCTTCATGCAGAGCTTCTGGCTGTGAGAACCACTCTGATGCAGAGCTGTTGCCTCAAGCATCACACAGAGAGAACATTGTTCTCCCTTTACACCCTTAGCTCTGTGTCTCAAGCTTTTACAACCTTGCAAGCCCATGGGACACAAGTACCTGGTCAACCTGTTCTTCAGGTTGTCCCCGGTGGTTGGCTGCAGCTCTGCAAAGAGGACATACATGGCACTGGACCATAATCAAACATGACATCCTAGCAACGTTATCACCAACCTCTTCTTCCACCCTGTGCCAAGATATCAAATGCGCTCTCATCCCATCAACCAACCCAGCCCTGTCTCACACGTAGAAGGATGATACTTGAGAAGCCTGTTACATTACAATGCTGCAAGACACTTCTTTGAAATGTACCCAGCACCTATTGCATCATGAGAGAAGGATAAAAGTCTTTCTTTAATAACATATTAGCCAATGTGTTTAACGAATACATTTTGAATGCCAACTGCAGACGGAAAAAGGTGTATTTCAACACACATTAGCTGATCAAGGGAAACCTCAGGAGGAAATCTAAAGGAAACAAATGAACTTGGCAAACTGGAGAATTCAGCCCACAGATAATTTAATGGGAATTAGGACGATTCTCATTTAAGGTACTTAAAGACAGATATTTAAAGGTAGTTAGTGAGTTAGACATTTAAATACCTTTAAAAATCTCATCCACAAACATGTAATGATCTCTAAGCCTGTGCTCAGATCTGTCACTGTTTACTTCAGCAAAGTAAGCAGTACTAAAATGTTCTGCTGAATCAGGCTCTAAATCAAATTTAGCAAGCTAATCCAAAAATTATCTAAATCCTATACAATAAGGTTACTCCTCCTTTTTTTGTGGTTTGGAACTCTCTTGTGGAAAAACATCTCAATATTTTGTTAAAATTTGTTGGTTAGTTACACAGCTAAGTAATCATTTGGTGTCAAATTCTGTCAGACCTCCTGAGAAGAACAGTTTTGAATTTCAAACAGCAAAATCAATAATCATCCACTATAGAACAATATGGAGATTTGCAGCACAGAAGCATCCACATGACACACAGAAGTGAGGTTTTATAAACAGCTCTTCTCCCTTTTCATGTCTAATTAGGAATACAAGTCACAGTTGCCTCTGAACACTAACCCAGTGGGAATCTTGGAGGGGGAGGCAGTGAGAGGAAGAGGATGCTCAGATACCACAGGGATGGACATTGTCTAAGAGCAGAAATCAAACATAAAGACTCCTACCCTCAGCTAGTGAAAGTGGCAGAGAACTAGGGCAAGTCTGAGGTTTTGAAATGTCACTCAATTGGATGCGTGGAGAGTGTAGAGGTAAAGATCCTGTACTGAGATTCCCCCACTTCATCTCCTAAAAAAGTTTCCAAAAACATTTTAAGAAGCAGAGGAAATGATGAGTAGGGTGAAGAAGAGACCGTTGGCACTCTGTAATACTCTCACTCCTGCAGTGAAAGCAAAAGAAATCTTGGGCAGATCTTGAGAGAGTGAGACGATCAGATACTGGTGAGATTGCTTTAAAGTGTCTCCAAAAGAAGTAGCTGACACCACATACTGCAATGAAAACCTGATAAGCATCAAGCACTCAAGCTTCAAATAGAAGTAATCTGTTTCTTTGCACCCCAAGGAGTGAGTCTCTGCCCACATCTCCAGTGCTCGAGGTGCCTTGGGCGCTGGTCATGCTGCACAAGCAGCCCAGCTTTGCCAGGGCCCCAAGCCGCAGTTAGGGTGATACGTGCACATGTAGGTGGCGAGGAGGTGTAAACGCATCCCGTCTCCCCTGGCCGCAGGGGACAACAAGTTCTACTGCTGCCCCACTTCTCTTCTTGTAGACCCCACCCTGACACATGCAAGTGTTACCCTCACATAAAGCTGAGAGCAATTTCTCAAGTCAATACAGGAAGTGTTTTGGTCTGTACCACAAAAGTAACCATTTTACAAAGAAAAGCCCCTCATGCCTGTCAATAGCCTCAAAATGTTATTCTCAGTATTCGTAAGTGCAAGAATCTGGACTACATATATGTTTCAGTAACATTACTTCGTTGGGGAAGGTGTGTGGAGTTTTCTGGTAGAAAATGGTATTGCTTCTGGAAAAACACTTTAAAATACATTTTTACTTCCTAGGGCAAATTGTAATATGCTTTGGATCCAATCGGGGCTACAAAGATTGGGTCACGTACAGGAAGATATATGGAAGTATCGTGGTCCTAAACAAAGTTGTTCTGCTAAAACTAGCCTGTACTGATGTACATTTTAAAAAACGCTCATCAGAAGGGTTGTTGGTGTGATTTTGTTGCTTTTACAGTGAAGGAGAATAACTGCTATTGGTATCACAAAAAATTGTAGACTGAGGTGGTATCCTTGCCTCACTAAACAGCTTCGACAAGGTAAGACAATCATATGGAGAGTTCTATGGATGTAAATACACTATCATGATTTTCAATATAAATTTTGCTGTGAAAACAATGAAATTGTGAGGAGATTTGTGTTTGCACCATTTCTCCCTCTTGACGGATTTCCCATGGCTTATCTCCCCTGTTCCATGCATTGGTAAGAAATCCAAGGCAGCCCAGGCTGTAGAGACCTGCCTGCCACAGCCATACATTCTGTGTGCAGTGCACAGTCCTTCTTCAGCTGGAGCTGGCTCTACTGGTTGTCCTTGCCTAGGAGCCACAGGTAACCACTCCTCAGCTCTGCTGATACAGCAAAACATGTTGGTTCTCCCTCCTCCAACCCAGATCTGCTTTAGTTCAAGTATTTTAAGTGATCTGGTGCAATTGAGACAGCATCTTTCCTTGAGACCCCTCCACCAGCAGCCCATGCTGAAGGCTGTCTTTGGCAGAGGGTCCATGACAAACAGGCAGAGGACATTGATAAGTTTGACCAGATACTTTTGCAGACAGAGGCTTCTGTAGCTGGAAGGATGCTGGCAGTTCAACTGAGTGCTTAGTGACAACAGAGAAAATCTATGGAAACTCATTAAAGCAGTGGCTTGTCCTTGTCTTCACTTCAGCATTCAGCATTGGAGCTCTCCCCTCTGAATCTCCCACAAGGACAGTTTCCAGGTCAGTATGAGTGAAAAAGCATTAAGAGATGTAGCTTACTAACAGTCTAGTGGTAGAGTTACAACAGAATGAGACCTAATCAAAATCTGAGGAAATTTCAAAATTTAGGGAAAACAATTGCAATGCTCCATTTCAGAAAAAATATAGAAACATAAAAAATTTAAGTGTAGAGAATTAGAAAAAAAAAGAAAAAAGAAAAACACTGAAATAATTACGTTTGATTATTCTCCACTACCCACAGTGGTTTCTAATGATTTTTCACAAGGAAATTCTATCATCTTCGAAGGCCTGACCAAATCCAGACTTTTGGAGTTAGAAAAAGCATCCACTGACTTTAGAGATCTGTGAAGAGAAGTCTGGAAGTGTCAGTGCCCCAGTGTAAGCAGTGACAGACAGAATTTCCAAGTTCTTGGGAGCATATTGGCGACACGAGCAGTGGCTCCTTGACCTAGTAGCATACCAGCTCCATTTCACTATGTCTACTGTGGCTTGGTGATGTTTGTAGAAAATGTGTTCCTTTGAGCTTTCTGCTTGATGTAAGTGCTCTAGGACTGTGTTTCCTGGGAGCATAGGCTCCCCATTATCATTCAGCAAGCAGAGAGAATACAGGGATTTTGATATGCCTCCTTGGTCAACACTTGTGAAGTGGATAACTCATTACAGCTGATTATTTTTCCTGCATATTTTCCTGATGAACCTGTGAAGACCTGCAGGAAACAAAAAGTCCCACACTGTAATCTCCCACTCAGCGGATGAATCCAAAGGAATGTCCAGACTCAAGTGCTAAGAATATCAGGGTAAAACCCAGTCTCCACTAGAGGTTTGTTGTGTGGCCTTGGGATGATGACACCATGTCCTTGCCTAAGATTCTACAAAACATGAATGTGTCTGATTTACCACCTGTAAGACACTTTGATGGCATGAAGTACCATGTCCTTGTAAAGAATAGCTCCCATGAGTTAAGCGTTGCAGTACTAGGCTTACAAGTAATTGATTGCTGTTGACTTCATTTTTTAAGTGGGTTTCATGTGCAAATTTTCCCACAGAAGTGTTTCTTTTTGTGGCTGCGTGTAACTTAAAAACTGCCAGGCTTGATTTCACGTGTTGTGCAGAAAGTAAGAGTTGGTTAAAAATGTCCTACGAATCTTACAAGAAATCTTTACAACTTCCATTGACACAGTGTGAAATTGTATTACACTTGAGCGGGCATTTCTCTTATTTTTCTACAGAGAAACTCAGACGGAAATACCTTTTGTTCTCTGGTGAGGCATTAATTTATGTGCAAATGGTTTTTTGCGTTTCCTGTGAATGAGAAACCAAACGCAGAAAGGAAAAATAATCAAGCTGGCACTTAAAAGAGACATGAACTCTGAATTTTATCAAAGCATCTCACATTCCTGGTGCTTTTCAGCAGTGCATATTTGATGAAATTACTCATCAAATGGGAGTGAAAGGCAACTTACGTAAATAAAGTAGTTCACAAAAATGTATCGGATCTGGAACAGGCCTGCAGGAAGAATTAAGAAACAGTCTCTAGAATGGGGCTGAAGCTTCTTCATAAGTAACTACTATTTTCAGTTAATTAGGGGGAAATGCTTGAAAAAGCCTTCACTTTCAAAAGGTAGTAAATTGTCAGGGGTTGCTGGAAGGTTAACCATTTTCAAAGGCAAATATACTGGACACAGAAAAGTAAATTAAAGTCCATTAGAATTAGGTACACAAACAATATCGAAGACCTAGGTCTTAACTGCTCCAGGATTCAATGTCTCAATATTTGGGTAGCAAATTCTAGGCCTGCTTCCCACAGAAAAAAAAATTCTGGAAGTGCAACCAAGAGACTCTGAAAACATCTTGATACTCCTGCCACTGGAAGAGATATTTAGGGCTAGATGGATATCCTCTTCAATACTGAGGCCATTTAAAAAACAATCCAAGCTGCACAGTGGTGATTACAATTTCCTAGTTAATGAATGTCAGCAGATATTTGCTATCTTTTCAGACTCTTAAGTTAATGATATCTTTGCCAATTATAGCTTTGACAGCTATGAAATTCATATTTTCCATAAATTCTCAAGCAGTCTGAGCATGCATTTCATCTGTTTTCAATCCAAATGACGAAAATAGGAAATAAGTCTTTCAAATCTCATGTTTAAAATCCTTAGTAGCCGTAGGATCTTGCCTTCTACCAAGCCAAGTCTTGGTTAAGGGCCATCTAATACCTGTAGATTTGTATACATCAGAACTGCATGCGTCAAGCTTACGTTTCCTGTACTAGCTAAAGGTAGTGAAAAGATTGGGCATGGACCCGTATCTGGTCTTTCTCTCTGTGAGAAACAACCTTGGAGTACAGTCAATGAAAGGAGAGATTCATGCATAGGTTTCAGTGTTTTAGATCCCCTCCATTTCACTGTAAGGTAGCAAAGGTTTTGATGCAGCTTCTGCTACTGATGTGTGTTAAGAATAGAGCATGTTTTGTTCACTTCACACAGTATTTAAGCATAATATCTGGAATTTTGGTACTCTTTGGCATCTTCTATTTCTTGTACCCTGTCACAGTTACAAGAAGCACCAAATTCAAGAGAAATACTGAGAAGCATAACATCACATTTCGCTCAACCCAACATCACAGCAGGCAGCCACCAAAGGAAGATGTCCAGATCTAGTCTGCTCCCAGCCCCTGCCACTCTTGTATCAGATCTAGGTCTGTTTGCTAAGCTAGTAGAAAATAAATCCTTTTTTTTTTTTTCTTTATGTATGTGGTTAGTTTTCTTGTCAACTCACCACACATTCACATGATCTCTAGACACTGTGTGAGGGAGGGGCAGGTATAAGTCAGTGGGGGAAGAAAGGGGAAAGTAGATTATATCAGATGAAATTGAACACAAAGCTGCACCCCAAATCCCCAGTGACACATCTAAATGTACCAATGAAGTCATCAGAAGTCTGAATGGGATGCTGAATTATGTGAGAACTCATAAAGGTTTATGGCAATACTAAATATAAAGCGAAGTCTGGAAGTCTGAGGAGTTCTAGCTGACAGTTTCAGACTACATCAGACACCAGAGAATTAAGAGCACAAGCACAAGAGTGAAATTAACAAACCATTAATATTTGATGATTTCTTTCAATAGCAAAGATCATTTCATTCCAAGAATAATAGTAATCAACATGTGGTATGTTAATATTTAAAGACTGAAATAGTGTTAAAATGGAAAGTAAAAGATGTTCTATCACCAGTAGTCCTTGTAAGAAATCCCTGATTAGGATTTAGTTTTCATTAAACTTGTAAAGTTCATGTTTGACAACTCTGTGATACTGTAGCAAGGTAAGTACTATTATTACCAGTTTCATGAAAAGGACCAAGTGTTATGTATTTAGTCAATAAGCATAGTTCATAAAGTACATATAATTTGGATGATTTGGGGATTTTAAAGAAAAAGATATTTATGCATTTTTGTTGGTTAGAGGAAAAGGTAAAAAAATCTCTATAGATCTTGTTTTCCAGTCTGATAACAAACTGTTAAAATATATGTATTTAGATTTATGTAATGTATTTCTGTGAAGGTTGCAGTGAAGAGTAATGAAGGGTGTCTAACTCATAACTTGTCAATTGTACTAGAAAAGCAAGCAATACTTCTATAATTGCCTGAAAACCTTTCATACAACTACAGAAAGCTGACCCTATATTCATCACCACCTTTATTAACAGTGTGCAACACAAAATAGAACTTGGAAAGTTTTAAAGTAATATACACAGCATTGCTGATAACTATGAACATGCAGTCCAGTCATCACACGCATTTTCAAAAAGGATTTTAATTAATGCCAGTTAAGAAAATAGTTAAGAGGATAATGTGCTTTATCAGCTAGATTTGTCAGAATGGTTAGAATCATAGAATCACAGAATCATAGAATCATAAAGTTTGGAAAAGACTTCTAATGCTGTGTCCAACTGTTCACCTACCACCAGTATTGCCCACTTAACCACTAAACCATGTTCCTTAGTACCACATCTACATGTAGCGTAAGCAGAGAGTTCGAACCAGTTTTAGCAATTAGTTCAGGTATCAATGTTGAGGCTTACACTAAAACATGGTAATTCCTGCCTCTGCCTATGCTAGCCTGATTACAGACAGCTTGAGCGTCTGCTAATATCCACAGCTGCACTCGAGACTAAGTCATAATGACTTTTTAAGCTAAAGCCAGGAAGAAATTCAGCAATATAACCCTAGTTCTACAGAGCACATAAACCCTGCAAACTTTGAAGTCAACAGGACCAGAGCAAAAATGTGAAATTAAAAATGTATTTTGTAGAATCAAGGCTCATAAGATGCGCTAGCACTATGAAATGCTCTGTAGATGACCAGATGTCCATAAACATTTTGGGAGCTGACCCTTTGAGGGACTGTCTCCACTGCTGAAAACGTCTGGTCACATAATGACTATTTTGAGTTTTGCATGTGCCAGAAGGGAATCATATTGCCCCAAATGTTCATGTTGCAAAACAGCTTACTCTTTCTCAGACTCTTACACTTTGAAGTACACCAGGCTTATGTCACCAGTCAGGTGGGACCTTGGTGTTTGAACCAAATGTTCACTTAGTAAAAACTGGGCCACTTTGACTGAATCTGATCTATAAAGGTGTGAGAAGCTCATTTGTTAAGATATGACTGGTATTAGTAGAGTGTCTCTGACTGACATGAGTAATTAATTAAAAATACACTTAACTTCCTCCCACAGACAGAATACATATTTGGGGGGGTCTGAGGTAAATCTGTGTTCCTCCTACCAGCAGATGGTAGTGGAATCCTGTTACCGAAGGAACACATTCCCTTCTCACTAATTCACACCTTTGTAGCTCTGCTTTGAAAAATGCAGAATTGCTGCCATGTAAAAACAAAACATTTGTTCTTTGTTAATGTACTTATTACAAAGTGCTGGTTCAGCACAGCAGAAGAAACAGAGGACCTGACTACTGCTAAGACAGTACTTCCTCCTCATTTTCCAGTAATAGTTTTGGATTAAAAACTAGTTCCTCCATATAGTAGTTGTTTCATTTAGCAGAATTACACACGTGAAAAAGGTAGAACATTTGCTGAAGCTTCTAAAGGTGAAAAAATTCCATTGAGGATGAAAAGGTGCCTGTAAGTCATGGGTTTTCTGGAAAAAATCTAATGTGTTTAGAACACGGATTAAGTTCATGGTGATCCTTTGTGCCACAGTTGCACCTGGAAACCTTAAGAGTGTTATATCCTTTATTTTATAGTGTGACAAATGAACAGAGAGATGAAGGGATTTGGTTAGGGGGAAATAACTATTTGGTAGCAGTACTGACAAGTAGGTGATGTTGACACGAGATCTGTGCTGCTCTGTGCTAACTAGCATGGCAATTCTTAGCAACCCCATGTTCTGCATTAGCGTGAACACCCTTACTCTATCCCAGCCTCTTCTTTTGACAAAACTGGTTTCTTTGAGGAAAAAAAAACTCGTACATTGAAACACGTCGAAGAGTCATAGAATGACTTGAGTTGAAAGGGACCTTAAAGACCATTCAATCCCAACCTCCTGCTGTGGGCAAAGTTGCCATCAACTAGACTAGTTTGCCCAGGGCCCCGTCCAATCTGGCCTTGAACACCTCCAGGAATGGGGCATCCACATCTTCCCTTGGCAACTTGTTCCAGTGCCTCATCACCCAAATAAAGAATTTCTTGCTAATATCAATTGCAGCTTCAGTGGGAGAAGTTGCTACTGTATTCATCCTCAAAATACTTTCCAATGTGTAGAGACTACTTGGTGTAAACCTCAAAAAGTATCTGTACTCTTGATTATAGGTATAACTTCCACCAAGTTCTGAGGATTTGGTCCTACAGACTTTAGCTTGCCAAGATGTAAAGTAGAAATGATAATCTTCACCTTCTTCACTCAAGCAGTATGGTTTGTTACTGATAATACTAATTATGCAGAACCAAGAACTCACTGGGATCTTTCAGGCAACATTTGTTTCAATAAATTAAATAATGCCAAGGTAGCTCCCAAGCAAAAGAGCTTGATCATCACCACTGTTGATGGTCCCTGACATAGTACGGGTTCATGAATTCTTTGAAAAAAAACTCCTCAGATATAGTTCAGAGGCTAGAATTGGTCAAAGACCGTCCCCAGTAGGTGATTTGGATGCAGCCAGCCCTTCTGGTATGATAAAACAAATTAGCTCTAGGAGATGGGACAGATGGGCCCAGTGTTAGAGAATGGTCCTACATACAGTTACTTGTGTGGACACGTATTTGAACAGCTCTTCAAGCAAGTGAGGAAAGATCAAAGGAATTTGTTAGTGGTTTTAAAATCATATTCATCACTGCCCTCGTCAGACACATAAATGAATGCACAGGATGTTGCTATCATTAAGTACCCCAATGCCAAGTCTCTGTGGCTATGTCTATACTAAACAAAAAGGACAGAGGCTGTCCCAGGATGGGATGGCTGATGTCCAGACATCTAGATTCCTCCTTCTCCTAGCAGCACCACTTGGTCTGCCTGCCTGTTGCAAAGCTACTTGGAGTAGGCTTTGTGGACAGTGATGTGACTGGGATTGACCTCATGCCTTTACATTAACAGTTTATACATAGCTCTGTACTCTGGAGCTCTCTGAAAACACGGACAGTACAGCAGGATGAACAATTATACTTTTACTGAACGTTTGCAGCACAGTAAATTTTCTTCCCTGTTTTCTTTACCTTCAAGCTATAGCATCAGCCATGAGGTCTGTGCATCTCTACCTCATCAACTCCTCAGCCAGTGAAAGCTGCAAGTAGAAACAGTGTGAGGCTCCAAAAGGAAAATCCTTTCTGTGGAAAGCCGGAGGCAGAGATGACCAGCCATGGATCATTTTTGTGTTGATTCAGCAATATGAAAGCTATTTCTGTCCTCGTTCTAGAGATTGGGAATTTTTTTAACATCCTTAAGTGCAGAGCTGAAAAGTAGGTCAGGTAGAATAAGTGTAACAAGACAGGTCGCTCCTGGGGAGGTGGAAAGTTCAGCTATTATAGGTAGAGTCGTGACAAGTTTAGTTTTGGCATCTGCTGATCAGGATTTCTTGAACAGCTAATAACTTCAACCTTCTCCCTAAAGGACAGCGTGGCTCTGTTTGTCCTTAACACATTTTGTGAAGTTGACAGTAGACAGGAGAGGATATATTTTAGGGACTGAATATTCCATTAAATAAGCAATTCCAAGGTACTTAGGACAGCATAATACAGCAGCTTCAGAAATTACACTTTGCATTACACAGTCATTTATAGGGCATTTCATTTTTAACTACGTCGTGTTAATGAGAAGGATCTGATTAACAATGAACCTAACAACAGTGTGTGACATGATCCATGCTTATTAAGATGTATTCATGTAATGTAATGAAATATTTTCAAATCATAGCACTATTTATTATGTACAAACTATCTAAATTTAATTTTTGTTTCAAAAATGAGCAATAGTGTTGTTACTTGTTATTTTATTTACAAAATAGCTGCCAGCTTTCAGATGGGTCTCAGTAAAAATAATTCTAATAAAACCCTAACTTTAAAGCTGGTTCTTTAATATTCATACCAGTGAAGCTGGAAATCTTATATATTTTATAATATAAGGATATCTACAGAAGCCAATTAAAACTCCAAGTCCAACCATAACAGTTACAAGCCTGACCAGTTAAAAGTTAATGGATGTTAACACAGAGTCTGTTCATATATTTCCGCAGTCTTCATGCCAGACCCCTGCCACATGCGCAGAGCCACATACATCCAGCTCAGCTCTCAGTCATGGCATAGATCATATCTGGTAAGGCAGACACCGTCCAGTGTTCCCATGGCAAGGCAGAAGTCTGCTGCACCACTGCCATCAAGACTAACAACAGGAGGAAGGTTGATTCCAAAGGGCGCCAGTGCAGGGTGTTGGAGATGCCAGTTCTCATCTCTCCTGAGTCACAGCCTCTGCATCATGGATCATCTGTATTTAAGACTCATGTTCCCCTTCCCACTAGGGAGTGTGAAAAAGAACAAGGGAGGTGCTCAGGTGTGTCTGTGATGAGGGTCATACAAAAACGCCCAGCGATTCAGTTCTTTCTCTTCAACCTTCATACACTTAAGATTTATGTGAATCACAGGATCACAGAATCATAGGGGTTGGAAGGAACCTCTGGAGATCATCTAGTCCAACCCCATACTAAAGCATGTTCCCTACAGTAGGTTGCAGAGGAAAGCGTCCAGGTGTGTTCTGAATACTTCCAGTGAAGAAGACTCCACAACCTCTCTGGGCAGCCTATTCCAGTGCTCTGTCACACTCACAGTAAAGAATGTTTATATGTTCTCATGCTTGTATGGAACTTCCTGTGTTCCAGTTTTTGCCCACTACCCCATGCCCTGTCTCTGCACGCCACTGAAAAGAGCCTGGCCCCATCTGTTTGACTTCCAAATACTAACTAGTGTGTTTTGGGTGGCCTTGAAACAATCTGAGAATTCATTCAAAATGCATCAATTTGTCTATTTTATGCATTAAAAGTCTACAAATTCCTGGCAACATTTTTTTTTCCTCTTTCCCACAAATACCAAAATCTTGCTGTGTTTAAAGGACAGCCGCAGAGATTCTTGTTGCTAACAGGTTTCAAACTGACCGTGTGAACTCCCTGCTAGTGCCACCATGGTATAGAATACCCTTCTCCAACATCCTACCACCGCCTCCAGCTTACACCATCACTCACTCCCCTGGAACACAAAGGCACCATAGGATTGGTAGCGCTTATTTTGGTTATGCCCAAGCCTGGCTAATCTTCAGAGATCAAAACAAACTCTAAATCTCACTTACACATCTACAGGCATATTGCACACAGCTTGGTGTGATGCTCAGAGTCATGGCACTCTCTTGGGAATAGATTTTTTGTACAAATTTCCTCACAAGTGCAGTGCTTGCACAGGAAACACAGAAACATGATAAACTGTGCAGTTAAAAAAATTACCAAGGGTTTTTAGAATTATTTGGGCTTTGTTTTGCAGGTTTTTCCACCAAAGAAAGTCATCAATAGCTAGGTAAAGTGGGTGCAAAATGCTTTTCAAATTAGAAAGTATACATTTTACACTTTACAGTCACTCTAGCATCATTAACTGTTGCACTTCATATTCTTCATATTTTACAGTGTACATTAATAATAATCTGGTATTCTGAGTTCCCTTTCACAAGGAAAATATGACACATCTTTCCTACAGCCACGAAAACTTTTGTGAGATACCATAACTTTTGGAATTTCCTAGCTCTACAGTGCTTCACCTCACATGCATCAGACGCAGTAAATGCTGGGGGATTTTGAGGCTGGCAGGAGGTGAGGGGGTTCTGCTTTTGTTTTGGATTCTTCTTTTGAGGTGGGGATTTGTTAATTCTTGTTTTGCATAAAATTTCATAAGTATTTTTAAGCATAAAATAAGGAAACAAGAAAATTTGGTCTAGTGTTTAAATTCTAATTCTTCTTAGAGTTTTTAATATCTTAGTTCCGTATTCAGAGGGTAAGCTCCTCTCTGTGGGCCTCTCCAGCTCTCACCTGGCATCCCTCATACATGGAGAGTCTTACTTTAGAATCATAGAATCCTTAGAGTTGGAAGGAACCTTTAAAGGTCATTTAGTCCAACTCCGACGCAACGTACAGGGACACCTACAGCTAGATCACGTTGCTCAGAGCCTGGTCCAGCCTGACTTTGAATAAGTCCTGGTCCTTTCCTGAATAAGTCCTTTCCTTCTTTTAAAACTGTACCTTCATCTTATGATCTTATTTGACTTTCCCAGCATTTTGGTTTCTCTTTGAAACCATCAGCATACCAGTATGTCATGCATAGAAGTCACTGCACACATATTAAGAGTTCAGTGGGGATCTCATATTAAATAGCGATGAAGCTCACGTGACATAAATGGCACAATGCTCAAGTGTACTGAGACATCACATGCACAGGCCCATATTAATCTATGAGGGCTACTCTGGAAGTAATGTCTCCTATTTTGTTATGTCGACCCACGACATCAGAGGAGGATGTTGGTGGTATGGCAGCAGAGTCTGAACTTTCCCACCAATATTCCGTTCCATGTTGTTGCCATGCGACAGATGGCAGCAGAGGGGCAGTCTGACCAAATGGCATCTGACATGGAAGTGAGTATTCCACACAAAGGTGATCTATCTGAATTCCTCCATGCAGAAAAACTTATACCCACTGACATTAATCAATGCTTGCTGAATATCTATGGAGACCAAACAGTGGATATCAGCACAGTGAGGCAGTCATGGTGTGTTTCAGCACTGATGAGAGCAATGTGAAAGACAAACCACAGTCCAGACGTCCATGCAGATTTGCAGATTTTAACAAGCGTGGCATGCAGGCTCTTGTTCATCTCTGATGAAAATGCACAGCTAATGGTGGTAACTATGTTGAAAAATAGTGTTTTGTAGCTGAGAATTTGCTCTATCAAATAGTGTTATTTTGCTCTTTCTATTGTTGTAGTTTCCATGGAAATAAATAGGAGGTATTACTTTCAGAATGAGCTATTATCTAAGCATGTGTTTAACAGTGTGTAAGATGCAGTCCTTTCCCAGCAAAGTGGAGATACTTACTGTTGCTGTGCTCTGTCAATTAACTGCCATTTTGTCACTCATCATTTCACCAGCAGGCAGCATTCAAATGGGTCACATTTGCACAAGAGTGAAAGCAGAGCTGAGTCAGGTCCAGCTGAAGATCCTTAAAGAAATCATGAGATGTCAAGGGTTTTCGGGGTTGGTCTTCAACTCACAAGACTTGGTATTTGTGAAAGCTTAGTCAGAATGATTTTAAATAAGAGTCTGCCACTCTTCACTTTGTTTCACATATACACTAGGCACATCCACTCCCTGAGATCAACAACAGCATAGACACACCTGAACCAGTAGAGATATCATGCAGCATTTACCTGTTTATAGATAAAATTATCTCCCAAGACATATTAGACTCGATGTAGAAGACATTTGCAACCACATACAATGGCACTAAAGTACATACATCAACCTCATTCCTGGGGCTGCTGAGGACACCACAGAGTTGTACCACACCAAGTGGATACACTGGCTTGATCTTCACATGTTCCTGTCTCACCCCAAAGGCAAACACAACCTGAGATGTGTGAGAAAGGGTTACCAAAACAAGTTTACAACTGGTGGAGTGTGAGCTACTCTGACTTGAAATGCAGCGTGGCCCAGAACCAGGAGATGCCACAACAATATCGCCTTTGCCTGGTAGCAGAAGTTTGGAAACCTCTGTCTTACAGACTCTGGAATTAAGCTCATCTTCTGGTCAAGTCTCATTCCAGGAAATTCCATGCCCAGACAGGAAGTCTCTTGATAGCTCTGTGCTTATGAATAAAAGAGGGTCTTTCTGAAGGATCTCTCAGTAGGGTCCTCTCCAGGGCATATGTATTGACTTCTTCTTTCAAATAAAGTGGTTTTTATTTCGCTTTGGGCCACTGGTAGCATGTGATTTCATTAAACATGTGAGTAAAATTGTGAGTTTTTTGTCTTCCCCTGTGAACTCCCCTCCCACCTACCCCATTGCTTCTGAGAAAGAGAAGCTGAAAATGGCTACTTGAGATTTTCCTTTCTGTTGAACTGAAAATGAGAGAAAAGCTAAGGCTTTCTGAGTGCAGCTGTACTTTCCCGATCAATAGCAACTGATCAAGAGCCTGAAATGTCCTGTGCACAGCTACAGTCTTGCATTTCCTGTCACAGTCTGAGGTAAAACCTTCCACTGCCTAGTGCGATGATTCATTTCCAAAACTTCAGTTGAGTTATTACAATGGCAGGTGACCTCTGATTTTCAGCCATGTCTTTTCCCCACCCTTGCTTTCTTTTATTCTGTTTCAATTAAAATGTGATTCATTGTGATGGAATTTTGTCAGAGTCCATTAAACCTGCTTCTCTTCCTCCCCAAACCCTGTTTCTAATACATCTGTCAAAAGCACATATTCTAAATCTTCTTATTTGCTGTTGTCATTTCATTGGATATGTCTGCAGCTTCCAGAAGCTGAATTCAGAAGGGCTCTGTTGTGCCAGGTGCTGCATAAGCATAAAGAAATCTTCCATCAGGAATTATGCTTCAAAAAGTTCTTCCAGACCTTTAATGATTTTCTTTCTCTCTTTTATCTTCTTACTTTTTCTCAAGCTATTGCTGGTGCTCTCATGAAAGCTGTAGTCTTGCTGCATGCTTGCTTTCTGTTGCCATTGAAGTAAACTGGCTGGTTTTATTGGAGGCAGTAGAACTACTCCAGATTTACACTCTTTGCAACCAACAGCAGGACATCAACACTTCCCTTTCACTCTTTAAATGCTGTGATAGGTGCAATAAAAAAGTCCTTTGAGGTTAGAGATCCAATAAACATTTTTTTTCTTATTCTGTGTGATACTACCTGCTCTAAGAGATTTTAATTACTAATTGGCTACGCTGTGCATTTGTTATGTTATATTCATCCCTGTTTTGTGCTGGGATTTCAGCATCTGTTGGAGAGGAAACCTTGGAAAAAAGCCAAAAAACCACAGTAGATGTCAGCAATGCTCTTTTCATGTCAGAACTGGACCACTGACCCCATTTGATGGCAGTCACCCCACTGTGATACTGTCTTGGATCACATCCTGAGAAGGTGACATTGCATGTGCTCATCAGAGCCTGGAAGTTCTAACAGTGAACTGCAGTGTATTAAGCAGAATTCAAGAGTCTAAGTGATAAGGAAAACTTAAAGGAAAAGATAATGCATTTTCTTATAAATTGCCTTATCCAACGAAGAGGCTACCAGGAAACCCTTGACTTCAGCACCCTCGGGGGCCTTTCTTATTCTCATAAGAAAAAGCCTATCACTTTCCCTATCAAAAATGACCTCTTCAAGTGATAGTAGGCAACACCCTGACATACAGGCAGCCACATACTGATGGAGCAGCTAATTGACGCAAATGGCTCTCAGGAAGATCTTCACTGTCCTCATGCTCCAGGCTATGGCACATCTTTGCTAAACAGGCTACCTTCACAAGACATTCCTGAAGATGGAGAGTTGAAACAAGGACAAGAATTTGGAGCCAAACTGTGGTACTTAATATTTGAAAAATGAAGGTGAGTGTTGTGATTTTACATTATTGCTATTCCCTTAAAAACCTTATCATAGGTTTTCCTACATAAATAAATAAAAAGATAGATAAATAAATGAATAAATGATCCTGTGCATCGGAGGTTATACCTTCACTTTAGAATTTACTCAGGTGAAGCTGTTGTCTCTTCCTTCTTCAGATTCATAGAGAAACCCAAATCTGGGGCTGTGCTTTCCATTCACAGTAGAATTACCAGTTGAAGCTCAGCCTTTGTTTTCACAGAGACTAGCAATCTCAGTGTTGAGGAAGTAGTCATTGCATTTGAATGCTGAGTTCCCCAATACTTTCCCACACCTCTCTGTGCCCAGAAAATCCCTTCAATTTGCAGGCACTGACCTGGGTGGGATGCCTGCAGTAAAGGCACACAGCAACAGCTGTCAATCTATTGTTAGAAAAATGACGTACCCACTAGCTTGTGTCACAGTCTTTGCTATAACTTGTTCCCATACCCAGGACTTCTCCAGCCGATGCAGAGATCTGGACTCAGGAAGAGCTGAGTATTCCAAATCTAGAGAAAACCTAATTAGGTAGCTGTGGTCTATATTGCGACAGAGGAAGAATACTGCTGCAATCCAGAATGAAGAGGTTGTCATCACTGCTGTAGCTTAACAGTGCGGAGTAGCCTTGTAATAAATAAATAAACTGATAGGAAGGGGCGGAAAATCCCTTCTTTCCTCACTCCAGCTGATGATCCTGTAGGCAAAGGTGCATGCCTTTACTGCAAGACAATTACACTTGGCTGCACCATTTCTAAGGACAGGATTTTGTCTGTGGATGTGCTAGAGGGATAAAGTGGGATAGTCTCTCAAGTTTAGAGACAAAGAACTCATCACGCTTTTATCTGCATTATCCAAAACCCTTAGACCTGCATATTTGTCTTAGACATCTCAGAAGCACATTCACATGAATTTTTTTCTGATATTTACTTCCAGACAACCCAGAAATAGTATAAGAATATAAAAAATGGCCTCCTTCCTTGTGCTTTGAGTTTCTTGTAGAAGGAGGAAGTGCAGATCTCCCAATATGCTCTGTACAAAACCAGTTTTTCTGATTCTCTTTGTCAGTTTCTCCAGCTTTACCTGTGAAGAAACTACAAAGCTTGGAATGGAAGATCAAAGTTGGGCAGAAGAGTAGTAATTCAGTTATCCTATGGTCATGCAGAGGGATGATGATATAGGTGGAAGACTCAAGAGTTTCCTGTACTCCGTACTCAGTGCATTGCAATAATGCACAGATCTATTTATTACATGGTAACGTAATATAAAAGAGAGAGAAAAAAAAAATCTCTTCCTGAGCCTGCCCAGAGCTTTGTTTCAATATCAAAATATTGGCAGTTTTTAGATGTTTGTAATTATCTTGCTTGAATAAAAGTTCTCCAAGATCGCTTCAAGCAATCTGGAAGAAAATACTGCTGTAATTGGCAGCACTGTACCTCCCCAGCGCCTGAGCATGCACAAGATATGCCAGGGTAGCTTTGTTCAGGACAAAGAAACATCAACAGCTACCTTCCTCAGTGGCGTGGATTTGCTCTCATGCGATGTCACTGGCATTTTTTTTCCTTCTCATCAGCAGATCAGTTCAATCTGCATCAAAAACAGTATTACCGGAATGTGACTTCTAGTTGTGGAGGTATCGTAACACAGATAGCTGGAAATCTGCACTGCAAATAGGTCAGGAGATAAGCAACTTCTTCACATCTAGGGTAGCCTGCATATCTCCTTAACACTGGCAAATGAAGCAAACATCTTTGCTAAATGACAGCTGTTGAATTCAGCAAATCATTTGCTCCATCCCTTCTCGTATAGTGTAAATACCCATATCAGAAAGCCCACAAACGTCCACCTATATTGAAATCTGGGCGGATAAAAATCAAAGGAGAGATACTGAAGTCTGATGTCTTCATCCGAAGCTGACTGAAGGCAATCTCTTAAATGATTTGGTATTTATAGTTATCCCTAAATTACCCTTCATTCTTGGGGAGGGGGAGTAGCAGAGGCTGAAATCTCTCCAGAGCAGACTTAAGAAGCATTCATATGATAAGACATAAATACAAAGTTTGTGTCACCTTTCTCATACTGCACCCACAAAATCCATAAGACATGTTGGAGCCTACACATATATCATCAGCCTTAAAAATCCAAGCTTATTAGGAAATAAATAAATAAAAATAAAAGCCTTTCTAGTTAAACCGCCCCTTTCAAATCCACACTGGCGACAGAAACCCTATTACCAACCACGCACTAAGTGTGCTGATGTGAGCACTGCAGATCATTTCTAACATGAGTTACTGCCCATTTTCAATGGCTTGTTCAATCAGTGGGTTTTCTAATTGCTTTGGGGATTAATAACGCAATAGGAGGCCATTTCGCGTTGGTTGACAATTATTTTATCCAACTGTATAAAGAACAGGTGATAAATTAATAAATTATAATCAGTCAGTTATTAAAGCTTAATGGCAGATGGCTGTAACAAGAATAAAGAAAGCCTGAGCCTCACAAAATGGTATTTTGATAGTATTTTTCAATGCATTTTTAATGAGAGGCATATAAAATGCATAAAACTTATAAATCATTTATAGAAGAACAAACTACAGAGTTGAATGGTCCGATTATAATGCTGTCATTATATTATTAATATCACAAGATCACACAGCAGCCTCCAAATCTGACTGGCAGCATATCGTGTCAGGAGCTGCACAAACAACCACTGCTGCCTAGGAGCTGCATGGCTGGGACTGGAAGGAGGCAGAGATGGAAAATGAGCTGCCAAAGTTATGCCAGGTCCCAGGACTAAAGCTCACCCATCTATAGAAATTTTGCACTCAAGTTCTTAGAAACTGCTGGACCCTGTCTAGGATTCCGGGCTATTAACCCAGGTGCGGGTTAAATACATATTTCTTATGCATTTTTTGTGTGCAAACTGCACTGAGCTGCAGGACCAGAAAAAATCCCATATGCTGGTGAGGGAATGGATGTGCAACAGTTTCTTTGTTAGAAAACATATGGTTTTTCACAGCACAAATGTGTGTACTTGAATCCCTTTTGCTATAGCAGTCTGAAGACATGTCCAGATCAGTCTAGAAAGCCTGCTGCTTTCCTCCATTGCCTTCATTCACTTTCTTGGGGGCAATGAGTAACCCATGTATACATTTTATCTTTTATGCATATTTGAATGAAATTGTGGATCATTGTAGGCTGGTAGTAAAACCCTTTTTGGCTGTAGCTGAGCCAAAATTTCAAAGATTAACTCTGCTTTCTGGGTTAGAGGCCTACAGAGTACAATTTTACCCAGTGTATTCGCAGCACCTGGCCAAATAACACCGTGGAGTCCTACTCCAATGAGTATGTTAAGAACAGATAATAGTCTCTGACTACTGCTTACTGATGTCTGGCTGAGTCACTTATAATTTAGGATATTCCCCATGGGAAATTTGATGCTAGGAGGATAGGGGCACTTAAACACATCTGTAGATACACACAGGAATTTAAGCTTCTCCACCTCAAAACTCATTAGACACAAAATTTGACCTAATTCCTCCCCGCTGAAGGTTAGCCAGTGATTTAGCCAAAATTAACTTAATATTCCAGTTCCCCAAAGCCAGATGCATTCCTCACAGAACAGTCATTGCAGGTAATACCCCCACTGCTCGTATTAAGCCAGAGATCGATAAATATATAACCTCTGCAAACTGAATTATGCTTCTGGTCTTGGAGGAAAACGCTTTGGCTCTGCAAGATTCTAAAAACATGATTGACAGCTGAGTAGCCATCTGAGAACATGTCCTGTCACACTCACCAGCTCTGTCTCATGGCTTCCCACACTCCTCACCTTCTCCTTTCTGGCCAGCATCTCTGGCTGCTTGCTCCTATCCCCAGCCCACATCTAAGGCTCTGCAGGAGGCAGAGGTTTGTTCTCAGTTCTTGTACAGCCTTGAGAGTCATGGGGAGAGGCAGGTCCTTGGAAACAGCCCTTCCCATGGCACAAACCAGAAAACTGGAAAAGGATAAACCCTCAGGAACTCCTTTGGCTACATCTCCCCTACTCTGCACTTGCTATAACCAGCCAGTGGCTGAATCCAGGAGCACCAGTCTAGAACCTTTTGCAAGCAATGACGTTCACATTGGGATTTTTTGGACAGGTAAGGGGGAAAAAAATCGTCTCCTCTAAATCCTGGCTGGCAGATGGTTTGAGGAAGCAGCAGAGCAGCCACAGACCATTATGTGGTGCTGAGGGGCAGGAACAGTCCTACAGATGGCCTGGGTCCAGGCTGCAAGCTGGCCCTGCAGGGCTGAGGGGATTGGGCGATGCTCAAGGTTAGCTTGTCTCAGATCTCACCCATGATCGACCTGCCTCTAGCACAGCTAGGCTCCTTCTCCTGGATGTTGTCTGGTGCTTCACAGGCATGTTATCACCTCCAGGTGCCCATCCTCTTTTGTTTGAAGAGAGGTGTGTGCCTGGTCTTGTGCCAAACTACAAAGGGACATTATTGAAAGAAACGTATAGGTGCAATACATTCAAAGCTCATCAAATTTCATACATATTAAAAGAAAATAAAGGATTACTGCATTTTCTTTTCTCTAGTACCGTTTTTTTTCTTCTAATGCATGTTTCTTTGTTCAGAAGGGAACAAAACCTCCCATCAGTCACAGGACTGTTTCTCAGCCCTCTCATACCAGCCCTCAGGGTCCAGATTTTTTCCTGGAACCATAAGAACGTGGTTTTACCAAGCAACTGGTTATGCAGAAAACTGAGGGACTGGATCTTTTGTAACTCCTGAAGAGCACAGCCAGTCCAAAACCATGCAGTTTTCCTGGCTATGAAGGAACCTCCAGGTAGCTGAGAACTTTTAAGAACATCCTTTCTCCTAGCAAACAGGCATGCAGTGGGGGTTCCTAGGGATTGCACGTGGAGAGCACTGCTCTTAGATGGTACTGCAGCCCTTGGGATGACCAGGCAACAAAATCAGCAGCCCCTTGCCTTCATCTGGGGGAAAACAAACAAACAAACAAACAAACAAAAAAACCTCATTCCATGCCATTCCTCGGGCAAGATTTGCTGAGATTAATTATTTCCCATTATTTCACATGCCCACCATTCTCAGTCCCACATCCCAACCCTGGCTCCACCACAAGCTCTTGCTCTTCCTCAGATACAAGCCCCACTCCTGCACTGAGCAGCTTCACTTGAAATTCTGCCCTTCCCTAGACAGAAAGTGTGTGATTCTCTGCTTCATGTCACTTCTCTCTCTCAAGGATAATGAAGCATTTTAGACTCCGTTTCTGCAGAGATCTGGGAACTGCATCTCCTACAACTCCCACATTACAGCTGTCAATACATAGATAAACTCTCCATCCATCCCACCTTTTCCCTCTCCTGGTTCAAGGGCTTTTGGCTTTTTGTCATGATGCTACATATATCTGACCTTTATTGGATATGCCATCTGCTATGCTAGAAACTTAAAAATCATTTAACTCCATCTGTATCTAATTGCAATTTTCTTCATTGCCCTCCAAATTTAGCACATTATCATCTGGAAGTGCTGTGGCTTTGGATTCAGCTGAATCACAAAAGCTAATTATATCAATAAAAATAAATTAATTTCTTTTAAAGAAAAGATTAAAAGGCAAGAATGCACCTAGGATTGCAAGAACTAAGAAATAGCTCCACTCCCTGCAGGTTTAGCTAACAGTTAATTTTGTCTTATATTTTTACCCACCCTGTAATGTAGGTATCAACCCCAGTCCTTCCTAACTGTTTTGTTCTCCCCCCAGCCCACTGAGGTGCACAATGCCCACAGTGAGTTGCCTTTTTTTGGTCTCCCTCAGCAGCAATATCCTCAAGGAATTCCAGTCAGTTAATGAGGCATGCCCTTCCCTTCCTGAAACCATATTAGATATCCTTAATTAGGCCACGCTTTTCTAACAATTCCTCCCTTAGTATCTTGAAAGAGGAGCTGAAGACTTTCTACTGCACAGATCTACAGCTTCTCAGTGCATCCCCAGGCCCTTTATAAAAATAGAAAAAGAGCTCACATTACCTCCCCCTCCACCCTAAGATATCTCTCCCCTGAAGGAAGCAAACTTGTAAAAATAGCAACTATGGCTTCTCCAGTTTCCCAATGAGAGAAATAGATGCCTCAATAGATGTGTATTTTTCTTTCCTCAGCAAGGATGAGCCTCAGGAAGGTTGGAAATGTGTTTCAGATGAGCATGGGAAAGCAAAGGAGCGCATGCCGCTGTTCATCCTCAGCTCGTGTTTCTGTTGTTTATTCTGATCACCTGAAACTTTGCAAGATAATTTTATGGTTTTTGAAGACAGAAGTTTCTTCTGTTTTTCTTGTTTAGGGTTCTCATTGCTAACCAGAACTGAAACATATCTCTTCAGACACGTAAAACTTTGACCTTGCACTGGAAATACCAGAAGTTTCTGGAATTTCTTCTTTTTATTTTTCTAAATATGGGCCCAACTCAGACACTTGATATTCTCTTGATTTGGAGAAGTTGATTTAGAAATAAGGTTTACAGATCATAACCTAATTGACAAATATTGCCAAAACAAATGATCACAGTTTATTCTCCAGGTTCTCTCCTGGAATTGCTAACACAAGTTAGCAATTTGGGGATTGGTTCTGCAAAACTAAGCCCAAGTCTGACCCTTCCCTGCCTGCAATCACAGAACCATCCAGTTCTTCCCCTTTACTTTTGAAAAATCTGTTTTCCATGTTTATCCAACAGGGAAAAGAAATTCCTGTAAAGATCCTTTTCTTGACTCTCCCGCATCACTACAGATTTTAGTGATGAGTTGATGAGGGGAAATTTTTAATTAACATTTTTATCTCTTTTTTTTTTTTGTGAAACTCAGGTATAAACTTTTCTTACTTGGTAGAACTAACATTAATATTAATTCCATACAGACCAACTCAAAACACAGAAAATATCGAGGTCCACCATTAGGTAACTCTGGCAGATGTACACGGGACCCAAGCAGAGCTCAGGTCCATCACAATTGTCAGACATGGACTGAGCTCAGACTCCCCTGAGATGTGGGAGCTAGTTCATCTGATTTCAGGACTATACGAGCTCCAAAGCAGTTGCAGAAATGCACATCTGGTGCCCAGGTAAGGCCACACAGATATGTAGGGCTGGAGATTAGAAGGCGTGAAGGCCAGTGCTAGCAGCTCAGTTGTGATGCTGTAGATGGGAAAAGCTGAGTTCAGCACTGAGGCTGCGATACACTGGGAAGCGGTAGAAGCAAGGCAGAGGTTTCAGGGGCAGTTTTCTGCCAAAAGCAGCTTCCTGTTTACTGATGCCTAACATTTCTTTATGCAAATTATGTCAATAGTACTAAAACAGTCGTTTCTGTGACCAATATCTGCACCATGAAAACTACTGTCCCAAAGGGCTCCAGATTCTGCTGTTGCTCAGTGGGTGGGTGACAGTAACTACCTGGGGAAAATCTTGGGCATGTCCCAGTCCCGGAACTGTTTGATCTCATGCAGAAAGGCTACTTCCGGTACAGTGAAAACATTAAGAAATTATTTACTCTTTTTAAATTAACTTGCATTTATCCTCGATCACATTTAACATTGGTGGTTGTTCTACTTCAAGTAGGAGGTGAGATGGGAAATATACAGATGTCATAGATTTCCAACATTTTTATGGGCCTCTGAAGTACAAGCAGATTTCTCAAATCCCACAGAAAAACATGTTTTATTGGGTAAACTTAAGAAATCAAAAACCTCCAGCCAGCAACTGATCATGTTCAATGGTCCACTAAAAAAAGACATTTTTTGTGACCTTTGAGAAATAACCAGTGTAGTGTTTGAAGTCAATTAATATATACCACAATTAAAGGCAGTCACATATATTCATAACTGTTTCTATGTGGGAGACATTCACATTTATCTCTGTATGTGTTACAATCAGTACCATCAAAAATATCTCAAGTGTGTTCCTGCACCAAGAAAAATGTTTTTTCCCCCACCCCTTGCCATTTCTTGTTATTAGCATGAGAGAAATTTAAAAACTTTCTGTAAACAAAATCTATATCTTATCTCCACCATGCTTGCTTCTCTACTTTTTCTTTAGTTAAAGGCAATGCTGGGCTTATCTTCTCATCTCTGCAGCTAATAACAATTTGTGCTTTTCTTTAGGGAAACACACACAAGGCATCATGATGTAGAAACACAGTGCAGTCAAAGCATTTCAGTTTTACCTCAAGGTAAATTCATAAAGGTCAACATCAAATGTGGGTATGAACCCGACCCTGAGTAAGTCAATCTTGCACTGAAGTTGAAATACCTTCTATTTCTTTTATGTGCATGCAACCTGTCTGCCTGAGAAGCATTGGGTTCTCATCTCCATACACCTGAGAAGTGCTGGATACCCAACTCTACAGGACCACTTGCTCTCTAGCCTGTTATTCTTTCAATCCAACTAAATGCAACCCTTTGCAGGGGACTTTCCTTGGGTTTGCATGTCAGAGAAAGCCCCTGTGGTAATATTCTGAAGCTTGAAGTTGGTACACACAGAGGAGGCTGATATGAGGCACAGAAATGAACTTTTCTTGGCAGCTGTATTCCTGCATCCCTCACTGATCATGGTTTTCCCACTGTTTCTGGATCAATGTGTGCACACGCAGAGCCCTGACTGTGCTGCTTTGGCTTGACAGTGGTCTGGGGAGAGATTTTTAGCTCCTATTTACTGTGCTGTGCTTTAACTCTTGTCACTGTACATTCCTCTTTCATTGGTGTGGAAGGGTATTTTTTTCACTGCATCATTTGATTGCATCAGAAGCAGATAATGCTGTGGGAGGCAGCTGGAGGCATGACTCCTCAGAGGTCACCCTGCTCTGCAGAGAAAGGGCATTACTGCGTCACCTTCCTCCTTGAGCTCAGCCATCCCCAATGCCGAGTAGCCTGCCTGTCAGTCCTGCCTGTCTTTGTGCCACCACAGCCCATTGCTATCCTCATCCTAAGGTCATTCTCATCAGAGTTCAAAGGGACCTTCAAGACCAAAACCAAGGCAGGTCTTTCTTTGGTGCATCACTGGTCATCTGACTGGCCACACAGTGCTTGTTTCTGAAGTCTGACGGCTCTGTCCACTCACATTTTGAGTATGTGTGGCACTCTTATCATCTCAGTACCAATGCATTTACTATCACGAGACTTCAGAAAGTTAAGGAAGGTCTGTTCATCTTTTTTTTTTTTCTTTTTTTTTCAAATGAAAACTGAGAGTCTCTCAATTCAAACCTCCTAAATTCCACATAAATTGTTGGGTCTACTCTATCTTACTGACTTGTCCTATACTACAGAGGCAACTGTAAAATTGAAAGCTCCAAAAACACAGAATCAACACCATCCAAATATTGTCCTGGTCAAATTTGTTAAAGTATAAAATAATTCATAGATGAGCACAGATACGACTGAAGCCTCCACACCACTTCCTTCTCATTCCATTCTTCCTCTCCATCTCAACTGCTAAAAGTGTTGCAATAGCAGAAGTAATAAAAATTAACTGATTTAGAGGAGCCACCATGGCTCATGACAGGCACTTTTTGCTGGAGCCCTCAAAAGCCCATGAGCCATTCATCAAATGAGTAGCAAAGCTACTAGCTCAATGATAAGCACTTCTGAATCTCTCACTCTAAGAGAGTGAGACCAAAGTTAAAAAAAAAAAAAAAAAAAAACATTTTCTTCCTTTTCTGTTTTACTCTGGAAATATAAATGTTTCCTTTAATATGTCACAGGCATTTCTTTGGAAAAAAAATTATGCGAGATTTAGCAATTCCCAGGAATATTTCAATTCAGATCAAGAACATACAGGAATAAATAGTCTTCTGAGGGCAATTTGCATCATGAAACACAGCATGGTGCCGTCTGAATACTGGATGGAATCTGGATCTGTTCCATGAGTATATCAGTGATTCAGAAACTCAAAAAAGTACCCTGAGAAAATGTTTGTATAAAATAAGTCCTTACACGCAATGTTATTAATATTATTATTAAGTATTAATTATTGTAAGTAAATGCAGAACACTAAAAGTAAAAAGCATCCCTATAAGAAATTGCCCAATAGAAGCAATTCCATGGAATCTAATTACCAAGCATTGGAAGTTAGGCTAGGGATGAAATAGAGGTTGTCAAATCATTGTTGTCAAATCTTTATGCTTACATGCCTTCACAACTATGTTTTGAGACATGTTCACATATGAAGACCCCATAAGAATTTAAGGTGTCATAGCTAACCGTTGTTTAGCACTACTGTGAGGGTCTAAAGAGGTAAGATGATTGTGCAACAGCCTAAGCCTAACTGCAGAGAAAAGGACATGTCATTTATGTCGCACCCAGGCTTACTGTGTCACTGTTGTTACAAAACTGGCCCTTACACTTGTGCAAAACATCCCTGCTGTAGGGGAGCAAACACACAAAATAAAGTTAAAACTACATCAAAGCAGGCAACTTGCCCCCCAAAAAGCAATGCTTATGCTTGCAGAGTCAGGGGCCTGAAGCTGAAGGCTGGGACAAGGACTGGGCCTCAGCTCTGGCTGGGGTCACATCTGCTTTTGCAGCCTGAGCCTCACTGTGCTTGTGTAGACACAGAAAGCAGCAAGGGCCACTAAAGCAAATGGCAACTGCCTCCCTTATGAATTAACAGCATCACACTTTATACAGTTTTTACAGCCTTGGGTTTGCCACAAAGTGTCCCAGTCTCTTTACATGAGTCCTTATTTCTTCTCTTGAATTTTAAGCAACAATAAAGCCATAATCACTAGGTGGAATCACAAAGATGCACAATCACTGTAAGAGAACTGCAAAACTAGACCTTGTAACTTTATGTTTTCTTATGAAATTACTTGGCTCACATAAGAATAGGGGATAAATTTCCGTTCCCATGGAGAAGGATAAAATTCCTTCAAAGTGACTGGCAATTTACTTGCAAAAATAACACAAGCAGATAATTCTGTAAGTTAATTAAAAGTATGCTTTTCTCCTGTTTCTTTTTTAACTGTAGAACTTTTCATACAGAACACATCCAGCCATGGTGTAATTAAGCCCAAGACGTTTTTTTAATTACAAAAACAAAGCAACAGTTGCACTTTGTCTCCCTTGGTATGAAATCCAGAGTACAACAGAAACAATCCAATGAATCTTTTTTCCTGTTTTGTGTTTCAAATCTCCTGTAGTTATACACATTACAGCCAAAGGAACTGCTTCTCATTTGAACTTTTTCTCCTTGCAAACCATAAACTGTGCTTTAATTGATTCAAAAGGTGCACAGACAGGTAGGGATTATCAGAATCAAAGCCAGGTAGGAGTGGGAGATTTTTTTAAGACTTCCAGTGGCAAATACAGGCAGGAGGGTAATGCAAATACAATTAAACCTTTTGATGCAAAGGAAGCAAATGCTTATATTGTGACTTGCAACAAAATGAGTCAAGAAATTAAGACAATAGGGCTATGTCATGTTTCAGCTCACAGTCACTATAAAGTCTGGGGATATAAACTCTTTCAGACAGGCAAACAGTGAGGGCTCTGTTCTGTTTTCAAGGGATGGATGCTATCACTCAGACAAGATCCTAACTCCCAGTGGGTGATAAAAGCTTATCACCCCTGCGAACAACACAGCCCAGTAACTGGTGGGTGCCTCTATCTCACAGCTCCAGCTGCTGGTTTCCTCTGCCTCGAAGTGAGGGAAACATAAATAAAACAATCACCATACGGATATTGTGTTATGTAAATGGTAGTGGCTGTAAGAAATGCACTTTCATACAGTACTAGCAAAGGACTGAATTCATCACCAGCAGTTTGGGTCTGATTGAACTGAGAGAAGCATTTCTCAGCCACGATCCTCCACCAGCAAGGGACATCTGAGCACTGTCTTCAGGACACAGTCTTCCTGGTTAGCTGACACAAGAACAGTGTTGGAAATTAATAGGAGGTGGCTGAGGATGGATGACTCAAACGAACAGTTCAAAAGGAGCAGGGCTTGGTACCAGAGGATGCAGGGTCTGCATCTTGCTTCTAGCTGCCTTTCCACGTAGCATCAGCCCACAGTGTATGCAGAAAATGGAGGTCTGGGACAAAGAGCTTCAGGAAATATCCTGGGCCTGATTCTCCCTCTAAGCTAAAATCAGTGATAACAGCACAGAAAGACAAAAGACAATCACATGTTGTGGCTCCCAAATTGCAGCAGAAAGGGCTTTTGTTGTGCTTTAGCATGAAAAAAGCCTTCTTACACCTTCCTCCAACTCCGTCTTCGTTGTACTGTGGTGGTTTGCTGCTCGTGTCCATTTCCAGCCGAAGTCTGTTATTCAGTTAACCCAATGCAAATCAGGAGAACCCCCAACAAAGCTGGTGAGACTTCTCCTGACTTACATGGCTGTATGAGCTAGCAGCTTTCTGGCTGCTGTGGTCAGTGTCTGTTACCACAGGCAGTGAGTTGCTCAGCTCTGGTCAGGGAGCTTGGACCGTGCTGATTTACAGGTTACTCACCAAAGCATGTGGGAGCAATACCCCTGAAGGACAGCCAAGGACAGACACTCAAGCCTTGCACCATTTTAGTGACTTCAGTGCCAGCTTTGAACCACCTCTGACAAACTAGAAGCAGTTCATGATTTAGGAATCTAGAACACGACTGAAGCTGAACTTGAGAACCGAGATCTGAAACAGAGAGCAGCACTCTCAAACTCCCTGTAAGCGCAGTTTCTTCAAAAAACCTGTGGGCACTCACATGCCCAGCACTGTCACTTGACTCACACAGGGTCAGGGCTGTCCTCCAGCCACAGCCTGGGGCTCTCCAATGTGTGCACAACATACCTTCAGAGGTGAAAGGCTGAGAGATTTTAAACTCTATTCCAAGGGTTAATATCAGGGAACTGTAGAGCCCTGTGCCTGTTATCAGACCCAGCCCCTCATCTTTGTGCCTGGCTGCTGGCACAGGTGTGAATTTCAGCCTTAACAACTTGAGCAACTTCATTTAAATAAGCTGCCAGCCTGAGTTCCCTTTAATGTTTCAGATAGGGGATTTTTTTTTCCTTGTATGTTCTGTGGTTGTAAGAATGAAAAATGAGTGGTCAGACCGGTAGTTTGCAGTTATATTGACTGTTTCCTTTTTCAAAGATAATTTTTTTACTCAATGAGTTGGTTTTCTTAATGACTTGCAGTGAGGTTTTTTTTTTTGTTGTTTTTTGTTTTTTAACTTTCCTTGTTAGTAATAACTTTGAAGGAGTCTACACACATTTTTACAGAAGTGTGAATGCTCTTCTGTGAACCTCATGCAAACACATCACAGCCTATAGAGGAGACATGCAAGTCTTAAAATTGACAGAGCAAAATGAGCAAACCTGTTTACATAACCCTCTGCATAGATCAGGAGGCAACAATTGCTGGCTATCCCTTTTATTGTACTAAAGCAGAAAAACGTAATACAAACCAACAGACTCCTAAAAGCTCCTACCAGTTATGAGGCTTAGAGAAATCCATCTGCATCATTCAGTGCAGGAAGTTCAATCCACAGCCAAGGGAAATTATCTTGTGATAAAGTTAGGAAGTACACGTCAATAGTGGTGACGATCCAGGGTTTTAAAAACAAATTACTGGGGTCCTTCCCAACTCTTACAAGCCAGTGTTATTGAAAACAGTAATTTTATCCATTATGAATGATTCTTGAAAATTCAGTTTCCATTCTTCTAAATATTTGACAGCAGAGGCAGCAGGGCCACAGCTATTAACAGGATCTTAATGTCTACTTTTCTTTCTAGAGGATATGTTGTCCTGAAGACTGGGACTAGCAAGGAAAAAAATCCAGGGATCCTCACGTTACACCTAGCACAGTAAAAAACACCTATGTCCTTATAGAGTCCCTCAGCGTGGGGCATAGATACAAGCCTCTGAGATCTGTTTATTGAACTATTCCTGTACAAGGATAGAACGGGACTTCTGTAAGTCAGAAGATGAACACAGATAAACATTTCACACCTGGATGTATTTTCTGATTATCAGCACTGATCATTCCAGTGTTCACAGCTAATATTTTTAACATTTTTATTTTTATTAATGCAAGATGGAAACAACTTTTGGAGAGGAGATTGAATCTTTCCTGTCAAAAATGTCTGATGGGGTTTACATGTCTGTAGTTGAGTAGAGATGTGGGATGTTCTGATTTTGCAAACTGATCATTTTTCTCAATGTTATCACATCCTTCTCTTTTCTGCCTCCAGTTTCAACTCCATCAGACTACTGTTTGCTTTGCCTACTGTACTTGCACAAGTAATTAGCTAGGAGCATCCTTTAGATGAAAAGTTACAAGATGCATAGAGCTTACATCACTTTCTGCTTTATCCATAGGCCATTTGAGGTGATCCCTACCCAGGGACTTTGCAAGCCAGCGTTTGTCAGACACACCCACAAAAAGAACCATCTTCTTCCTCCACAGGTCTTTTTTCTCTTGCCAACACTTGCACTTTCTCTTCCATAAGTAAGAATGTGGTTCCTGGATTACTCACAAGGTATGTGTAAGCTGTAGTCATTACTGGTAGCTCAGATGCACAGACAAGGAATTCATTTCAGGTTCCAGACTGGCCTGAGCAGAGTAAATACCCATGCAATTAGTCTGCACAAAGATGCTTGTTGCAATACCTACTTCATGCAGAGTCCATTGACTAGCTTTGTTCAAGCTAACTCATAGGTGCTAACATGGTACAGCAAAGAAACAAGTTGTTTCCTGGAATGTTCATACTAAATTCTGTCTTGCTAATGGGAGCCATGTTTTTTCACTGCAGAGTAAGTGTCCTTGAGTTAAACACAGTAAGCCCAGCAGATTTTCAGTCTGGGATAATATTTGCAGCAGTGAGAAGAGCACTACAACCACAAGAGGCATAGATTTGACCACCAAACCTGTTGGAAGGACTGACAGCTCCCTGCGTTGCCTCTAGCAGTTGCAGTGCTTTTGCATTCAACAGTAAGGAAGATTTCTAGAAAACTCCTTAAGCTGTCCATCTTCATTATTGCCACAAGCTGTTGAGCATACAAAACTTTGCAGTTACTGTTTTCAGTCTGATAAGGGATCTTTTACTTTTATCCATCAGCAGGAGAATGAATTACAACAACCAGTGCAATTTCTTCCCATATATAGATCTCCTAGGCTGACTGAATGCTTTTCATTCTCTAGATGATGAGGCCAATGTGCAAAACCATGAGAGGCAAAGAGTAGATGATTAGGGAATGATTATTCATTCTTTACCCTAAAACCAGAACTAGAAGACAGCAATGAATTATCAGGTAGAATATTTAAACCAAAGGAAGTACCTTTTCACGCAATGCAAACTTAAACAAACGGAGCCCATTGATGCAGGATGTTGCAAGTGTCAGGACAATTAGACAAATTTATGGAATGAAATACTGTTAGTGACAATGAAAAATACATATACACCTCCTTTACAAGAAGTTTCAGGGAAATGTCAGGGGAAGTGAAACTGGAGGCTTGACTTTTTATATTTTGTCCTTAAACATCATAGCAAATGAGTGTCATAGGAAGAAATCCTGAGACAGCTGGATCTTAAATTTCTGTGCTTAAAGTCATTACTATTCCTCAACTTTCCCAAGTTTCAACTTTCTTGAGCCACTTCTGCTAACACATCTCTACAACTAGCAGGTTCCCTCTGTAGTAGTTACAAGGCAATGGTTTCCACTTGTTTCTTAAGTTCTGTAACTTCAGTTGCTAGCAATCTCCTAACTGCCAGAAGTGGTTATTACTTGGTGTTCAATTTAGATACCAATATATCTCTTTCAGAGCTGTTGGACACACTTGCCCTATACATTTTCTTGTTTTGATATTTTCACCTGATATAAGTTGAAATTTTGACTGAAAATGTGTGGCCACGCCAGTGTGGCATTCCAGTATCTACAGAATGTAGCTAAATACACAGTCATGGACAAGTCACTTTTGTTGACATTAAAAGGTAGTTTCAGGGAAATTCAAATGAACAGCTTCATCAAAGTTCCAGGGGATAGAGAGAGTTTGAGTTTCCTTTTTGGTGTAACATACCTTACAAAAAGCATTTTTAGAAGTCGTTCCTATAATACTACTTTGCTTGTGTTCTTCTGTTGTTAATTTTCTTTCTTTTTTTTCCCCCCCACTACATGAAGAATACTGAAGTATCCATCCTTGCAGTTTCTCCTTACTGGTCTCATGCAAGGACCTCACGATATGACTTTCTGCAAAAGACTGATGGTAATTCCTTCAAGGCAGCCTTGTGTGTTTCAACATTGGTTGTTACATCAGACCATGGAGCACGAGCAGAAGCTGCCCATGATATGAAGCCTTGCATACATGAATCTCTCCCCAGAGAGGTTTGGCCTTTCTCTTTATTTTCCAAATCTGTTCCAGCAGTACCTGGGACTGACAAGAAGATGCGCTGGTGAAGTAGGTGATGATTGCAGCCACAAACTCCCAACTCCAAGCCCCTAGCAAAGATAAAGTTGCACGTTCCTTTAGGTCCATCCCTAGAAACTGTGCTGTTCACATAGGAGACAGACTGGAAAATTCTCCTCCCTCTGAGCTTTTCTTCTGTTCAAAAAGCCATTTGAGGGTAAGAATCAGTTTCACATGTCTACTTAATGAAAGCACAAACATTTAAAGAATGAATCAGAAGTGGGGATTAACTGCATCGGTATAGGGCACAGCTGGTTTTTTGGCTGTCAGTGAGGGTAAATTTTCTCTTAAAGGAGAAAATATTATTAACAAAAAAAAAGAAAAAGAAAACACAAAGTACTGTAGATGGAGGACTTCAACCTGCAGCTGCCCTCTCCCTGGCAGTGCAATCTTCCTGTAGGATATTCTCTGGAGAGCAGGGCACAAGTCAGCAGTGCGCGAAGTGGCCCATAAATGCTGATTTAACTCTGGAGTTGGCTGTTCTGCACAGGTGCAAATTTTGCCCTTGGCAAATGCAAGCAATGTAAGTGACACAGAAGCAATGACTTTTGTGACCTCTCTCAGATGATTTGCATCTGAAAAGAGACATTTTTGGAAACAGAACTGTTTTGTCTTAATGTCTCCAAAATAAAATATTTTGACTTTTAGATTCAAATTGACTTATAATTCTGAAACTTCCTTCAGTGTTCAGGTATTAAAGTCCTGAGCTTTTTAAAAGGTTACACTCCAGAAGGACTTTTTTTTTTTTTTTCTCTTTTGATTTTTCAACCACCTCTGCTTTAAGAGCAAATTGCCAGAAGGGAATCAATCAAACTGAGTTATTAACAGTTGTGTCAAAGTGAAACAAGAGTGAGCTTATCACAGAAGGTGTTGCCCACAAAATTTCCAGAGCTTTGCTCGAAACACAGGGTCATTTTTGCACATTTTGGAGCTATTTTTTAAATGTGTGGACAGCAATACTGACATATTAAGAATTAGCAGCTAAGCCTACAAAGAGAGCTGTGTGCCTGCAGAATTCTGTCCCAGGGAACTCACTGTAGTACTGTGCCTTTGATATCCATGGAAATGTGGATTCCCAGGAATTGTAAGTAACCCTGTGGGCACATTTATCTTACAACACTTGGGAAAAATAAAAGGCATCCAGCATGAGGTCATCACTTCCTACTGGGGAAACAATTGGCAAGATGTGGTTTAAAGAGGCAGAATTCACGTGAAATCCCTCTACATCTGGAGCTTGCTTCTTATGTTACAGAAGTCCCAAATGTTCAAAACAGTGAGCCATTAGTGACTGAAGGAGCAGCAAAACATCTGTATAATGCATGAAATGTCTGGAAGTGTCTGACTCTCTGGGAATCAGCTGAAGCTTTCAATTGATGCTTTAATGGTGCTAATTGAAGTTTGCAGCACTGGCACATCCTAGCTCAGTAATTAGATGGATTACAATCTTTCTAGTTTGGCAGCATTCTTTAAACAAGCTTCAGCTTTTCATATAGTCAACACTCTTGCAGAGATAAATGTCACATCAGTTCTGAGTGAAAAGTAATTTTGACTTGACTTGAATTTATCTTCTCTGAGTACCAAACAGGAGATATTTCAAAGACAGGACAATGGCCCTTTCTATCTTAAAAGAATGGCCCATTTCTCACACATAAAGGCTAGCTTGTAAGTGGGAATCTATGGGTGTGCCTTCCCTGAAATCAATGAAGCTAAACCTGCTCATAATCTCTTCGGATCCAGCCTGCGTATTTAATGAATGGTTGAAATTTTGGTAAATGGAAATGTGTAGGGAAGGGAGAAAAGGGAGAATCCCAAAGGAAAAAAAAAAAAAGTATTCCTTATCACTTAGTAAGATAGGATATTTGTCACTGTGATTGCTGACTGTACGGTCTATCAAAAAAAAAAAAATGAAGCGGTAAAAAAAGGCTCTGTGCTGGGATTATGGAAGTGAAATTAAATAAAGGCAGTAGAGATCAGGAACTAGCATCCACCCACAGGGGACTGTGAGACATGATTTTCAGTCTCTTACATCCAAATCCTGCTTCTAAAATAATTTTCACTCTTAGCCTTGAAATGGCAGTATCTAGATTGTATCTCTTTTGCAGCTGCTACAGATGTGCTACATTTACCTGTCTTATTCTATTGGTGTTCTTTGAAATTTCAAAACCAAGGTTTTGAAACCAGCTCTTCCTAATGCTTACGTCTAGATTCTCTTCTACCTGAATGTTTTTACTGAATGATATGAGAGCTTCTAAACTTCAGCTGATTTGTTTTTCTAAAGAATTGAGCAGCTTGAGCACTGAACATATCCATGTAGTTGCATCCTTGGAGCTGAATCTCATGGTTCTGTCACCACCATAATGGAAGGAGACCTCAAAAGCAGAACAGAGAGGCACGGCTGATCTTATGGCCACATCATCACCTGTTTCCTCTACTGCATCTCCCCTCTCTTTTCAAGTGTTTAAATAAAATCAATTATATAGACTTCATCTGGAGGAAACTTAGTAGCTGCCACTGTCTTATTCCCTTTTTTCAGATTTTACATCGTGTTTGGTTCTCTCACGACTGAACAGAGTTTTTCAGTACAACATCTCCATACTTTTGCAACTGCACCTAGAGACAAGGCCTCCCCATGTGAACTAGTGGGGCCTATCCAAGGAAAATTCATTAAGCACATAAAGGCTGAAATCTGAATCATTGAAGCCTCAATGTAGCACCCACTGCCATCAGCAAAGGGCCCCTCTGACAGTAACAACCAGGCTGTCACTCAGAGTTATGCAAAGATTTTCCAGAAAAAAAAAATATCCCAAAAGACGCTTCATTTTCTCTATAATTTGCAAGGTGATCAAGTACTTCAGTGATTGACCCAGAACAAATAAACAGAAAAAAGGGAAAAAGAAAAAAAAAGACAGAAACATAGATGAGTGGTAGAAACTCTTATTGCAACAAATCACTCAAAGTCTGGGTTATGTTTCCAGCTTTGCCACAAGATGCTGTCTGATCTTAGGAAAGTCCCTTGGAGGCCATTTGCATTCTGAAAACTGTCTACCTGAAAATGACACCACCTCACTCAGCAGATCTCCTTTCCTGAGTAATCATAGTCATAATGTCTTTATTTCATGAAAAAATGATAATAAAAAGAAGGGTTCTTGGTTTTTCTTCTGTTAAGATCTGAAAAGCCAGCACAGTTCAAAGAGCTGAACTCAGCTTTGGGCCTTCCCGTGCTTGCTCAACAGAAAAAAAGTTGTCTCCCTGCAACCTCAACATCACAGGCTGTTCAAGTTTGGTCCCTGTGGATACACTGGCTTGCACGATGTCTGGTCAAAATATCCCTGTATTTCCAAGTACAAATGAGTCTAAACTCATTTTGATGGAAGACTGCAACACCTATAAACACCAGGGCAGTGGCTTACCAGAAAAAGCTTCAAGTAAGAACATTTGTATGAGACATATTAACTATAAGATTGAGTTCAAACAGTTCATAAAAGAGATTGTGTAATGTGATTGCCTGCACATGAGACCCCTTCCAGGTCTGCACTCTGTAACTGCAAAATGTATCTTAAGGATAAGAGATCAATTGATGGTAAGGACCCTTCAGAGATTTGTCTGTGTATGGGAGGTGTATTTTAAATGTAAGCGCTTCAGCTGTGCATCACTTCCCATCTTCTGACACTTGCAGTAACACATCGTTTAGGAGGATTATGATAAACTGGCAGTGTAATGATGGAGCTAGGATATCCTGAGTGAAAGGAAACCCTGGATAATGCTGCTGGTAGCTGTAGCATGAGTCTCACAACCCTTAAACATTTTAGATGTCCCCAATGCAATATGGTACAAAAGATCAGAACCATCTGGACTAGAGATACAACAAAGAGCACCAAGCCAAAACCAGCTGCTCTCTGAGAGCTAGGCAGCGAAGATGATGGACAGAGCCACCCACAATGGCCTTGCAGGAGCAACCTCATGTTCAGCAAGGGGCGCTTAAGGCCCCTGATTGACACAGGATGGTTTCCACATAACTCTGCCACTTCTGAACCAGAGTTGCAGGAGGACCTCAAGAGCTGACTTAAAAACTAATTGGACTTATAAACTTGAATTCAGTGCCACATAAGTGTAGCTCCACTATTTTGAGACTATCTCTGAGAACAGCATAATGCATGCACTTGGCCCTGTGCCTACACTAATAAATGATAATATGCATCCTTCAGAGCTGGATCTCTCAGCACCTACTGCATGGTTTACAGGCAAAACCCGCCCATGGATGATGGTGAATTGACTATAATGCTTAATAAATACTGCTCTCACACGCATACATTTGTATCAAACACACATACAGAAACTGAAATCTCCACACAGAGGCAAGATAGAACTGCAGTAATTGCAGAAATCATTGCTGCCCCATGCAGAAGAATCACTAGTAGCTGCTATTCACAGTCATTTGTTGCTCAGCTTTACAAAGGGGATCGCTATATCCACACTGATAGTTTGACTCTGTAGTTCAAAACTACACTTTCCCTCTGCTCCAGGCTGTACCTTTGAGCAATATGATTTGTGAAACACTAATTTAATGTTCCTCCTCAAAACACAGGATCTCACCACCCAGGAATGAGGTCAGGGGTTGTTCAGTATAACAGTGATGAGCTGCAGAATACGGCAGTTGTAACAATTCCTGCATCAAGTATAGAGAGTAGACCGGATGTTGAATGGTTGCCATTCCCCTTGATTCAAGGGATTTAGTAAATGGGAGATATACCAGCTGATAAACTTGATTTACAGAAATTTTCTATGGAAGAGTATTTCAGAGGATGTTCTCCTACTCCTCACTCAAGCAGCACAAAAACTGTACAGACTGCTTATAGCCCAGGGTCAGACCTGTAGCCTTTAGAGGTCTGCAAACAGCACAGAACAGATACAGCAGCACTGTACGAAAAACAGGTGACGGTCCCTGTGGGACAATTGCCAATTGGCTCTTCTTATCTGCTGAAGGGTAGCTGGAAGTCAGACCGCTGTAACCTCTGTACAACATTATGCTTTCTTTATATTCAAGAGAAACATGCTGCAGCAGTTTCTTTTTTCTTTGGGGCCTGCCTCATGGTGTCACCTAAGTAACAAGTTTATTATTTACAAATACAGGTATATACAGTTTTGAATGTGGCTGCAGAATTTCTTTGTGAATACACTAATATCCATGGACATCATACATGCCTGTGTGACATAGATATGAATCGGATTAAGATAGGAAAGAGAATAAGCAACGATAATTTTAGTCTTAGTCCAAAGAAGTATAAGAAATGAAAAAATATTTCAGAGAGTATTTTAGTCAGACACAATTTCACTCACTGCTGTCAATGGAATTCAAGTGGAGAAGGTCAATAGCATGACAGAGAAACTAATCACAATGGGCAGAATTCATTTTGTCTGATTAGCTAAGAATCTAATAATCAAATATAAGGCAGTTTTCTAGGCTCTATGTTCAATGGAGAGCAAAGGCGACACCCAGTACAGGCAGGATCAATGACCTTCTGAAGACAACTCTTTTGATTAATTCTTATGGAGTTTGGACTTCTACGCTGCCTAAAATGTCTGGCTTTTATTAGGTTCTGAGAGGCAAAACATCTAAACCTTCCGTATATGCAGTATTGAGGAATTGTGTTCATCATGCCATTTTTCTTGGATTGTCTCTCCAATTTCATACATTTTCTGCCAAGGTTAGACTATACCAGATCATGCAAGAATAAACATGGCATCACCTTTGTTTCTTTGCATAACAGAATAATTAATCTGTAAGAAAATTATTAGTCGTTGATGCATTCAAGTGAGGAACCAAACCTGAATTTCAGTGGGATCTTCCCAAATACCTGTCACTGCAATGGATAAGAAGAGTCTTTTGTTTGGTATAAGTCCCGCTTAACAGACCAGGGATAAGAACCGTAAAGCAAGGAGACACTCTTGGACTTTGTATCCCCAGAAGTCTGATTGAAAAACTGTGACTGGTTCAATGCACTATTGTTCAAAGATTAAGGCAAACAGAACAAAGCAGCAGCAAGGTCATCTAGTCCATCAGATAAGACATGCTTTCCACAGTGTTTTTTGAGTGTTTTGTCCAGACTCATTTTAAAAGTCTCATGCTGCGGGGGCCATATCAGCCATTTTGGGGACTTGTACTAGGCTAATAATAGATATTCCTCTCAGGAAGAGTGTCTTGGTATTTGCCCTGTTATTCTTTGCACAGCATTATGTTGCTACATTCATAACCTTTCTATCATTTTGGGGCTTTCCTGTACTTATATACAAGCATGACTTAATTGTTTTATAGGTAACAGCACTTAGACCTTTGGTGCTTGGAAGACTGTGAAAGTAATGAACTTATGGTGTCTTGATGCAAAGCTGGAGATGGGAATTCATTCTCATATGAATACAATGAATACATGTATTTCTGCTCTGGACAAGTATCAGTCTTCTTCCCATCCACCAAGCTGCATATGAACATTAGCTGGAGGAGCCAAGGGCAGTTTCTAATATACTTCCAGCTGTGGAAACATCATTTATTTTATCATGCTAGTCCAGTACACTCAGGATCTTTTTTTCCATCTTACCTTAGCCCCACACTTTATTGAAGTCCTTTCTGCTTGCCAAAATTGTTTTGAGATAAGTGTCCAGCATTGAATATTTTATCATATATTTATGGTAAGTAAAAAAAAACCTCATTCTATAATTAATGTTGTTAGAGGTTTTGATGCCATCATGCAGAGTTCTGTATGTGAAGAACTTGGTCCCTGTACCACACTTAAATGATCCAATTGTACGTGGGACCCTAAGACAACACGTTATGCTCATTTTCAATAACTTGTTGATGACTCCCTCATTTTGGCTGCATTTTCTTGTCAGCCATGGATTATCACAATATTTTGAGAAGCGTCCAAGATTTCATAAAATTTTCAATATCAATTTAAAGAAAGCGGGAAAACTCCTGTTGTCTGAAAACAAACAAATGTTCCAGAAATGGTGGAAGATTTTTGTTAGTACTATACCTACAGTTAAGAACAGAGGCAATATTTCATGTAGAAAGAAAGAAAAAGGGTTTTCATTAAAGTAAATATATTTTCTTTAAGCGGAAATGATCGAAAGCAAAAGAGGAGCAGGTTGAGAGAGTTCTAAATATCAAAATACAATGAAAAAGAAATAGAAATGTAAGCAGGGAAACAAAGCCAGAATAATTTTATCTTGAGGCTTGTATTTATGTGAATGTATTTAGTACAATTCTTAGCCCTTTAAAATGCCTTACTAACAAAAAAAGTTGCCACTATCAGGGAAAATCATAGAAGGAAGTATACGGTAGGTTTAGAAATTCACACACCCACATGTTCTTCCTCTGCCCCTCCACCTCACTTCTGTCTGACATTTTTTTCATATAACTTAATTTATTTTACTTTCTTGATCTGTATCTGAACATGATCTTGACTGGGGTAAATCTCATGGTTGGGCTTCACAGTGGTGCATTCCCTGCATTGGGAGCGGATGTGTCCCACTCAGGAGCTCACCAGGATGAATGAGTTGGTCAGTATTTAACTTATCCTAAATTCATTGATTTTTCTCATGACTTTTTGTTTGTTTGTTTTATTCCACAAACCACTATATCTTCCTTTCCATTTCCACAAGAGGACCCTTTTTTTTAAACTCGTCCTTATTCTCATATCTTGGAACAGGCTCTCTTGTTCTCAGAGCAACTAGGTATTCTTTGTATACTTATTTTATTGACAACTTAGCTTGGTGCCACTCTTCCTGTGATATGGGGGGGAGATAAGGCCCTTGATGCCAATCAGTTACTCTACATAGAGGATACAACATTCCTGTGACAAATATTTAACTAACCTTTCTCTTGGCCTACTCCCAGCCATGTATCTCATGAACCACTATGAAATCCTGTGGCCTACCAGATCCACGCGGTATTTCAGGGAAAGGACTTAAAGGAAATTTTAAGCTGAAGGATGGACAGATGGAATGAAAGAAAAGAAAACCAAATTATGAGGGAGAATTTCAGCTGGTATGAATTAACAAAGCTTCACTGAAATCGAGGACTGTATCATTTTACTTTGGATAAAGATTAAGTTGCAGAAGTTTTTCTCTCCCCTGGTATAGAGTTTTAATAATGAGAGGAGTTTCAATTAGGCAATGTTGTGGCATCAAGTTCAGCCACTTAATGGGTTCATTATAGAAAAAGTTATATGTAAAAAGCCACATGAAGCCAGCACACACCAGCATTTCCCATGAGCATAGTGCAACCCTTTCATCTTTGGCAAAGACCTGAGTTTTACATAGACCAGCTCTTCACTTAGTTCATATGAATATCTTAGTATCAGTTTGATCAGCAATCTTTTGTAAAGGGATAACTCTTGAAGGATGAAAACAAGGGAAACACTTCTTCACAACCCAAAGGAGGGGGGCAGGGAGCCAGCTGATGGGAAAACCTGTACAGATAAATGAAATATATATGTCTTCAATGAGGATCACTGAAAAGCCCTCAGCAACCAGTGTCTAGAGTGATGTTAACAACAGCGATAGTGCTACTTGATATCCATCCAACTAAAACTCAGATTAGAGTGAAGACCTTTGGCATGTTCCCAAAATATTAACACTGTGTTAAGAGTAAGCAAGGCTTAAGACTTAGGCAATCAGGCGCTAAGGTCTGCAATGTCTGTGAAGAGCTTGCAACCAGAGACCAGCCAGAAAGTACTGAACACATACATGTGGGTCAGAAAGAAGTACATCTGCCCTCACTGTACTTCAGCTGTGACATGTGCCAGTGACTGGATGCAGTGACCATGAAGATCTAAAATGAGAGGCACTAGCCAAAACTGCAGAGAAGGAACTGACTAACAGGGAAGGCTATAGAGAATATTTTTAGAGTTCCTCAAGGATGAGTCTCAGGACTGATGTGACTTAACTTCATTAATAACCNAAAAAAAAAAAAACTGCTGTAAATGGAATTTGCTGATGAGAAATTTTAAATATCCGGTATTACCAATGAGGAGAAGGATGAGGAAGTCACACAGAAAGCACCAGATGATATCAGTGATGGGAGTAAGAGAAAGGGATGGTTTTCAACAGGGAGAACGAGGTTTGGTACTTTCCTTACAAGTAAATTAAAAATAAATAAAAATGGGTGTGTAGATCAATGGTGTGAGTATATTAACAGAAACCTGCAGTAACACGAATCCTGCAAAGCTTCTTGCTCTCCAGCCCAGAGGAACAGATGACCTGATCAGATGAGCTGGCCTCAGCACCAGTGTTTCAGTTAAGGGTTGACCTTGACATGCAAAACCACTGGTATGAAAAAGAATGTGGGATAATGGCACCCTGTGTACATCCAACCATTTTCCAATCAACTTTTCGAAATGTTTTAAGGAGCATTTTATATAGAGAAGCACTCACAGTGGCATAAAAAATAAATACTGGGGCTCATCCCTATTGTGCTGATGACTTTTTGGCCTTAGAACTTCTTGTAATAGTTCCTTTTTCAGTATTGCCTCAGTGAAATGTGGGCAACAGACACAGAGCGAGGCCTGTTGGAGAGGTTTCTGTTGTTTGAGCACTTCCAAAGGACCTGATGAACACTGCAGCTGGTGGTTTCCACTGCTCAGACAGCCTGGGACAGACTCCCAGGCACAGGGAAGGAACAAGCTGCCCTGACCCACACTATCTGATGGTCTCACAGCAAGATAACACAGCATGGCTGATGAGTCAGAATGGAGCAGAGGACGCTCAAGAGGTGGGGATGCAAATCAGACTGTGTGAGTATGTCTCCAAAAAATCATTGCTAGGGCTGTGAAGAGGCCAAATCCCAGAAATATCGTCAAGGCACTCACTTCAAATCCCTTCTGTCTGAGCTGCTATGTACCCAATGGCAGCCTCACAGGTGTCAAAAAAACAAAAATTTGGCCTAAAGGCAGGCACAGCCCAGGACACTCACCTGACCCAGGCATGCTGAAGGGACAGGCACCTCTGAAATGCTGATACCACCCGGCAAGTTTGCTTAGAGTGCAGGAGACATGCCCTCAGATGAACACACTATCTGGGAGAAACGCAGCCCTGCCAGGTGTATGGCAGCCTCTGTCCAAGGACAGAGGCACAGAGCCATGCCTGCAGTCTCCCATGGGGCAGAAAAAATTGCAGTTTTGAATCACAGCCCTTGAGCATTAGTACAAGCTAGAAGATTCAATCCTGGAGTGTTTCTCTTGAAGGTTATAAAACACAGAGGGGCTGGCTTTTGCTCTACAGACCGCTTTCTGGCACCAGCATTGGTGCCCTCTTTACACAAATTATTTAAAATGTGATTTTTTGGGGGAACTCACATCAGGCTTTTCAGACACTTTGTGCCAAAACCTCTTAAGCAGGGATTCGCAGGCACCAAGACCTACAGGCTGAATTATGCGGAATGAAAGACGGGGAAAAAGGAATAAAATCAAGACTATCATTTAAACTCCAGGGAAATTAAGCCAAGGTCCATAGATCTCCCACTCTCCACTGCTGCTCATGAACAAAGGAAATGCATCTGAGCAGTTAACATCTCAGTGTCTGAATAAGAGAAATTGCCCCTTATAAAACTAAAGCTTCCACTAAGGGACGAAATGACTTTTTTTTTTTTTTTAATAAAAAAAGAACATTTAAACCTATTGCTAGACACAAATGCTCAGACTCATTTGGCTCAAGACTTTCACTCAATCCATTAAGTCAATATAAACACACTTGCAAGTTCCTATTTAGCTATACAACCCCAATCTTATGTTATTCAAACATAAAAGTTTGGTTCAGGACATTCCCAGTAAAGATCTTATCAAAACTAAAAATGTCTAACTCTGCTGGTAAATTTATTACTCAGAGAGACAACTTGTCTGGTTTCTTCTCAGCCTACATAGATTTTCTTTTTTTTTTTTGACAGCACAGTAACTTTTTCTTTCTTCAATGCTTCATTACCTTGTCTTACTCATGCAATTTTCCCCATTTTATTTCATGTAAATCAAGTTACTCATCAGCTCTGTAATGCCACCAGTGTACGAAGAATCCTCTATGAAAAAAATACCTATAAAAATCGCAAAACCAATACTTACGTAGATAGTTTAATTGGTTGGAGAAATTTTCATAAAACATGTGTAAAGTTCAATGCTCCTATAATGGCAGAAGAACTTTGGAGAAATTTTAACAAGATTAGGTTCTCCAGTATGTGGCTGAGGCAAGGCAGTCAGGAAATATTTTCCAGACCAGGGGAATTTTGGCTTACTACATTTTTTTTTTAAATTATTTTTTCTTTTTGGCAAGTGTGGTTGATGGTGCTCATGCTTCAAAGTCTTAGTTGCTCTGCAACATATTCCCCCCTTGCAAAGATGGGCCACAAGCAGAGCATGTTCTTTATTCATCCACATAGGCAGCTAAACTGCAAGTAGTTTACAGCTCTGCATGCAAGTATTTTCTCAAGATCAAAAATGATAGCAGAAGCAAGAAGCAAGTTTGCATTTGACTGCGCAAGGAGAGTTTTACTGAGAGATTTGTACTCATGACTACAAGCAATGAACACACACAGGTCAGGTGAGAAGGAGTAAAAGCCCATACATGCACAATTCACTATTTTAAAATGTCTCATTTTACCAAAACTTTTTGTTCTAGGTTTAGTATAAAGTCAGACACTTATAAGTAAACAAACTGCTGCAACTGACAGCATCAAAGCAGTGAGAAAGCAAATGGCTGAACACTGAGTGAGCAGGCAAGAGAAAACTCTAAGTCATACATGTCTTAGGGGTCTTACCATGATCAATAACAGTCTTCTGAGCATAAGGAGCTCCTTCTAGCACAACCAGGCAGCATCATCTGACCTTTGTCACTCCTAGACACAGTATATAGGAAAACATTTCCAAAAGACTAGATTAACAGCAGAAGTGACAACTTGGAGGATTGTCTCGTGTATAACGAAAGTGATGAAAAAGGGGTCTTGTTATGGGCAGGCCCCAACCCAGGGAGCAACCGTTGAGGAGGTATCAGTATGATGAGACATGAGAAGGCACATCTGTGAGAAATTAAAGAAAAAATAGAAAAAGCAACTGATCAAAATCTTGGCATTAATTTCATTAAAAAGAAGCTTTCACCTGCAACTAATGCACTGATGGCTTGGCTTGCAAAAACCTTTTGGTTTGCACAGAGAAAGCAAGCTGGACATGGAAAAGATCACTGCTCATGGCAGGGAAGGAACTAATTAGCCCACAGGGACCCTGGGGAGTAGATCTGTGTGTAATTGTGAAGCTCAACTTTTCTTGATAAATTTTTGTCAGGCTGAAGTCAGACAGGATGCATAGCCAGAAGCAGTCTCTTTGCACAGTGCCACTGCTTTCCGCTCTGGTTGGAGCTGGGAAGTAGAGTGGTTTGTGAGAGTTAAAAATTACCTTCTAGTTTTTCACCACAATGTTTAATTTTCCCTCTCATTCTGGGTTGTAATTCCAATAACAATTTAGTGGGTAATGAAATCAGCTGGGGATAAAGCACTAGCCGGGGCTAGCAAGCCTGCAGTGTGGTTCATGTCTCCAGCCTCCACTCCCAAGGACTTTCTTCACTGAAGGAAAAAGTGATGGGGAGATTTCAACATCCTCTACCCTGAATCTTGCCTGTGATTTGTCCTTGAAATGCATACACACCAACATAACACTAATCCAGAGCCAAGCACCTGACACATCTCTAATTAGCATTGTTCTTGCTGCTTTGCTTTGGATTCTTTTCCCCTGTGAAATCATTCTTTTTGAGTCTGAACACCCTTTGCATCTTAAAACTGTTTCTGCTGCAGTTGTTCAAGAATGTTTGTTCCTACCTGATCACATCTAAAAAGCCTTTTAATGGATGGTGATGTATGAAAAAAATTTCAGTCCAGAGGAAACCTCCAGGTAACCAGGAATTTACTGCAAAATACTGCCCTTCATTCCTCTTACTCATTCCTTTACATGATTGCAGCTGACTAGGGTGGAAATTTGCAGCAGATAAATGCTGAGCAAAGCTGTCTCCTTGCACTAACCTCATTTTCACAAGACAAATATTTCTGTACTTTTAGCAGACCTACTTTATGATTTGGTGTGGTCCTTTCAGTTCTTGTACCTCAGCAGGCCAGAACTTCCTCTGTAAGAATCTGATCCTGCATCAGTATAAGCCCGAGGGAACCACCTCTACCCCTGAAGCCCCATTATTTACTGGGAAGTAGACACAATGGATCTTCACTCTGCTGGAAAAATGAATCGCTGTATGGAAATGGACTGAAAGTTGCAGAGACATCTTAGAGCATGAGATGTAAGGCAGGGAATTTTTGAGTTTCCAATGTCTCCTCCATAGAAGGGAGTATTTTCATGGTGTCTTACGGAGCCTCAGCTAGAGTTTCACTCTTGACTTGTGTTTTCTTTCCACCCCCTTGACATCATCTCCAACTGTGTCTGCTGTACTTCCCTCGCCGCTGTACTCTGCACCACACTCACAGGGAACTGCCAGGCTAAGGCAGACAGAGGCCAAGCACAGCTTTTTCTGAATATAGATTACATGGCTGAAGGCACAGGGTGAGGTTGACACAGGCAACCATCCTGCTTCAGGAAGCCTGGGAGGCTGTATGAGGGGCCATGAAGTACAGAGGATGCTGACATTTCTCCTGAGACAGTGCTATTCTGGCTTTGTGCAGCAGTGGCTAACAAAGTTCTTGGAAGGGATGAGTGCATGGCTATTGCACGAGGAACCACAGTTCCTTCTTGTTGGGAGAGAGCTGTGTGCTTCTTTCTGCCTCTCTATGTTCTTCTGGGTTCCGTAGCTTTTAACAGGAATCAGGCTCAAGAGCATTGTAGGGCAATGTTTTGCTACTACTGTGGGGCAAACTTGTTGAGATTTCCCAGCAGCAGCAGCAGGACATCCACCATTGCACCATCCCAAACAATCCCTGGCTCCAGGAATGCATTGGGAATATGCCCTGACTGTTTCCTGATCGTGCAGCAGCTCCTTGAGGGTCACTGAACTGAAGTTGCTCTGATTTGTTTCAGCAAGTCAAACTACCCATGTGGTGCACGCATCTGGAAGATGCAGGCTTCCCTAAACTAGCCAGTCTTCAGGTGTATTGGCCAAAGTGAGGCATCTGAATCCTGAAGTCCTATGGGTAATGTAAAGCATATTTCAAATTCCCATTTAACTCAATCCAGGAGCAAGTTCTGGGGATGAAAACGCTGAGATTTTCTCCTTTTTTCCTAAAGGTCTGCCAACTGTGAATGTAGAGAGAAGCTCACCTCTGCCTTAAAGATCTGAGAAATCAGAGATATTCTTCCTCCCGACCTCTCGCACCTTCCTGCCTACCCAGAACATTTCTCAGCACTGCTCCCTCAGCAGATGTGCCTTTAGGGTTGTCTGCACTGCTAATTGCCTCATACTGACTCCAACTCCACCCAGGAGGGTTTCCCCAGTAAAGATTGGGCTTCTTGTAAGGATTTAGTGGGATGTATGAGTGAGGCTCAGGAGAGAGGACAAATTGCTTTCTCTGCTTGGCTACAGTGGCCTCCAGAGCAGTGTAGGCAGAAACAATCTCCCTGAGGCAATGGATGTTGTCATATCTCCTCCAGCCCACAGGATAGAGATTGCCATAATACTCCAAATGTATGGCATATACAAGCTGTCACATGCCTGTGTCTCCTCTATCTTCTATAAAGCATGAAGTAAATTACAAAATATAAGTTTAGTTTCTCTGCAAGATCAAGCAATCTTCAAGAAGTGTGCGCATTTCACTAGCAAGTCCATTTCATCTGTAAACAAAACGAACCTGGAACTGGAAAGGTCACAGGCAGAGATATAGGACCACCGCTCTAGCTGTTTGCTTCAACAGATGATACAATCAGAAAAGCTGCACCACAAGAGAGCTTTGACGTCAGTTTCAAGTCCTTTTCCCAATTTCCTGTACTCAAGGTGTGATTCTGCATGTGTTTTAAACAGGATAATCTTCAGGCTTCATGAGGACTTGATGAAAGATTAAATTGCAATCTATAACACAAAAATTAAAAATAGATAAGTAGTGTTAGATCATCCTGTCCTTTTCTGATCTACAGCCAGAAACATTCCTACCAGACACTGTGCTTCCTTCAACTGATTTTTAAATGGCAAATAGAAGATGGATCTATCAATTCTCTAGTGATAGTCTTGGGACTATCCCAGACCACATTTCTGTTAAACTTCCATCACTGCCCCCATGGCCCAATTCACTTTCTCTTCATTCATCTCAACTCACTATAATTCTCTTTCTTTCTTAGGCGTTTACCAGCTCCATGTGTTTGTAGATGGCTCTGGTTTTGTCGCTGCCTTTGCCATCTCCATGCCATGTCCAGTCCTCCCCCCATTTACCTCTACATAAAACATGGGTGAGATGCCCCATTTAACACCTCCTCCTTTAGCACAGGTCTTCTGTCTGATACCTTGAAAGGCTGATGAAGTGGTTGCGGACAGAAAGAAGGGATAACTCCTGTAGCCACATTGTCCACAACGTTCAAATCTGATGTGAATTTCAATTACTTACATTTCCTTGACTCACATAACATCTTTTTGTCATCAGGAGGCTCAGAGCAGCATGAAGTTTGCTCAGCTCAGGCTCACCTTTGCCAGGTAGGGATGGTTTGTCAAGTCTGCAACCTCTGTCGAAGTGCAAAGAGTCACAGGGTCATTAATCAGAGTTTGCCAGCATGCCACACAGCAAGTCATATTTAATAGCCCATCTGCTGTCACACTTCATAAAATACTTTCCCTTTATTTCTCCTTCCTGTTCTACACCTAAGAAGCAAAACAATCCTCAGTGGATGAGTAACTGCCAGAATTCATTTTTGCAAATAAAGAAGCAGAAAATAGTTGTTGCCTTTCCCGCTACCCCCAAAGTCTGATATCTCTTATCATTCTTGCTGACATTTTAACAGTTCTGACTACTGCTGGGGATCAGCATTAGGATTCCTAGTCACAAGCCAGGGCCTTATTTTACTAGGCACTGTAAAGACATAGCACAAAAGGTGCTCCCCAAATGGCTGCAGACTAAATACATTGACAGGGTAATTCCCTTCTCACTTACCTTTTGGGACCAGCCTCCCAGTTCTCACCACTGCCTTTAATTAGTGTTTATGGTGACCTTCTCTTTCTAAATACCCAATTCCTAATTATTTTCCTTTATTTGCATGCTCAAAGCTAAGTTAAAGTAATGACATTTCAGTAGCTGGGTTATTTTATGGCTGACTCTGTCTCTACCTTACTTATTCTTTTTTTTTTTTCCTGCATTTCTAAAGCTATCGAAACAGCGACATCTTTTAATAAACTCTGTCTTCATCCTACCCTTTTTATGCTATGTGAGTCACATTAGTCATCTTGAAATTTAGTATCTCTACTTTGTTGTCTGATTTTTTTTCTGAGATAATCTGGAAGGAGGTAGTCAGAAGAGGTTATTATGAATGAACTGATCATTTTCTGAACTCATTAAATATGCCAGTAGTTATTAATAATTAATGAAAATGGGGGTACATTTCCCCCTCCCCAAGAAGCCAAGAATGCTCTTTAGTGGCTTTAAAGCAATCCTTTGAAAATAGACAATGAAGCGGCTCCTTTGGGGTAAGAGTAAATGATCTGGATTGATGCTTTCCATTCCTCTTCCTCTGCAGCTTGCATTCAACAAGAACTTTAAAGAAAAGAGATTTGCTTTCCAGTCAGTTAATATTATGCTTACTTCATCTCTGCTAATGCCTCGAAGTCTAAGTGGCAGATGTCACACACACCATCCTCTCTGGAAACCTTTTTGCTCACCTCAGCTCCACGATGAAGTTGGGTTGCAAACACCAACAGCCTTCCACTGACAAAGTCTTCAGAGACATCAGTCCACAAAACCTTCTCACAGCAAGAAAATACCCTTTCCTTGCTACAGAGGAGAAAGATGAAACAGAAAGAGCAACTTGCAGGGCACTGCGGGAGCCTGAAGGCCAAAGGACCAGAAGGAAGATGGGGGTGAACAGACTCCTGATATGGGCAGCTCGGATATCCTCCTGACGGTCAGGCAACACCAGTCCTGGTGGCAATGGCCATGTACCCCACACCTCCCTCTTCAACTCTGGACAAATCTATCCATCCTGCCATGCATCTGAAAGACCTTCAATTTTCCATTACCGGTGGGTGATACAGCCACAGCAAGGGAGGAATCTGAAGTACAGGGTGAAGCAATCTCACTTTGAACACACAAGACTCGGGAGGTCTGGGTATATGGTCGTTGCAGTGAATGATGTTTGTTTCGATCTTATACTACTTAGCTGTTTACCCACAGGCAAGCAGAGAAGTTCTCTGGTCTTGAAGGAAAAAAAAAAGTGAGTGAAGAAAACAAAAGGAAAAATAGCTAATGGTTAAGGTATTGTTACAGAAAGTCAGAGACTTGTGTGAGAGGCTTTGTCTTTATGTCAGAGGAAGAATTCAGATTGAAGGTTAATAACACTAGTGAAATATAACAGATTTTTAATTCAGTGCAGATACAGGCTGCTCGTCCTTTCAGTTTTAGGATATGCCTATGCAAAACTGTAAGGATAGGGACCAGAACATATTAGCCTATGACAGGAGCAATGTCAAACCAGATCTTGCATGTGTGAGCCAGTTCTACTATATTTTGCATCTTATACTGCAATTTATAACTTTTTAAAAATCAAAACATAAATCAGAGTTATCTTTTATTATTCCTAGTCAATACAAATGTAAAACTGGACCATTATAGCCATGCAAAGGCGGAAAGAAATTATTTTAAGACAAAATGGTATTTGGTGGATTTGTTTGTGAGAAAAAGTTATGTCTATAAATAAAGATGAAGAACAGGCTTATTTGCTTTAAATGATAAGAAGAAGACTTGTAGTTTCAGTATTTCTAAATAATATCAATTCATTTCTGGTGAATGGTGCAAAACAGGGCTTAAATATTCATTTATTTATTACTTTTTTTTTTTTTTTTACTTTTAAGAGACAGACTAGTAGTATTGCCTAAGTGTGTCCTCCAGAGGATGTATTTCTGATCCTGAGCAATTTTACCTCATTGCATAAACTGACAAAGAGGAAGGAAATGTTCATCTAGAGAAGTAGCAACAACAAAAGATAGAAAACCTGCCTTGAATTTATAACATGGAGAAATAAGGACGTCTTGTAAAAGAGGAGGTGAAGGCAGTTGTGGTCCTCCATACTGAGACAAACTATTCTTGGGAGTTGGACTGATTCTCAGCTTTGCAGCAACACAATAAACCCGTGCTTTTCTAAAGGAAACACAAAAAGGAAAAGGTCTCCACCGTGTTTGGTGTCCATGTTCAGGACATGGGGAGAAGGTTAGGAAAAGGCCCCAGGTTACTACTAGTGGACCTGAGATCCAAGTGTCCTGCTGCTCCTATTGAACATCTGGAGAATGTTGGAATTAGCCGCTAAGTAGCCCAATCCCCATGTTGGGGCAATTGTACAAAGCAGAGGATATGAGCCCTGTGGCAGCTTGGTAGGAAACGGTCTTACCAAACCACTTCCACTTTTTAGATTTCTCCTGTTTCACATCTGGATGAATCTATGATCTCTTGAAGATTTACTCAGCCTTCTGAGAGCCACCCATCTCAGAAGGGCCAATAGACTGGTGGGCAGGGCCTCCGTCATGGACGAAGATGATCAAAGTTCAAGCCCCTTGTCAATATAGGTCAGGGGTTGGATCTCAGGTTTCCCATATGACAAGTAAGTTCAATAAATACCAATCTGTTGGCTGTTCTTGGCAAAGTGAATTAATTAAAGAATAAAATCCCAAATTTAGACTTATGTAAAAAGCACAAAAAATTGAAACCTTGGGGAGCTAGTAGGAAAACTAGTGAGGCTAGGAGAGATTTAAGTCTGGGGAGACTTTCTTTTATAGATTGATGAAACAAATTGCATTTGTACAACATACATGAGCTACAGGAAGAAGAAGTTTTTATACGTGAACAAAAAAAGCACCAAACTGATTGAGAGAAAAGGACACATACTCCTGTAGGAGACAGCTCCAGGAAAATGGGAAGAAAGGAAAAGAATGTAAGATATCTACTGGAAAACTCTATAGAGTGAAGAGAAATATCATGAGAAGAAATCAAAAAAGAGAAAGAATATGCATCTTTAAAACGAAGGGAAACAAAATTATGAAAGAGGTCTCCAAATGTAAAGGGACAGAGGAGGTGACTTAGGGGAAGTTCAGAGGGTTTCATCTGTAAACAAATGTAAGAGATTTCAGCAGGCAAATAAGGAACTAATAGTAACAGCAGGAGGTACACATGGAGGAATGTTTCAACATCACAGACTTAACCAAAGAGCAAGGAAGTGAAAGTCAGGGAGGATGGGTGATCAGAGAGGGGAGCGATGCAGTAGCTAATGACACACAAATACTGAGATTTGAGCCTGGCAAAATTGAGCCATTGGTCCCTACAGAAAAGAAATTTGTTCATCTGCATGTCAGACCTTCCCCATGGCAAACATCACTTTCATTAATACCAAAAACCCACACCATGGCAAGCACCGCCTTCATTGTAATCAAAAACCTGTCCCCAGACTAATGGGGCTTGTGCCCACATGCCCTGCCTGGGATAACTGCTGCTATCTTATAAGAATAAGCTACCACTGAAAACAGAGTTGGAAGAAGCCTTAAGAGGTTACTTAGCTCATCCTCATGCACAAGATAAAGTTTTTTGCACCTTGTTATTTCCTGACAGAAGTTTGTCTGGTCCATATAAGTTACTTTACATATTTGCATCCAAATAAAAACTTTGTATTCATGCGACTGCATCAATTTTTAATAAATAAATCTGTTCAAAACCTGCATCTAGTTCTGACTAGAAAGTTGTCATCTCTATAGGCTGAGAGAGAAGCCAAGTCATCCACTAGGCTGCCAGTGACAGACCCTATTTCTTTGTGGATGAGGGTAAAGTTGTATTTACTGAACAGTGTTAAGCACAGTTTGGTTCCATGCAGCATATATGTAATTCACATACAAACACATACAGCATACAAAGAAAAATTTGGAAGTCTTTGTAATGTAAAAATAAAATAAAATAAAACATAAATATTGACTCAAAAGTTCTCAAATTTAACCAGAATGTAAGTGTGGATGTTGCCACATTTCTCAGTGCTGGAGACAACCAGCAGCTACAAACCACAGCATTGGTCATGATCATGGCATCTTGCAGCTTCTCCTCCAGCCTCTAGCAGGTGTACTGCTCACAGCTCACATTCTTTGTCCCGCTGGCACTTTCAAGCCTTTCCAAATCTTCCACTCACACATTTACAAGGATTTTGGAACATATTTCTGTAGGATGCCATAGCTGACATGGATCTGCATATTGTTAGTATGGAGTTGGGCATGACGTGACGTGAATCAGCCTTCACTAGTGTGGCTGCCCCAGCTCACTGCACTTTCACCAGCACTGCCCTGCAGCAGCAGCTCTTCAACTGACCCAGTGCTAGGTCTTGTGCAACCAGCCACTGAACAAAAAGTTCACACTGAGCAGCACCACACTGATGGTTTCCAAATGTTTATTGTACAAGCATAGGGTAACCATAACGGGAACCCAGCTTGGCCAAAACTGAAATAAAAAGATGCTAGGCTTCACATGGAAGTCAAGTCAATTATTTTGTAAACAAACTTAGTATTTTTCCTAAAAATAAAGTTTGGAACCACATTTGATGTAAACTAGTGTGGCTTAAACTGATCTCAAAGAGCAGGTAAGGGTAAGAAGCCAAGTACTGCAAGTCACATCATAATGGCTGCCCTGGCTGTCAAGAAGACAGCTCACAACCTGTCTGGTTTCTTTGCCTTTACTGACCATGGGACTCGTTCTGGGACACTGACGTTTTCAGTCCTAACATTAACTACAATACTGAGCTTTCAATTGCAATATTAGCAGTTAATGGCAAAATGCCTTAAAACTTCCCAAGACTTCTGCTATAGGAGGAATGGCCCAATAGGTTGTCAATAGCTCTCTGTTCTGTGCAGTTTGCTGCTTTACAGTAGAAAAAAAATAAGATAGGCAAGTGAACGTCAGATGAGATGATCCTCCTCAAGCTGTTCCTGAAGGCCACCAGGGAGGTGGCAGCAGCTGGAAAGAGCCTCAGATGCCTGATGCCTGGTGGGGTGACAGGCAGGGGAAGGAGGCAATGGAGCCAAGATGTTGTTCTGATGTGCTCTGATGTGACTCATTTGTTTTCCACTTGAGTTTGTGACTGTTCTTACAGAAAAAAAAAAAAAAAAGAAAAAAAAAAAAAAAAAAAAAAAAAAAAAAAAAGGAATNAAAAGAAAAGAAAAGAAAAAGAAGAAGAAGAAGAAGAAGGAATATAAAAAAGCAGGACTGCTTCTCTGGGGCCTTATTTTAAAAATTTCTGGGAAAAAAAAAGAGCTTTTCTTTATTTTTTCTGGTTCTTCACCTGAAATTTCATGCCTTAGTATGGGAGAGATTGCATCTCTTTTCTGTTTTTACCCTGCCTAATAGCTACAGACAATGCAGTGACATTTATATACATTTATGTAAAACATAATGACCAAAAACACAGTAATTTTTATTCCTATTACACCACAAATCTGGAATTTGAACTAAACCACACTACGGGTAGAAGACATTGTCTGAAAGACTTGCTTTTCTAATTCATGTTTAGGGTATTTTAGTACATTTATTCACATTCAAATAGTTTGCTTAAACTCCTCCATGATCTTTTATTTTTTTTTAATAATATCAGTGAGATAGGAAGTTATGCATTATGTTAAGAAAAATAAACAAATAATCTAGTAATCTACTTTAACTGTGGTCTTCTACATTTCTTTAGACTTTTATTTCATTATGAGGAGAAATGTTATACTGGAGTACGTTTTTTACTTTCTCTGTGGAAACCAATATTTTTATACCTTTATTACATCCATTCATCTTCACCTCCTCTTAAAGCCAGGCAGCCCTGCTCTGCTGACTCCCTCCTCTCCTTCAGGTCTTGCCTGATTTTCAGACTTTCCCATTCCTCTCTATGGAGCCATTCTGTTTCTGCAGCATTTGAGAGAGTCCCTGGCAAATGCCTGTTACTTTTATTAAATTCTCACCCCTTTCTGACTAAAGATTTATATGTTTTTTTACCCTGTCCATACAAAACAGCCCTTATACATGTTTTTCTCAGATACATAGAGAAAGGCTGTGTTTATTTCTGAAAATGAGGTTCTGAACCTCTGTCAAAGGAAAAAGAAAGCAAAGAAACACTTTCCCCATACACACACACACACACACAACCAGAGGATTAATTTCTGCAAGAGCAAAGGGAAAATCTGGCAGATGGAGTTTTCCTCCCTCTGAGGCATTTTAGCTAATTTACATCCTCATTTCAGAGCTAAAGGCTCCCACTGAAAGGCAGCCATGTGTTCCTTTTAAACAGGTAGATTTGATTAAAGGCTGGACTTCTGGGGCATGATCCTGCCGCCTCTGTACAGTCAACCCTACCAAGGATAATGAGATTACTCACAGGAATAAAGCACCGCAGAACTGAACCCTGGAGTCCCACCGATTAATAGGAGAACATTCTCCTTTTTTCCCCTCCGCCCCTTTCTTTATTGCCCTTAAAATGCCAGGGGAGCTTCAGAGTTATAGCAATTATTGTTATGGAGAACAGGGTATAAAATGAACTGTTATTGCCTTTAAAAGAGCTAGAATCTCTTTACCTTTCAAGAGCAGGGCATAAAAATCTGTATGCAAATGAATAAATATAAATGCAAATATAATCTACATCAGGAAAAGCTGTTTTTCCCTGAGCTAAGGAAGCAGAACAATAATCATGCTCCCAACTGTAAACGGTGCTCAGTGTTTTGCAAGGGCTGTGGAACAAGGAAGCGAAGGCTTAATCCACTTTCTCCTCTAGTTGGAGGAAACAGGTGCGGTTCCATTTGTAGGTAGTTTATTATTTTTCATGGATATATTGCAGGCACTCTTTACACATTTCAGGAGGTGGCAAATTTTACTGTTTCTGCTAACAGCAGGAGCACTCGCTGGCTACAGAACAGCATGGACTGACTGAGAAGTTTAACTATGCTGCTTTGCTCAAGTTTAATGGCTTCTGTAGATTTAAAGAGACAGCAAAACATCCTTTGGTAGACAAAAACTTCCAAGTGGATGGAACATGACCGCATCCTTTGTCTGCCAATGGACAATGGAGGGGAACTAAAAGACAGGATTTCTTGTCAAAGGACCCACCATGCAACATGTTCCAATGTGGAAAGCTTCCAGAAGACTTCTGGTCCCATCACCTATGGGATAAGTGAGGTTCACATGGGCGGACACATGACTGGGACTTTGTCAGCAGTGGAGCTCCCTGCAGAAACATTTGCATCAATTCACAGTTCAGCACTGAGGTAAACTGAATTCACAGCGAGAGCATCTAATATGTACCTGGCCTGAGGCACACGGTCAAAAGCAGAAGCACTGAAGTGAATTCTGGACCAAGGAGAATCATGTCAGCCCAGCAAAACTGGAGGCAAATTGTTAGGATGAGCACTACATTTTTCCATGTTGTTGGTTCCTATGGCTGGGAGTAACAGTGCTGGGACAAGAATACTGTATACCACTGATAACCGTGACTGGTACTCTGATCTGGGACAGAACAGGAGCACATGGACCAGCCTGGAGAAAAGCTGATAAGCCCATAGGAAAAAAAGACAAGGGAGAGAAGTGTTAAGAGTGTGCTTCACCCAAAAGTTCAGCTTGATGCCTGTGACAAGTTGGTGGGAGTGAAGTCAGCTTGATGAACAAGAAATTGAAGACAGCGAGAGACGTGAAAAATAAAGACAGTAGGTCATGGAGAAGGAAGAGAATCAAAATGACACAGAGGACACCAAACTTCTTAAAATGCTAAATGAAAAGACCGCTAAAATTCAGTTGCAGACAACAGTCTGGGAGAAACTAAGAGTTCAGTGAAGGAGACAGGTTGAAATCCTCGCAGGATGTGACACAATTTATTGGCAGAAAAGAGAAGACATTAAAAAGTCCCTGGTGGAACTAAAATTAAAGGAGATTATTTTGCTGCAACGTTCACAAAAAGGCAACAGGGAAACAAACAAGCATTTCCCACGAGGTGCAAAGGTCAGAAAAGAGACATGAACAGACGAAGAAGAAATCGAAACTGCTAGCAATTTGATTGTAGTGATGGGATTGTTGCCAGTGCTGAGAAGAACGGCAAACTTCTAAGAAAAATCTGGCAACAAATTAATGAGTCAGTAGAGAGCAATGAAAGTAGGACATGATGATGACCTTGACTTCAGTCAGGTAGGGGGAAAGGCAAAGCACAAGGTATTTTAATCTGGCACAGAATAATGTACCAGCAGGCTAACATTTAATACGGGAATAGATGAAAATATTACATAAAATGAAGAGCTGAGAAAGAAACACAGAAAATTTCTTCAAATTTAATGGAACATGTCGGCAGAGACATATAATGAGGAGGGGAGAGTGGCGTATAAAAATGCCCATGACACTCACCAACTATACCACATCCCATCTAGAAGGGTGGCAGGGAATCAATGGGGAGAATAGCCAGGAAAACACAATACCAGGGAGAAGAGTGCCCAGAGACTGAAAAATCTATGGATGAATGGGAGAAAGCCAGTGGCATCTGTAAAGAAAGCTTTGAGAGCATGTGTAAGGGTGAAATGTCCAGGGAACTGAAATGTCTCAGTATGGCTCTGTGCACACACTGATAAGAACGCATCCAAAGCAGGTGGGGAACAGTGCATGTCCCCAGCGAGGGAACCAGCTGGGACACAACAGGCGGGGTGCGCTGGCAAGGGGAATTATCCCAAAGCACACAGGAAATCATTGAAAAGACACACACAGCAGGCAAAGAGCTCTCATATGAAATTGCCTAGAAGCCTGGAAGAATCAATAAATTGGGGTAAGAGAGATCATTGAGATTGTTACTGAAAATGGGCCCTAATGTTCCAAGCTGTTCTGCCCGGGCAGGCCCCCAAACTTACTCAAAACCATCCTGATTTCACTGATGCTCCATATCTCTGCTGGCATCAGTCACAAAACAGCAGGATGAGCCTTGCTTGCACACTTCAGTACCTCAATTTTCCCTGCAGCAGGCCAATATCCAAAACAAGAAGAGCACTTTCCTTGTAGGCTGTCATTTGAAATCCTGACCAGGATGCAGATGAATGACTGGAGATGGGGAAAATCATAGTGAAAGCCCCAAAATGATCAGCAGAGTTTTCAGCAGTAGCTGGAGAAATTACTCACTGGTGATTCACAGATTCTATGGTCAGAAGGGGCCGATGATCATCCTGTCTGACTTCCTGCAAAACAGACAACTAAAGCCTCCCTTTGTACAAGGCTTTTCATCTCTGGCTGCTCTGGAGCGTGTTATGTAGGTTGAGTTCAAAATCTTCAGGGACAGAAATAATCCACCTGCCTTTGGGTGTCTGCAATGAGCATTTCCTCTACTGCCTGGAAAGTTCATTAGATAGAAACACAGAACTGAGATGTAAATGTATTGCTGGCACAAAAAGTTGGTTGAAATAAAACCTGGCCAAGGATCATGAGGTCCATCCTTAAATTGGCTCTGATTGCTGATCTCCTTCAACCTGTGAACAGACAAATCAACTAGAAATGAGGTATGATTCTTTTGTCTACTGCTTCCAACCACTGGCATGGTAAAGTCATTGCCTACTTGATTGGAGAGCTGTACACAATTAAATTCCTCTGCTGTTTTACTCTCCTTTTCTCTGAATCAACAGAGCTCATTATGAACTAGACCTGTTATCACTAAAGACTAGATAATTATGCTGGATCAGATCAAACAGTTCCATTAACCAAGAAAGAAGAATCTAAAAGAATCTAGGAATAGCATACAATGCAGAAGTTTGGTTTGCCACTTGTCTACCTTTTAAAACCCCTCAAAGGAAAAAAGAAAATCCTAACCTCTTCTTCCAAAGCAAGTAAAAAAAAAAAAAAAGAAATATTGATACTGACACAAAAAGCAGCAGTTCCTGCCACAGGGGAAGAAATGTGTAAGAAGCAAATACCATGACAAAAGGATTTCCATTACTTCTTTACCCTGATGGACTCCTCTTGGATAGCACAAAAGGTGTCCTGCTCACAGCACAGTGGAGGCTTTGTGCCTCCAAAAATGCCTTAGACAGAGGGAACAGCCATCAGGTGCTATTTTTTTCCTCAAACTCGGAACACTGTTTCTTCCCAAAGACAATCCCTAAAAGAGCAAAACCACTTGCATCTGCATCACAGAAGAAATCTTTGAGGAATAAATTGGGAAAATTATCTCTGAAAGTTCAAATTCCACTATTGTGCAAACCTACTGCACATCCAAGAAGCAAACTGCCATTCTGAGTGTTGTATTCATGCATAACTCATCTGGAAAGGTGCAGCTTTCTGTTCTACTCATGCACAACCTTCCTTTTTCATGAAAACTGTTTTTATTCAAAACATTTTTGCTCATTTTTGTTTCCCAAACAACCTCAAACCAGAGGCGGGTGAACTATACGCTGCTGGAAAAGTGGTACATCCTGGTGAAGGATAAAATGAGCAGCTCAGAAAGCACAAGCTTAGATTTGATGCACCTGCACAGTTTGTTTAATAAAAACTGTTGCTTGCTTTGCAATTTCTCTTCCCCCATTCCAGCTAGCTGGAACACAGGCGAGTATTTCTCAGAGCAAGATCATGTTGTTAATGGTAATCATTGAAATACTGCACTGGCAGGGTCTTCAGGAGACCATCCAGCTCAGTCCCTGGGAAGATCTGCAACACCTAAACTGTCTGTGATGAATTGCGGTTGCAGATGCCTCAGCAGGGTTTTGGTGCTGAAGGCTGTGTTAGAGTTGAGTGGACACCAGGAGACCGGATCACACAAGTGTTTTGAAGACGACTTCATGCCAGCCCTGAGGATTCCAAGAACTGCATATTATCCTTACAGCCCAAGGGCTTTCCATCAGCTGATCTGCCCCAGGAGCTCAAAAGGAAAGGGAAGCCAACTGCATGTCCCCAGAGGGATTTCTCAGCATGTACAAATCCTTCCACGGTAGAGGATAACCAAGCTGCTCCTCTGATCCTTGCAGACCCAGAGCTGGGGGATAGTTAGGATGTAGGGAAGGGTATATGTCTGAGTGCCCACTGGCTGGTAAACACTCTTTTTAAGCTCTTTTGAGCTATTTTTACAGTGTTTGCTGTGGTTCCTTTTCTACTTTTGACCCTGGGGGGGAACTTAGTCATTATAAAATCAAAGCAAGAATCCACATTCAAAACATGGCTGTGCCCTGGAGGCCCGAAATATTCCTGAAACCTCTTTTCTCTATTCTCTGGTACATCCCTTCTACAGAACACTGTTTTCAGGCATGCCCAGGATGTTCCATCTTATCATGATTGGGTTCTGCAACAATGCAGTAGCCAGGACTTCTGGGATTTGGTCACTTCATGCACTAAAATATCCTTTCAAAGCCAAGTTAGATGGATGGCCATCCCAAGCTTTAATGCTCCATATAGACAGATATCTGACAGACTGTGGAAAAGATAGAATAAGTAGGTAACATTTGAATTCCACTGCAAATAGTACAGAGATGGAGACTGGAAATTGAAAGTCATGAGGAAAAGAAAGATAAATCTTTCCGTTTATAATAGTGAAGGATGTATTAATTGCATAACATTTTCACAAAAAATTTCTCCAATAAGAAAAAGTAATAGTGATGCTTTTACACTTTAGATCTGATTTCTACAGGCCACATAAAAAAAAGCCTCCCCCAAATAAATACTCACAAAAACAAACTCAAGATAAAAATTACTTCTGATGAATGGCTTTGGACAATTTGGATGGATTTAAATGTAAGAATTTCTTATAGGCTTTTTTTTTTTTTTTTTCAATTAATCATGTGCATGGAGAGATGAGTCCTCTTCTTCTTTGTGTATGCCAGTTCTGTGCTCTCTTCTCTTGGAAGAGCAATCTACTTGACTTTCTCCAAAAGCTGTTCTCACCCACTGTGTTTTCCAGTTCTCTGCCAGAAACAAACTAATTTTTTGAACAGTAAGGCTGAGACACCTGTTTTTATAGTGAGCTTCCACTAAACTGTCTTTCAGATACCATCTATAAGTAATTCCTACTCTCATTTCAAAAACTCAAGTGTCTCTACTCAAGGTAAGGCATTGTGTGTTATTCTTCTGTCTGAAAAATACTCTTTACCATTTGCAATTTCTTCTTGTCCCAATACAGTACTTTAATTGTTGCCATCATCTGCCTTTAGTCCATTACAAACCTTACTGTGAGAAGTGATGTTGAAGATACGGAAGTATGAAGGCTGGTTTGGAAAGCAGACAGGCATCCAATTTACACGTGAGTGGGTAGAATTACCTTCCTGATTAGTGATATCTCAAACTTCCTAAGAAACACAGGGCCCTTCTCTGATTATAAGCCAACATTATTTTAATTCAGTTATTTGTATTCAGTTATAGCCATTGCTCTGGGAACACAGCCAGCTGGAGTACTGAATACTTAGCATAATTAGAGAGGTAAGCAGCTCCAAAAAGGAAAGAAATAAACAAACACATACAGCGGCGTTATACAGGATGCATGAGGAGAAATTGGAGGAGTAGAGGGCAAAGACTTGGACACATGCAATAAAATCCCCACACCCTAAGTGATCCATCTCTACAAAAGTGACATCTCTGTCAAATGAACTCCATTCCCCCGATAATTTGGAGAAATGTTTGTTTGTGGAGTGGGTGGGTTGGACTCATGACCTGTTTGCTGAAGCAACAAAAGCTCTTGAAAAAGAGCCTTTCTGAGATCTGACAGGCTTTGGCCTTCAGCAAACAACATGTTGAAAATAAGCAAATAATGAGCAACTTTCATCGATGAACTGCCAACACAGAATACCTTCAGATCTTGCAGAACAGTTCTTGCTTGGCTGTTCTTCTGGTCTTTTCTCATGATGGCTCCAAATAACTGTGTGGCTTTTGTTTTTTGTTTTGTTTTGTTTTGTTTTTGTTTTCCATCACTCCTTTCAGCTTGTGAGCCATTGCTACATTTAACATTCAGTATGGCTTCATAAGAAAACCAGATTATCTCTGGCCAGATTATTATTAGGTATTTACATTCTGCCTGGTACTTGAATGATGTGGACAACTCTTCCTCCTGAAATGTCTGTCCATCTCCTGCTCCTCCAGCACAGTAAAACCACTAATTTCTTTCTAGTTTTATGACACAGATTTCCTGTTCGCCCACAAACAAAAATCTCCTCTGCGGAGCAGAGGTTTTGCACCTAACTGGAACAGGTTAGTGACTAAAAGTGGGATAACATGGTCAAAGTTACAAATGGCCGCAATCACCCCACTTTTGGGTGCTTTACGTAAAAGGGCTTACTCAGATCATCCTTTTGGAACAGCCGTTAGGCTCTGCCTGAGCACATCAGTCCAGTCCCTATAGGAGTGTCAGAGCTACCCATCAGTTAGCAGGAAGAAATTTGGTTAAGGCCTGCTGCAGAGCCCACTGGAGGCTTTAGAAAGATTTGCACTAACTTCAGTAAACTCATTAGATCCTAACTGATCTTTTTGTTTCCTGTCTCAACGAGGATTTCAAGCAGTGACCAAATATTAATCACTGAAAAAAAAACAATCCTTTCCCTCCAAAAGTTACGGTTGAAACCTGCTGAGTAAGGATTACAATATGAAGATATTTGCATTACTACTTCCCACAATTTAGCACAAAAATGACCCAAGACTGTAGTCTCCAAGCCCCATCACTGCAAGACATAAATGAAGCCCATTAACCTGTTTGGGTTTGCCCTTGTCTCTAGAGCTGTGAGAAGCCATTTCACAGTGCACACAGCTAGACCTCTTCCTTTCACAGCAGCAAAATATGTGTATTTCAGAAAGGAATTTCTGGGATCATCCCTTGTTATCATTTGAAATCTCACATCTGGTTTTACAACCAGGGGATTTTATCCTCCTAGAAAGTACAGAGGATGAGAATGTGTAATCTAAGGCCAGGCTAGTGTTACTAATTTTTTCACGCCCAGCTTTACCAGATTTGGACTGGCATTGCTGTGCTAACTTCAGCAGAACAAAAAATACACCATTAAATCAGTGTTCTTATTAGTAGAATTCATCTTGATCAGAGGATGGAGTGGAGAGGGATAAATCAAAAAAAGCAGAGCTAAACTGGATCAACTGTGTTCACAGTAGGAGACCTCTGTCATATGTATCATACCTGGGAACACCTTCCAGCCCAGATCTGGCCTGAGTACTTTAAAGGAATCCAGGTATTGGCTTTACCTGGCCTGCAGGGTTTCTTTTCTCTGCCTCAGGGCTCACTCCCTAGAATTATCTCCCCATGGCTTCAAGTGCTTTTAAACCATTGTGCCACAGCCTCCCAGTGGCTTTTCCTGTTTCATTCCATTTCATTTGTTTCATTTCACATCCATCCATAATTAGTTCTGAACAAACTGAAATTCCCCCTCCCCACACCTAGTTTTAGCTTTTATTTTTGCTCCTGTCCATGAAAACCCATTATTCTAGGCCTGAAATATAGAATTAAAGCCATGCCAAATTCCAGCAAGTCCATGGCAGCCTCATTCAGCTTGGTGACCTTTCCACTAGCTGAGGATCAAACCGAGGAATGACTCCATGTTCAGGACACTCCCCAACAACCATGCACCTTCAATGTATGCCTGCACAGCAGCCTTCCCTTCAAATCCACAGCGTGTTAGCAGGGGATGTGTTTGACCTCCCTAAGTGGCTGTGGTACAGGTAAACAAGTGCTACCAGCACACTCAGGATAAAGATCCCCATGCAAGCACATGATCAAAACACTCGTAACATCTAACACCCCATACATATCATTTCCACCCTCAGCTTATCCATTTGGTCAATTTGGACCAGGGACTGGTGTCAAAGTCAGTACATCACCATCATTCCATTGCACCAAACCATGCAAAAAAAGTAAAATCAGCCAGCTCTTCTAAGAGGGAGATTTCACCCACTACTGACCTGGGCCTGTTGCTTTCAATGTTTACGTTTGTAATACAGGACACTGGGAAAGCTAGTTTTTGTTATGTCAGTCTTCTGGCTAATATATTAATCATTTAACCGTCTCTCTGCCTTTCAGTTGGAAGGGGAAGTCTTCTCTTCCTGTCCTGTTATTTCTGCATATTTCTTCTTGCTGTTTCATTTTCATTCTGGGGAGGGCTGGTTTTCAGCTGTGGATGGAATGACATTGGACTATCAATCCATGAAAAGATTTGAGTTCTTTCTCACTGAAAGTGACTGCGCACATCTGCCATCACTACCAATACTCTGATTTAAGCCAGGATTTAACATTATTATGAAGATTAAAAAAAAATAATAATAAATTTAAAAAAGGAAAAAAAAAATCACGAGTGTACTTACATTGCATCTGAATACCATGCCTAGATTACATAGAACAGCACACCTAAACTTACTGCACCCTTGTCACACTGTGACATCACTGCACTTTATTGCCAGTCTATGTGCTCCTTCACATCTTTCTGGTTAATTGTAATTTTCCAAGGTATTTTTCTACTTATGAAGATGCATTTTCTTGAGTTAAGGTCAGGTTATCATCTCTTTCAGTAAATCATTTCTGACCAAAGAGTACAGTTTGTCTGGTTCTCCTCATGTAGATGACATCTCCCTTATGTAAACCAACTCACCAATCTGCAGTTCCCAACAACTTGCTTGCAGTTTTGGCCTTCTCTGCGTTACCTATAAAATATGTTGTTCATACAGGGGCTAATTAAGGCACATCAGTAGTCTCCTAAAAGTTAGGGATAGGGCAATACAGTGCTACTACAATAGGTCTTCTCAACTTCTCAACAGCTGCAAAGCTGTTCTTAAAAACTGTGGCTAGCTGTTTTACAGAAAGTCTCACCTGAACCTTCCTTCCCATGGAGTTTTATGGGTCTACCTTCCATTTCATTTATGCTTTAGAAAAACTCCTTTTCTGAGCAAAGAAGATACAGGCTTAATTTTTTATTTTTTTTTTTCCAGTAAGTGGGTGTGAATGTGCTGAAACATGAGTGTAAAGTGTAGTTTTGTTTAGCATTAGCATTATATGTGATGAGATGCTAATCCCACCGCATATGATGCAGCAGCCCTAATGGTGGGCAGACGGCTCCTGGTCTGAGCAATTTTGACTGCTGTCTCAAACCTGGCTCTCGTTTTCCCCCTTGTTTGCCCCTTTTGTGAGAGACATGACCAGCAGAAAGCTAATAGCTGCTTGATTACCACTGAAATCTAGATTTCAGCTGGATTTAGATTGCTGCTGCTTAATTTGACACTGAGTATTCTCTACTATTAGAATTTGTATGTATGAAAGTAGATGGATATGAAACAGCTTCATTAGGTAACTTGGGACATCTGATGGCTGCAGTTTGTTAAACACCACCGAAGTTTTCTGAAATGCTCAATGCAGGGCGAATCCACTGACTACCAGGACCTTGAGCATACATTTTCAGGAAGAAGTTACACAAAATGAAGGAGTCATTTCTGTATGACAGGACTCTTCCTGAATGATAGGCAAGAAAAGCAAGTCCACAAATAGGAAAAAGACATCCTGTACAGACAGTCTAAAAGAAGGAGTGGTTGAAAAGTGGAAAAGTCCCCAGGCAGAATAACACAGACTCGAACTGGTGAAGGAAGAGTACTCAGCAACAAAGGAAGTTTAGGAGGTAGAGAGGAACCAGATGATTCAGTTGCTTAAAGAAGATAGCCTTTGAGACCAGGCAGGAAGAAAAATGTCTGCTTGGTAAAGAGAGAGGCTTTGTGATTTGGATCAGACTCCATAGGCAGGAAAAGAGGATGTTTTCCTTAGAGGGCTCTAACAGTTAAATTTCGGGGGGGGAGTGGGGAGGGAAGTGGAAATTAAAATGTACAGAGCATTGGAAAATGTGAAGAGTTTGTGCTATTTTCTGTATGGTTTCTGGGAAATAAAACCCATAGCTTGATGCAAAACTATTTATTATCTATAGACCATTTAAAGGGCCAACTTTATTATTTTTTGCTGTCTTAAGGTCTCCTTCAAATGCTGAATATTGGCTGAGAACTGGAGGAAGAAGAACAGAATTTTTTGGACAGACAGAAGACACGAAGTGGTACAGGAAAGATACAAAGTATCTGGTTTAAAGAAACTAAAACCAAATCCATTAATTTAACAGAGAGTAAGTCCTGGCTTTATCAACTTGAAATATATTTCCAAATTTTATCTCCAGCTTCTGCCTCTGAACAATGTATTTTGTAGATTTTCTGAAAGTACCTTTTTTTTCCTTAGAGTCCTTGGAACCTGATCAACTTACCACCTCAGATGTGTAGCATTCCCTAACTTATAAATATGCAAAACCAATAAAACACAGGCACAGTACTCTGTTGCTGGCTGAAAACTTAGCCATGCTCAACAGTCATTCAATCTGCATTCATTGCTTCTGCAGGAACAACCCATTTGTCAGATGTTTTCCATCTTTGCAATAACCTAGAAACTGAAAATGAATTGCCATTGAACAAAGATGACTTCTCAGGAAGTTTTGTGAGTTTAGCTGTAACCATATAAGCAAAGCAGAACCATTGACACTTCAAGAATCAATATAGCTATACTAGTGCAAAATTATTTATAATAGTGCTGTTTAGGCCATGACTACAATACGGACTTTGGAAAGCATCAATCATGAGTGTGCTGGGCTGCAATGTCTGACAGCCATAACTGAGCTGGCAAGAGTACCCAGCCTAAGCTGATTTCTAAATGATTGTGCTTTAACCAGCATAATTGACTCTATTAATCTACACAAGTGTAACATGAATTCTGCCCATATAACCTGCACTCCCTTTTCGGTGTCTGATCTAGATGTCAGACTAAAAAACTCCAGGGAATTCTTCTCACCTAAACCATCCGATGATTCAGTTATCATTAGACACTAGAAAGTCCGCACAAAAATTCAACATCAAGATACATATCTATAGGAAATTAAACTTCCTTTGCTTTGTTACTCACAGAACTATCTGAGCTTTTCAGAAATGGTTTTCTCTTGGTTTGCCTTTATTAAGAGGAAGTTGTATTAAAGCAGTGGTGTTGAAAATAAATAACGGAAATGTGTTCAGATTTCTCTTCAAAAGGCAGAAAAAGAAAATGCATCTTTCACCATAGTTGAAATATGTTGCTTAAAAGATGAAAGGACTGCTATTGTACAGGTTGTGTTCTGGGGGCACTGAGCAAGCCTGTGGAATATGAGGTGTGTCTGCCCCAGTTTTTTCTCTGTCTCATCAGATGGGCCCACTGCCTTTATTTACCCTTCTGAAGACATTCTTTTACTTTAGGTGGTCTCAAATGTGACGCCATAACCGGCTCTGGACAAATTCTGTGATATTTCTTCTGCTCCAAAAAATCAACTGTTGAAGCAGAAACCCTGATTTCACTTTTCCCTACTACACAGTCCAACAGGCTGCAGCCTGTGATGGCACAGAATAGAAGTGAGGCAACCCTGCAGCCCTGTCTTGGCACTTCCAGGTGAAAACAACAGCACCTAGCAGCTTGCGGGCTGTCTTTGGGTATACAAAACCTTCTCAGTCTAGAAGGAACAGGGTCTCCATTTTAGGAAGCTTTCAAAAGCGAACTTGATAAAGGCCCCAAGGAGTCTAATCTGACCTCAGTGCTCTCCCTGCTTTCAGCAGGAGTCTGGACTACAGATCTCCTGAGGTCCCTTCCAAACGCTACTCTCTTAAGATCATTCAGATATTTATTCAAGAGCTTTAAACTAATTTAGTTATCCTGAATATTTCCACTCCTCTGCATTTGCCAGCCTCAAAGGAAAAGATGAATATAAATTTTAAGTTAAATTTGCTCTTTTTTTTTTTTTAATTCAACCACCAAAAATCTAATTTGGGATTAAAAATTATTATTTTTTTTTTTTACAAGTCTTTAGCATTACACTGAATTTCTTCAGTTTAAAAAAGGATTCCCACTCTGGAACAATTTAATTTAGGCATTTTTATTCTGAAAACACATCATCTTTAGGCAGGATTTTCAACACCCTTTAATTATTTTTAATTGAGAATGATTCAAAATTACTTGGTTTCATTAGTTTGGGCCTAACACAATGTTTTTAGCTCTCTCCCAAAGTCTGTTTATATTGAAAGGAAGAAAGCAGTCTTGACTTTTTAAGGTGTTCATCAGGAGTTGCTTGTTGGTTCGCCAAAAAATACAGATTAATGTAATTTTAGTCAGTTTGAAACAAATTTTAGTCCCAGAATTCGAAAAAGCAGTCAAACTATGTAGTGGTTCTTCCTGTGCCATGAACAGCTCATGCTTCCTCTGTGTCTCTTGACCGTCTCTTTAACTTACCAGGAGTCTTCCTCACCTCGGTCATTTTACCAGGGGAACTGCTCCTAGGTCTGTGTCCTCCCAGCTTCCTGGCAAAACCCCTTCAGATACTTCACCTGGAGCAAACCAACAGTCTCTGCTGAGGCTCCAGGTTTCCTCTCCCACAAAGCCTCTTCACCAGCATCTCTCTCTCAGGGGGGCAAAAAAGGAGGTTGCTGTTATTACACATCGCAACCCAGCTTCTGACCAGAGCTAACAGCAGGACCAGGCCATGTTGGCTTTATTATTGCTCTGGAATGGTCTAAACCCTAAAATTTCGGCATGGGGTTACTAAATCAGGATGGCTACATAACACATTGCAAAATATCGTCAGACTTCTAAGACACTGTCTGCACTGTGTGTACTTCCATTACCTCCCCAGAGATAGCAGCGTTTGTCAGTCTGGGGCAGGGAAAGGCCAAGTGTCCATAGGCCAAGAAGACCTCATTTGTGTTGTCAGCTAAGACTGGAACTTGCTCAAAGAAAGTCCCTGATGATATTTTTCATGCCTTGAGTAAGATATTCACATTATACCATAATTGACCATAGCTATGCAGTTTGCAAAGGACGGCAACTCCCAGGATAGTGACTTGACTCCTTAAAATCTTGCTGAAAAAGCCACACGTTGAAACTCAGTCAGCTGGTGTGCCTTCCCACCTAGAAAATAAACGTGAGCAATCTTATATAATTATGATAATTAGCATTTGTAGCATGATGATGCTTTGAGGCAACCCATTTTATGTGGCTTTTTATCATTGTTCTTTAATTAAAAAGATCTCCAGCTATTGAGATCAGCACAAGTGTGTCACACCCAAATGACTGAGAAAGCAACTTTATCCCAGATTCTAAAAATAAGAGACACTTAGAATTTGGGTATCTCTGAAGGTGGCAGTGCCTGTAGCTGGAATTTTGGTCCACATTCAGGTCTCTAAGTACTAGCCTATGCATGACAGATAAGGAAAAGGAGCAGAGCCAGCAAATTTCTTATAGCTACAGTTGGAGCTGCAGTCCCCAGCGCTGGGTCTCAGTGTCCTGCCAGATCCAGAAGACCATGCACCTTTCATGCTGTAGCAGTTGCAGATGTAAAAGACTATGAAACAAGCCACATTTTGCTTTCTTTTATTATTTATTTTTTGCCTTAACATATTTTGAAAAAAGAAAATCTACTAAAGAAATTGCTATGTGGTGTATTCTGAAATATATGGATTTTATGGCAGCTTGTGAAGTACAGTCATGGGAGTGAAACATGCAATAAGTGTTTGAAGGTGCTTAACGCTCATTCCATCTTTGTTCTGATTTAATTAGTAAACATCTTCAAAGGGAACTGCCTGACTGCTCAGGCAAAGGGCACAAGCAGTCCGGCACCGCAACGGGCAAATAAATGTTTAAAGGGAGATATTTGGAACATGCAAGAGCCTGGGGTTTGTCCATGCAGAAATGAGAACCAAAACCTTTCTGTGACTCACGGTCTTAGTTAAGGACAAGGCAAATCTATGCATTATTCTGAAGGAAGCCTGCTATGGAAATAAGGCATTCCTTTGCAAAGAATTGTTTAGATGCAGATTTGCACTGAAATACACTCGGGATTTGCAACTGCATTAGCTACCGTCAATAGTGTTTACCATGTAAACAGGTTTTTTGTCATTGGTTATCGTTACAATCTAAGAAATATTGACCCATTGGAAATAGTGCCCTGAGGCTCACAGTGAGCAGTGAGCTGTTTCCAGGCTTCTGCAGAATACTTATGCGCACATCTAGGCATTAGGCTAGGTGCAGAAAGGGCCAGAGAAAGCCATGATTATGTATACTAGAAATGTCTTGAAACTGAAGAGTTTCTAAATGGACAGAGATATCTGCTAATGGGAAGACAGTGTCAGGCTTTGATATGTAAACTAGCAGTCTGCTTTTCTTCTCAGCGCTCAGATGTCCTGAGCAGTCTGGTTTGCAGTCTTGATGATTTGGCCACAAATGCTTGTGAAGATCAGTGGAAGTCAGGCACATAAACAAGCTCATGGGTCCCATTCTCGGCCTTGGCAAGGATGCAATAACTGCATGGATCATCTTCTCAGGGCTGCAGCAGGGCACTGATGGACAAGCTGCTGTGAGGCCAGACTGGAGAAAGAGAATCTGGGCTGGGAAACGAAGCAGCAGAAATGCTGATGGTGCCTGTTCCCCCATGCCTGCTCTGCTGATGCCGGGCAGGGACTGGGTGACTATTCCTTAAACCATCCCAGAAACATTCAGCAGGATCCTTTTAATCACAGCACAAAAAGAGATCAAAGGGCATTGCCCAAGCAATCATTGCCAAACTGACGTAAAAATCCTTTCCTGCAAGTGTCATAGTTTGAAAAAACGTATCAAGACAAAATACCAAAGTTGAGAGAAAAAGAAGGGTTGTCATTATGTTGTCTGACTGTCACAGTAAATTCGGTTTTTGATGACCACAAACTTTCCCTTGGCTTTTAAATCCTTTCAATGCAGTCTGGATTCACTCTACAGTTCATATTCTATAATCTTCCTCTTTGCCACCTGTCAGTCACATCTGTTTTGAATATGAGATCTTTTTGGCAAAGACAATATTACTACATAGAAAAATGCAGACCTGCCACAACAGAGTTACTGTCCCAGCTGGAATGCCTATATACACTCAAAATGAAGTTTTAAAAATCAGTGGGTTTGCAAATGCCGTAAAAAGAACATTTAAGCAACCACAAAACATTTTAGGACTCTGAGACACTGATGACTCAAGAATTAATCACTGCTGATCAAGAACATTTTAGAGGACAAAATAATGAAGTAATAAAAATCCAAAGATTCTTTCCTTTAAAATTATTTCATGATTGTATTAACATGGAGTACATAACCGGTGTGGCATTTGAAAGTAGGGCTTATGTCCGCAATTGACATGAGTGAAAGTGAGTCAGGAATTTTTGAGTCTCAAATGAAAAGGTATAAGTAGTTGTAGGGGATTTTTCAGTACCTTCTACTCCGATGTACAAGCATGGCAAAAAAAAAAATTTCAAAAATTAAAAATGTGTAAAATTTTTTTTTTTTTGGTAGGCTTTGTTCTTTTAACAGAACTTTCCCATGATTAAAGGAAAAACAGAACGGTTACAACTGTTTCCATAGGAGGCACTTATCATTTCCCAAACAGCTTTCATCTTCTTTTTCTTGATTCATACTTTAGACTGAAGTTGACTAAACTCTGAGTCCCAAAACCATACTTAAACGTCATGACCAAAAAAAGAAGATAATAAAATAGTGCTTGGTGAACTGTATGTAACACTGTGACTCACTATCTAATACCTGTCCTGTTGTTATTTTGTTTCATAGTTAAGCAGGCAACCTCAGGACAGTAGGGAATTCACTGAAATAATTTTCTTCTCTCCACAAGTTAAAAAACCACTTCTTGAACATACGAACCAGAAACCAATTCAACCTTTGTAGTCTTCTCTTTGCCATAAAAGGAATCCTCTCTCGGCAGCCACCAGAGTTCATTAGCTGGGAAATCAGGCAGGTGTAAAAGAAGCTCATGTTTAACCTCAATGGGTTTGAAAGCCAGCACTGAAGTTTATCAGCTCACAGGCCCGTGAAGGGAGGAAGAAAGGCAGAGAATGGGTTTTAGTCAAAGACTTACTCAGAGTTAACACAGGCCACTGGCGCTAATAAACAAACATTTCCAGACTTCAAAAGGAAGTAAGTAAATCTGGGAAGGTTTAGTCCAAACAATGGCAGGACAAGCTAAGCCTGTTGCAGGGTGGGCAGTGGGATGGGCGACATTGAGATGTTAACCCTTGCTTGGGCCACAGCAGCATCATTAAGGGAGGGTCAACCCCAGATTTGTTCTAGAGAAGCAAGAAATTGTTCTTCTCAAGATTAGGGAAAAAAATGCAGTCTGAACTTCAAACTTCACTAGTTCTTCATCCTAAATTCATTTGTTTATATAAGCTCAGAGTGCAACCAACTTACTCCACCAGTAATTTGCCAAAGGATTTGCAAAGACTGATGAAATCAACCTGACTTCTGAGGTTGAAACATGGCAAGTTTCACATAGTGCCCAGATGAGAGGTGGATGATGGCCTTATAACAGAAGCTGCAGCTGCTCAGTGTACCAGACAACTCGCAGGGATTGCTGTGTTTGGGAGACAACATCTACTGCCATCAGGCAGCATGACTGCAGCACACAGAGCTTTGGGGTGGAGAAGACCTGAAGCTGCAACAGTACTGCCTTGTGCAAGCACATCCATGAGGTCTCCAGCAGCAATTTGAGAAGTTTGCAGACTAGCACTAGTGCCAAGTTTCCCTTGTTTAAGACTCTCTGCCTTAAGTGGTGTTGATTCAGCACACCAAATCACATAACGACACACATAATTCAGCAAAGGGGTAAAAATGTCATTTGATCACCAAAGGCTTCCTGATCTGCATAACTCCCTTCCTCTCCTTTTCTTCTTTCAGTTTCTATCAAGTATCAGTGTTGGTCTGCCAATGGCACAGCGCCTTGTGAGAACAACTCTAAAGGTGGCTCCACAGGGGAGAAAACCCATGGACATCAACCCTCAAAAGCAGACTTCTCCTGAATAGAAAGGGTTTGAGGAAGCAACCAGGAGCTGGAAGAAAGGAAATCTCTTCTCCTCAGGTGACAGCACTCAAAGAGTTTGGAGGGAGATAGCTCCGAACTATGAATGGTTTCTAACTCATACATTATCTGCAGGGTCTCCTGAACCACCAGACCTTGGGATGGGCTCTACCACACTCAGCCAAGGATCTTCTTCCAGGCCAAAGGAGCAGAAGCTGCCACCTTGCATGTGATGCCATAAGACTGCCTGTCTCTCTGCAAAGCCAAACCTCTTCCTGAGCACTTTGAAAATCTTGGAGCTGCTGCTTCTCACTGAGAAACAGTTGTGGGTTTTTTTTGGAAGTATCATCTCTTGCCAAGGGGGACCAGGAGGCGTAGGGGTGAGTAAAGCATCTAGCAGGTATTGCTGCTCTTTGCAAAGGTCAGAGAACACCTCCTTGGGCTCTGGGGTGCAGGAGCCTCATCTGAGATAGCTCTCTCATGGGCTTCTGCTGTGCATTTCCCCAAAGGCTTTTTGAATCGCCTTGTTTCAGAAAGAAGGAGGTGTACGGTGACAATTCCATTGTAAGAATTGAAACTTGTCCCTCAGCCTTGTACTTTGAGTAGGTGGGTAAGGAGCTGAACCGGAGTCATTGCACAGCTTGTCTTTCTTTGCTTTGGAAGAGTAAATAGTAAGGAAAATCCAGAACTCCCTTCCAGAAGCTAGAGGCCTTAGACACAAGCCCTTCCTCCCAGAGGGTCTGCTTCTGGCTGCATGTAGAAACAGCCTCCTGCAGGCTGCCAACAGCTTCATCCCCCAGGAAACGGAAAGTGTGTGAAAGAGAAAATGAAATAGAGAGCTTGAAGGATCCAAGGAACAAATACAGAGGCCCCAAGAAGGTCCTACAGTCAGACGCAATCAGGTAGGTTTTGCTGATCACCATGTCATTGTAACTGCAGGGCTTTAGGCTCCTCTCCCTTTGCTTCCTGTGCCTGAGTGAGAATAGCCGAGCCAGCAGTTGTTGCTCCCAAAAGCAGGTGATATGTGAAAAAAAAATGGAAAAACAAACAAACAAAAAAGCCCTATAGCAACTACAATCAAAATAGAGGTTTAAATAGCATCATGCATTATACATTGCAAACTCCCACCTCTGAGTGAGGGAGGGATGGCTGAAAAGGAGTGTAAACCGAGCCAAAAACAAAGTAAAGCTTTTTTCCAAAAGCTGGCAAATCTGTAAAAGTCTGCAATCTGCTGTAGTGCAGGTTGTGTGAAGGCCGGGAAGCATGGCAAGCCAAAAAGACCCCAGTGCCTGAAGAATATTAACCTTCTTTTTTGTTGTTATTCCTGCTTAATCAAAGCTCAGCTTGGCACCTTATGAACTCCCATCTGGTGCTGAGAGTGCAGACATGGGCTCTCTGAGACAAAACAGGTTCAGATCTTCACGCCAAGGCCCTTTGCTGCTTCGGTCCGGCTCCATTCCTAATGCTCCCCTGCCTCCCTTCTGCCCCTTCAGCTGCCATGCAGTGGTACCAGGCCTCATGTCACCTCAGCTCTCTCCTGCGCTGTGGTGCTGGGCCTCGTGTCACCTCAGCTCACCCCCAAGCTGCAGACCGGGCTTTGTGTCACTTCAGCTCCCTCCCAAGTTGTTGTGCCAGGCCTTGTGTCACTTCAACTCTCTCCCAGTCCTGCCCTACTGCCTTCCTCTGTCAGACAAGGGAATGCGATGACAGGGTGATGGGTGATGTGTCGATATTGCTTGCACTGGCATCATGTACCTGCTGTCACTTCAGGTAAGTGCTATCCATTTCAAGCACTTTTCTGTGAAGTCAACTGTGCTGCGTTTCTCTGAGAGGTCAAGAGGATTATCTGGAAGCCCAGAGTGTATCTACTCAGACTTGTATCCTCTACCTAGCACGGCTGGTTTCCTTATTTCAAGATCATGTCAGGTACAGAAGCATCTGAAGCAGTCACAAGCCTCAGATCCAAGGTGCACAAGCACATATTTAACTTTGAGTGAAAGGATTCCTCTAGACTCCAGTTTTATTACCCCTGCACTTAAAGCTAAGCACTTGTCTTTTGTGGATCCTAACAGCATCAATAATTTACACTGTGAAAGCAGCTAGAGGCCCCATTTAAGCAGAGACTGTTGTACAAACAAAATAATTGACAGTCCCTGCCCTAAAAATCTTTCAGACTGCAAAGTAAATCTGCAATTCCCTTTGTAGCTTGCTCTTCCCTGATTTATTTTCCCCTCAGATTTAATCCAACTTAAACATTTCCATGTAGCCACATCAGCATATTATTTTTAAATTCAGCTCTTAATGACTAATGAGGAGAAGTGACCCTTGTCTTTATTGTTCAAAGGGGGTGGCAGCAGCCAGGCTCAAATGCTGAAAGATTTACTGTAGAGTGACCAGTTCCGCTGAGACACCAACTGAGATATGAGCCTTGGATTAAGATGCTTCTGAAATATTTTTGCTAGCTTTCAGCACCAGCATAGACTTCTTGTCAGATCAGCTGTTTGCCAGTCAAGACAACAAAAATACTCCCTCAAAATTAACTCTTCCCCAAGGATTTTGAGCTTAAACAACTCACGGTGTTTTCTGACTGTATTTGGCTACATATGAATCAGTGTCACTCTTCTTGTAATGCAGATCAGTTGCAAAAGCAGGGTAATTAATGGAACCAAACATCTGAGACTCCATTTTCTGTTACAGCCTCATATATTTGGTGTAGTTTAGAAGTTGTCACCCACCACAGAGTGAGGTCCTGAAGAGAGAGCACCTCTGAAGATCAGCTGCCTTGTTGCAGAGTCTGAGTGTTTCTCTGTGCAATTGTCATGAGCTGTCCTTGCTCACTTCTCTTCCCATCAGGCCAGAACTCCTCCGCAACATTACTGATTCTCTTTTTCCACATGCAGCTGCGGTCTCCTCTCCAGACTGTCACTTGTCCTCTTCCACAACATGAAGCCCCAACCCGAACTCTATGGTCCAACCACTGCTGAGGACAGCAGAAAATTGAAAGTCTGGGTACTTTTTTTTGGTTTTTGAAATACGTTCTGCATTGCCTGCAGTCCAGCGGTGCAGCTTCTGTTTGCACTGTGGTTCCCCAGTGACTCATAGTCAATTTGACATCCTCTAAAATCCCCCAACCCAATTCCATGATAGGAAAATATTGGTTAGAAAACAGCCCATTTCCTCTTTTTTAAGGAGACCGATGTAACTATTTAAAATCTTTTACAGTAGTCATTGTTTTTTATAACACCCTTAGCATGCACAAAGTGGACCACATTCCATATTCTTACTTAATACCTCTGTAGCTGTAACGTAATAAGGACTAAGAGAGTGAGCCAGAATAAAACTATAAACAAGCATTTTGAATAGTCTTCAGGTTTTTTAAGGAAAAGGACAGGAGCCTGCACAGCATTATTCTAGATTCCCCATCACTCCCCTGTGTTAGACCCATTGCTCTCCAGGCTGACACAGATGACACCCCCAAAATCTAACATCCCACTCAGCATAATGAGATGAAAAGAAATCCCCATTCTTATGCATCAGCACTTCAGTAGCATCTGGAGGCTCTGGTCAGAAGTCAGAGCCTTTGAGAGCTTGACACAGCCCACAGGTATCCCCTCGGCCAAGCCTTGAAATGGCCAGGTTTAGTCTCCAAATGCCCCTGGTGAAGAGCAACAGTAAAATCAGCAGCAGTCCCAGCACAGATGCGTAGCAGAATAGCTGAGATTTTCTCTGGCACGAGGAATAATCTTTTAAGGATGTACTGAATTAAAAGCATGAAGAAATTTCTTTGGAGAGAAGACGGAAAAAACACACAGCCACGCTACTTCTTACAGGTACTCAAATCTGTTGTTCGCTTCTTGTGGTTGCCCTTATTGACATTTCTTTCAGTTCAAACAGAAGCTGTGTTTGCAGCTTTCCCAGCTTTCCCTTTTCCAGTGGGGACTCCTGAGTGCTCGGGACACTCCAGAAGCCTCAGCTGATCCTCAGATTAGAATCACTCTTCATGCAAGACCCATTTGGCACCAAGAGATGATACAGCTTGGACAGAGAACAGCTGAAGTTCAAGCAATCCCTCAGCAGCTGAGCCCATCCACCTGGAGCAACAGGAAGTAGTTGCCACTTCTGCCAGCCACCTTGGCCAGGAGCTCTCACAAGCTCTCATCTTTGCTAGTTGCTCCAGTGATGTTTTGCTCCAAAATGGGGATACAATGGTGCATACGATCCATATATAAATGCTGTAATGGAGAAAGCACCATGAAACTTCATCCTTGGTCTCCCACAACTTCTCCTGTGCTTGCTTGCTTCCATTGAAGCCTTCTGCTCTTCCATGCCTTTGGGACTTCTCAAGAGCAGCTGCTCTTTTAATTTAGACCACTAGATAGTGGAATAAAAATAATAAAAAACTTCTTCCATGAAAGACATCTTCTATGTGATTAACTTTTATCAATAAAATTGAAAATAAAATCATTCGTTCTTGTTTAGGAGCAAGATTTGAAGCCTGTTTCCTTAGCTAGAGATGTCAGAATTCCCACAGATGTTTGCCAGTACTGATTCAGACTCTTGGCGCATTTAGCCTTTTTGACTTACATTTAATGGTGAGGCTTGACTAGTTTTATAGGTCTTTTTTTGCAGCATAGATGGCTAAAATAGGAGTGTAGGAAGTCAGCCCACTGTCATTCTTAAATCTGACAGTGGGATGAAGTAAGCAAATTCCATAAAAAAGATCACCTTATCTTCTATGTTTTTCTATCGAAATGTATATGACAAAAAAGACTAGAAATCACACTATATCCCAGAGAAAATTTTTCCTTTGTTATTTCTTTCTTCTGGGATGAGCAACCCTCTGACAGATTTGTTTCATGTGGAGCATCCAGGTGCTACACTGAACTTATTTGATTTCTATCTTTCTGACATCAGCCTTCTAGGAATACGATAAATGGGTGTTTTCTGATTTCATAAAAGGATGTAAGTTAAGGGGACAATCCAAAGCTGCCTGGCAGCATTAGAAACACTCCCCTCAAACTGAACAGATCTTGGATCAGACCCAAAGCCAGCTGGTCTGACAGAAAAGAAGAAGGGCAGAATTAGAGTATTCCCCAAGTGTCAGAGACATAAGCAAGCTGCATGTAATGGAAATAAGGAAAGGCTGGCTGATAAAGATAGTGCAGCTGAAATTCCTTTCAAGCTTTTCTTTGTTCCTATGATTTAGGATATGACAGTTACTGACAGATTAGGCAAGCGTCCATTTTCCTTCCAGGAGAAGCAGCGGTGAGCATCAGCAAAGGCTGAATACACCACACTCCAGAACAACCCTGCTGTTTGAGGTAACAGCCTTAGGCAAGGAGACCAGCCAGCTGGTATGAACAAGAGGTAGGCACACAGGAAGCACACTGCAAGACACACAATTTTACTTGAAGTACACAGTTACCTGCAGTACCAAACAGGAGGTACAAAGAAATTTCTCTTGCTCAAATGCTGAGCAAACGATGTTAGGATATTCCAGACCAAGGAAGTGATAATTCAGTTGGCAATACGTTCCCACCATTGGTACAGAGGCAACAACCCCATCACAATCCACAGGTGACCTTACTGGTGATGCTTTACAGCCCGACCTGTACCAATCCTTGAAAAATCCTATAGCCCTTTTACATGCATGAACACAAAATTTCAGTTTTATAATTACATGTTGCCTACCTACATCTTCCCCATTGCTATCCCCTGTAAAAACAAGGCAGACCTTATCCTTGGTGGCAGTAGCATTTGTGTGCAAGGCAGGCATGAATCAATTACTGTTTATAAAATGCTTTTGGCACCTAAAAGACTAGAAGTCCCTCTATAAACATACCATACCATCATAAGCTTTCCGTTGGGCTCCAATGATTGATGAATTTTCAGGCCAGAAATGCCATTTCGAACAGCTAAGTCAGCCCTGGGCACAACAGAGGCCAGAGTATTTCCTGTAGCAGTTCTCATAATCAGATTAAAACATGTGGTTATAGCTTTTGGTGACAGAGGTAGCAAATAAACAGGAGTGTTTCTGTTTTTCCCAGAGAAAGAATAGCATACCTGCAAAAAAAAGTTTTATCATCAATAGCCCAGTGACTTTAATGCTGAAAAACATTTTAAGTTTTTTACATTAAGTTTTCATTTAGGGAACATTGGTCTGCACTGTACGTTGTAACTTTTTCTGCTTAGTGCAGAAGGTTTTTATCCTTCTTCCCTTGCCCAAGAACCACATAATATCTTTTCCTGGAATGGCACGATTGAGTGTAACTATAAATTAAAGATGAACTATCTCTATACTGAAGCCCTGTTCAAGACCCACATCAAAATATGTCTATGTCCCATATTTGCCTCATGTTAAGAAAAACTGACGTTTGCAAGTGGCTGTATGTTTTGTGTTTCAATGAAAAAACAGGTCTTAGCTGTGGTTTGTGAAAGGTGGGATTCACTAACCAAAGGTGCATACTTTCCCAGGAAAGGGAGGATTGGTCTCATTAACATCCAGTTAAGGATGAACTGCCCTGCTAGAAGGAATGCTTTGCACATTCTGTATCGAAATAACAATGAAAAACACAGAATATCCAAAATAATAAGAATCGTCTTTCATGTACAAGTTTAAGCTGGAAAGCTGAAGCAGGGTAGGCAGGAAGAATGAAAAATAAAAGTGCCAGACAAAACTCCAAATGTGTTTTCTCATAGTGGCATCTGCTCATCCCTCACCACAATCAAAAGGATGTCTTGATCATACCCATACTTTTCATAAGTCCTCCATGCCTACACAGCAAAAGCATAAAAAAAGTATAGAAAAAAACTAACATACATACCAGGATGCATACCAGGGATGAAATTCAGCTCTCCTAAAATCAATGGCAATTTTGCTGTTAGTTTCAGCATAGCAAGATTTCACATATACCTAACAGAGCAGATCACTGATTTTCACGTCAGACTACTTCCAGATTCCACGCACAGAGGATGCTCTTTGCAAAGGCAGCTTTCACCTACCTTTCTAAAGTCCTAATTCAACCTGGTACTTAAAGCCCTTGAGAGAGAGATTATTCACAGCTTTACTTTAAGTAAGTGCTTATCTTGTCCAACTGTGGCATAAGATTACTGTCTTCAGGGAAAATATACAAATGGAAAGGAAGAGATGTGTCCACACCAGGAAGATGGCAGGTCTGAGTTCTCCCTAACCCTTGCTCTCAAACATATGTTTCTTTGAGGCATTTGAGCGACTGAAGAAAACATTTTTCAATTTTTCTCATTTCAGGAAAAAGTAGTGTTTATGGATCCTAGATAACAGCAGGACTTGTGGAGTAAACATCTCCAAGTTCTCTGCTCAGTGTTACATTTCTATTAGCCATGACACCCACAAGTCTTAGGAGGAATCTTCATGCTTTGAGAGTCCCAAAGGCTTGGGAAATTCTTTGAAATCAGAGGCCAGCTGGGTGTGACCAGAGGTCAGGGTGAATTTCAGACTGGTCTTTTCCAGTTGCCAACTCCACCTATTCTGAAGAAGCCATCACTGGCGGATTAGTCTCTGAGGACACCTGACTTCACTCTCCATTGAGGCTTGAAAGGCTTGAAATCTGTCTCCTCTCCACTTATCTCCTTTCTTTAAAAGGAAAAAAACCCAACATCCACGAGCACATCCTTTTGATTGAAAACACCTTGCTGCATAAGACAGCATGTGCTCTACCTTTTGAGCTGAGGTGGTACAGAAAAGGTCAATCAACACCCAACAGAAAACTGTTCTTTTTTGGTATTTCCAGTTTTAGAAAGCTCCAGCCAGTTCTCTGGACAGAGCACCTTTTTAAAAAATTGGGCCAGACAGTCCTCTACAGATGAGTCACAATGACTGAATATCAGAGCAGAACAATAGAGCTGTTGTCCTATCAGGGCTGAGCCAAAAATAGTTGTTTTCAGAAAGTCTTTACCTGATTCTCATTCTCATCCTCACTGAAGTCCAGTGGGGATGGGAGAACCAGTTTTATATCAACTCCAAAGCCTTTCAAGATTTGTAGCAGAAAAGTATGTAGCAAATGAGATTGTTTGCGAATGACTAAAAAGTTGTCAAAAGAGCTGTCCTTAGACAATTGGTGAGCAGGACACAGGCCTTTCATAGAGCAAAAGCCATTGTCTTGGAGGAACATATAAGAGTGCTATAACTATGGGACAAACTTTTTTATATCCTTGCAGCCAAGATGGGTAACATCCCATCTTTTTATCACTCTCACCTCCACACTGATTTGTGCTGAGTTAGGTTGTGTGTCCAATCAGACAAAACTGTGTCATGACATGGCAGGGGTGTTTGGCCTACATTTAAAATGGGACATGGTGTTAGGTGCCTGAATTGGGACATATTGAAAGGAATAGATTTTCAGAGGTCTTAAACATCTGTCCATGAAGAAAGAAACGAGAGAATGGGGAGGGGAAAGAGGGAACACTTTTTTTCAGTTCGAATAACAAAAAATCACTGAAGTCTACATTAAGTTGCCAACACGAGGAGTCCATAAACAAGCCACACAACACTCAGAGATGTCAGAGAGACAGTACAGTATTACAGATCAACTGTCTTGCATAGAGAAATTAAACAATTTGCTAAAAACTGCTGTGGAGATGTGGGCAGAGCCAGAAGTTAGGTATTTCAAGTGGTGACTGCATATCCCTCCCCTGAAGGTTGGCAGCTAACTCCTCATACATTCTTTAAAAACCATTATGGAAGTTGTCACATTCTATGACACATTGATCAAGGTTCAGTATCCAAGCAAGTGGCTTTACTTAACCTCAGATCTGCTTTTGAGTTGTGCGCATATCCAAGTAAAAACACACACACACATATCAACAGACCCACACTGTCATGGAGCCACACGATATTCTTTGAAAGCTTCAGGCTGGGAGAGGGGGCCAAAAGCCTTTGGCAGTGCTCAGACCTCCCAGCCTGAGAAGACAGGCTTCCAGGTTGTTCTGTGGCTGCATGCTTTTTGCCAACTGATTTTCAGACCACAGGAACATGACAAGAGGTTTATAACCTCCTCCATCTTTTCTGCCTTTTTGGCACGAGTAGTCAAAAGACTGGATGTGGGAGGATACAGGGCAAGGAGAGGGGTCATTTTTTCTGCATCCCCACAGTTGAACTTGCTTGGGCACTATAGAGCTACCAATGTATTTACATGGTTCTTCTTCACTTTAGCTTATACATATCGTAAACTCTTGGGCAGATCCATTAGCTAGAGAAGTTCAGCTAAGTCTAGATGCCTGAGTCAAGTTTCATGTCCCCTTTTTTGTTAAAAAAGCGTAAGATGCAAAAGACTAGATGGATACAAAACAATGTATGGAGAACATTCAGGACCGTGACATACCGTAAACCCTCTGAGATATGAAGACAAAGTGCTAAGGGATATGATTTAGTAGCTTAGTGGGTAGGGATGGTGATAGGAGGACGGTTGGACTAGATGATCTTGTAGGTCCTTTCCAACCTAGTGTCTCTATGATTCTATGATTCTATGAAATCCCTGCTGCCTGTAGACCTTGTCATGTTTTCTCTTGACAATCTGAACTGTGCTTGTTGGACCCCACTATAATACGTCATGCAGATGCACCAACGTATACAAAGAGAACTCAGGCCCACCACCTACTTTTCAAGTGAGACACATTTCTAGCCTTAATTGCTTAGCCAAAGACATGCCAACTTTCCTGAAGGTACCCTGTTACAACTCAGGCAGATATCATAGCTGACCAGCCAGGGTACCTTCTACGATGAGACAACTGTGTAAGCTGAAAGAAGTAATTGCTCTCATTTATCTGATACTTATGAGATTGTGTTTGAATGTGTTCAGTTCGAATGCATCCGTTTCCTCAGTACAAGCAATACACTGATGTACTGGACCAAAATGCATTTCATTCAGCTGTGCTGGATTCCAGGACTAATGGTTTAGAAGGAATAAGCTTTGCAGCATTGATGCAATCACAAAACAGGTTTTTCCCCAGGAACATCAGGTAAGGCTACTTATTTAGTTGTATAAATTCCAGCTGGGAATTTAAAGGCAGAAAAATGAGTCATTTTTCAACAGAAACTGCAGGTATGACCAGTCTGACTACAGTAGATGCCTTTTACAATGAGGTTATGCCTAATAAAAATGTAGACACTATTTTATCTATAGACAAAGCTTACACATTATAATGTGAAGAGTAAGCCCCTGCACTTCAGATTATCTTCAATTTCTTTCTGGTATATCAACCCTTTTGATCTGTCTTGCCTTCTGTTTCTCCTCCCTCCTCTCTCAAATAGGAAGATACCAACTGCTTTTTAATTATATCAGTACCAGCCTATGAATCTCCTATGGTTCTTCTTTAAACCAGAAAAAAACTTCTCCCCAGTCATTTCACATTTTTTTCACATTATTTTATGTCTACACTCTGAAGATGTTTCCTCCCTTCCTGTATTGCAGCATGGGAGCAATAATAGATTTACAGCAAGTACAGAGTTTTCAAGACTACATGAAAAAGCAGTACCTGAAAATCCAACAGAAAAACGTTTCAAAAATGCACCCAGAATTGCAGAAATAACATATGTTGTACCTCACTACTGAGACTTCTGTATCCCCCAAGCCTTCATCTTGTCCATACAAGCAAATAAAACAAGTCAAGGACTGTGCTTTGGCACAGAAGTCAGCGGCCCAGCAGCTCATATCCAGACAGCTAAGCCCTTTCACCTCCCCAGAACAAGGTGCCCATGGCCAAATTACCTACTGGGGATGGCTGCTGGCCAGCCGAGTCCCCAGACAGCGCCCAGGCGCTGTCTGGAGAAGCACTAGCTGATGTGGGCTGGAGCTGTGCTAACAGCTTTACAGTACGGACAGGTATAAACCAGGGCTCAGGGCTATGCCTTGTCCCTGTTTAACCTGTTAGGATAGATGTAGCTACAACATCCTAAGGCTCTTGTATTTGCAGGCATTTCCTCTTTGTCATTGCAGAATAATGGCCTATGTTAAACCAAAGCTCAACTGCAGCTGAAGAATCATGTCAGCAAGGGACATAAAATAGAGGGTCAGTATGGAAAGTCTTAGAATTTATCATTATTATGCATGAGAATTGACTTTTTAAGGTATCTTTAAAGGGCAAAGACAACTGTTGTTTTTCTGGAAGCAGACAGTCACATGAGGAGGAATTGGGGCAAAACCCGAAGTATCTGTCAAGTTCTGGAATCACAGTACTAACAAGGGGAGACAGATCAAACACAACATGTCTGCCACTTACAGCCTGGCTTCTAAAATGCCAGAAGACAGAGCTCTTATTTTCAGGTCATGCTTCCACACCCGTCTATGGTATCTTTGCACAACTCGAGGGAGACACATCCCTGAGGGGCCACCATGTACGCGCTGGCTTTGCCTGTCATTTATCATCACTCTGGAAGCGTTCATGAATTACTCTCCACATATACTAGTTTATTTAGAGATAGTTCGAGTTGCTGCATGTGTGAACAGGGCCTTTCATTGAGAATCTGTAAGCAGCCAGACTGAGGGAGGGCTTGTGGGGAGCTGTGATAAAGTGTTGCAAGCAAATGACACCCCAAACAGTTCTACCTCTGCAATGCGAGCATGCAGCCCACAAATGAGGGAAACACCATAGTAAACAGCTGTCACTTTTTTGCTAAGCCAAATAGAAGTTCTACATATTTCTGTAAACTCAGCCTACTGTTGAAGAAGTGTACACATGCAGTACTGACCATAGGTACAGCAATGACATATTTCAATGGTGTCTTGTTTTCTATTAATCTTCTCAGTCAGATCAGAAATGGGTAATTTTAGTGGAGAAGAAAAAAAAAAAGATAAAAAGAAAGGAGAAAAGATATAAAAATAGAGAGAGATAAAGCCCACCTTCCTTCTTTTCTTCTTGGAATAACTTGGGGTTTGTATTAACAGAACCTAAATGGATGTCAGGTTTCCATCCTTCAAGAGGGCGGAAGGCTTGAGGATACACTTCATTAGATTTAAGAAGCCTAACACAACTTCCCACTCTGTGAATATTAATGAAAATGTTAAGCAATGTCATGTCAATCACCTTACAACTACAGTTGTAATTACTTCTTATGGTTGGAATCCATAGGTGCAGAAAAAGAACACCTATGTGCAGGTGTGCGTTGGTACATCACTTGCCTAGGAGTGCAGTACTATTCAGAGGCCTCATATGAACCTACTGCTCTTCTCAGAAGACAAATTATGAGCCACCAACAGCTGATATTTAAAGGACATGGTAACATGTTGAGATGGAGTGAAAAAAAACTCCTTTTGACAGTGGGGAACACAGACTACTTCCTAATCTTAGTCAACAAGACGGTTATTAAAATATTTTTTAAAAGCATATTCCAATGCAATTAGAACAGTTCCACTGGACAATCCCTGATATTTCAAAGCTGGAAAAAGAAGACATTTGTCTTTATTTGTAATGTGAAAGAAACACATAGGTTTGAAAGCAAACGTTAAAGTACAGCGGATGTAATTGTCCTAAGTGCAATGACTAAACACATATTGATACCTATGATTACTGATATCAACATCAGTCCAAAACTAGGCCGCTTACTACGCAAGTCTGTGCAAAATGATACAGACCTTTCAGCTTACAAGTGACCTTTAGAAGAACTCCATCTGCATCTCAGGAGCTGACACCACCACCTAATTACCCCTACCTTGGTTCCAGACACCAACACTCAATATCTCAGCAGGCAAGCGGCCCATGAAACCAAGTTTGCTCCTTCTTGCAGAGATCTGGCTTCCAATGCTAGCAAAAGGCCAAGATCTTGACTGCTGAATGCATTCTATATCAAAAAGTGGTCCTTGCTAAAGAAATTCTGCAAGAACAATATTGATGATAGTCCATGCTACACAAAATAGGATTTTTACTTATCCTTGATCTGCAGACAGGATTATTACACCATGAAGAAGAGCATCTCTAAAATTTAGGTCATGACTAGATGTCACCATAGACCATTGTCATTTCCAGATCACAATTTGTCCTGTTTAGCTTATTTAGGCCAGTATCAATACACACAAGGACCTTTTGCTCTTCATATGTTGTCATTTACATTGCTTTAAGCAATTTGTCTGGTGTAGGCCAAGTTATTTCTCCCTTTCAGGAGAGCTGAAAAGCAAAGAATGGTGAACAGCTTTATCTGGAGAAGAGTATTCCAAGCAAGTTAAAAAACAAAACCAAAACAAACAAACAAAGAAAACAAAAACAACAACAACAAAACTATGTCTACCTACAAAAAGGGTAAAAAAAGAAAGATCCAAGGAACTGCAGACCAGTCAGCCACATTTTAGTCCCTGAGAAAACTATGGAACAGATCCTTGCAAAAGCGATTTCCAGGCACACAAATGACAAGAAACTGTGAAAAGCCAACACAGATTTACTGAAGGGTAAATCATGATTGGCCAAACAATTTGCTCTGTGGATGAGAGTAAAGCTGTGGATATCATCTACCCTGATTTCAGCAAGGTGTTTGACAGTCTCCCACAACATCTTCTTTGACAAGCCCTTAAGATATGGACTGGACAGAAAAAAAAAAAAAAAATACATCATTTTTGAAAAACAGACTAAACCGTTGAGTTCAGGATCTGTTGGTTAAAAGCTCAAAGTCAAGCTGGCAGCTGGTTGCAAATGAAATTCCTCAAGTCAATGTGATTCAGCTCTATAAATGATCTGGAGGATGGCATTGAATGCACCCTCAACAAGTTTGAGGGGGAACTAGAAGAGGAGGTAGATACGCAGGAAGGAAAATCCACCATATAGACAGATTTCAACAAGCTGTTGAGATTTGGCCAGCAAGAACGAGCTTTAACATGAAGTTCAGCAAAGACAAATGTCAAGTCCTGAACCTGGGATGCAATAATCCTGAGCAGTAGCACCAGCTGGGCACTGGATGGTTGGGCAGTAGCTCTATGGAAAAGGCCCTGGGTGTCTTGGCAGACAGCAAACTGAACATGGGCCAGCCATGTGTCCTGGCAGCAGTGAAGGCCAAGAGCATCCTGGGCTGGATTAGTAAGACTATAGCTGGCCGATCAAGGGATGTGATTTTCCTACTCTATTTGGCACTTGTTAGGCCACAGCTGGAACACAGTCCTGTTTTACTTCCCCTGGTTAAAGATAGACATTGAGACACTGAAATGGTCCAGAAGGGACTGGAGAACTTCACAGCTGAGGAAATGCTGATTGAATTGCCCTTGTTCAGCTTTTGGACGTGAAGGTTCAGGGTGGGGGAGTCAAATCACTGCCCTCCAAAACCTAAGGGGTGGTTGTGGAGAAGACATCAGGATTCTCTCCACCATGACAGGAAAAAAAAGCAAAAGGAACAAGTGGCTTCAAGGGAAATTCCACACAGATACTAGAAAAAAAGTTGTTGTGAGAACAACTGAAGAATAGGACCAGTTCCTTGGAGAAGGGTGGAATCTCTCTCACTAGAAATACTAACAATGCGGCTTGACTTGGCCCTCAATAACCAGATCTGTGGCCCTGCTTTCAGCAGAAAGTTGGACCGGATGATCTTGGGAGGTCCTTTCCAAACTAGACTTTGTGTTTCTCTGATTCTCGTCCATTTCTTCTTAATATGTACTTTGTTGTGTATGAATTCAGGAGAAAAATTGCCCTGAGCTATTGAATTGGGAGCAGAAAGCAGTAAGGATGCAACAGTATTTGTTTCCTATGAGTGTCTAAGATAGAAAGAGTTAAAGATCTCTCACTAGCTCAGAGAACAGCTCCAGCTCCTACACACCCAGACTTTTAATGGCCTGGGCTGCACCCTCACCTGGACACCTGGCAGACAGCCTCCATGCCAGGTTTCTGCTCAGTCTAACCCTGCCCAGAGGGGCAGTGAGTCTCCTGCTTCTCACTGTCCATGTTTCCCGACTGCTGACTTGTTTAATGCTCCACATTGTGCACCAGCTCAGAGGACAAGCCCTGCCCTTCCATCTCTGACATGAGTGGGCATGCAGGGCTCAGCCTCTGAGTGTTTGTGCAGCAATTTCCCACAAAAGTGAGGAGAAGAGGTGATTCAGCAGTAGAGGCGAAAGTGGTTACAGCCAAAGGTCTCACTCAGCCCACCAGAAGCACGTGTCATGGCATGAGTTACAAGCCCATGAGATGGCCAGACTCTCATAGATAAGATACCTCAGGGTCAGCAGTCACAGGGTTAACTGTACTAGCAATAACACATGCAGAAGGCAAATACATCTCACTACGTGATTTTTGGCTGGGCGCCGTAAAACTCATAAGCCCACCCAGCAACAAAGAGCTGTTTCCCTGTTGGGATGCACACTGTGATGGACACAATAAGGAGAGTGGATTTATCAGTCACACTGGAGCTTTCCTGGCCTGTGCATGAGAGAAGCCACAAGCAGGATGGCTGGGGAGGTGCTGGGGACAACCAAGCACCATGGCACACCTCTGGGGTAACTTCTACCTGAAATACCGCACCTGAAACACCTCCACAATTGCTTCAGATAAGTAGCAATTCCTACCCCGAGGAGCTAGAGCCTTATCCCACATACCTTCCTTCCCTGACCCTGGCTCTGAACTTGTCGTAAGAGAGAGTGATGCTGACATATCCGTAGCTATTAAACACAATGAGATGTCTAAGACAATGGGAATCACTAGGCGCAGCAATGCCGGAGGTGCTTGGGGTGATGTCTGGCTATGTTTTGCTTGGCCCCACTTGTAGGCTTCCAGTAGACCATACGTCACTACTCCCTGTCCCAACAACACACCAGTGCAGCCTTGCCTGCCAGGGAGGAAAACAGGAGCACTCGCAGAGGGTCAGGCGGCAGCCAAGCAGCCATCGTGGAGCCATTTGGAAATGAGAAAGAGAGTAAGCACCTATTTTTGCAGAAATGATCTGCAATTAAATTGATATTAGCTGTTCCAGGCCACCCACAGGAAGACAACTTAAGGCCTGAGAACAGGCATGAACCACAGCTTCACAAAGACAGGAAACTGATGCATGCATGTATTTATACCAATTTCCCACATAACAAGGTCCAGGAGATCGCTGTCTGTCCATCTTCTCTCTGTTGAATACAGTTGCTGAAAGCAATTAAACATGTCAGAGAACTGAAAGATAATGAGATTTCTATCTATTGTGCAAAAGCAGCTGAGCGGAGGAAGAGAAACCCTAAAACCGCCTGCCCAGCCTGAGGATGAGTTCACACGCTGCTGGAGACCGGCGGCTTTGGATGGGGACCAGCTGTGGCCTTGGGCTGTGAGTGCCAGGAAGGCACAGATCCTGCCCGGGGATGTGAGTGGGGGTGGGCAGGTGACTGTCTGGAGTGGGAGGTGGGACGTAGACCTCCTATGTCTATATTAAAAAGGAATCACCAGGTGCTGCTCTCTGAAGCATGGGAAAAATTGGCATACTCAAATGACAGCAAAGTTAGGTAGAAATGGCATTTCAATTACCCCTTTATATCTACTTAGGCACTGAGCGGGATTCACTGGGCAGCATTTTTTATCCACTGGTTTCTCGACCACTGGAAACTTTTGATATTTAAAATGTTTTCCTCTGTTCCATAAAACAAGGAGTCTTCATGTCAAACACAAGCAAAGAGAAATGTGCAATGGCCAAGATGTCCAGCACCCACCCTACACTCTGCTCTTCTCCCAGCAAGCACTGAAATGGCCATAGCAGCCATTAGGAAGAGCTTGGGCTGCCCAAGGCTGCCCCAGTTCCTGAACCAAAGTAGCTATAGCTGCTGAATCACTTTGCATCAGCACTTTGAGGTAAAATGTTAAGGATTTGGAGGTTCTCCTAAAACAGCTAGAGATTTGGCAATGGCTGAGCCATACTCTTGGATGTGGGAAATTGGAGTTCAGCATCTTGGAAATAAATGATCTTTAAGATTCCTTCCAACTCAAATCAGTGATTCCTTGCTAATTTCAGACATTTCAGTGTCTTCATCATGAAGTTCACAGAGTCATTCTGAGGGCTCATTCACCGCCTGATAACTGGTTACTCTGCGGCCAGACCACTCTGATTAGTTTTAGAAATTGCATCCTGATGTACATAACTTTGCACAAATGAGGACATCATCCCAGAACGGCCGAGCGTAGATGACATGAGTAACAGTGAGGAACGAATACTACAGTCCTGATTAGTAACAAAATATAATGGGCAACACAGTCATGTTCATGGCCTCTCAGCTAGTTCCAGGCTCAGCCAGAACATCCAAAGCATGATGGAGACACACAGTGATGAAGACAGACAGTGGAGTGATGTGGGAATGATAAGAAGTGGTTGGATTCTTCTTACACAAGCAAATCTTGCTGTGTCTTGTCTTAGGAAACTGTTTCAAGTATCTCTCCTATGACAAAAGGGGCATACCTTAATGAGGGTTAAAAATGGGAAATCCTGCAGCTGAAAGAAGGAATATCCATCACAAGGAAGCACGTAAGAGATGGCATTTCCATGTGAGAGAAACATCAACAGCTTTACAAGAGCTACAGAATACTGAGAAAGGGCTGCATATTAAAGTTTTTGTCTAACCTGGGTTGCTTTCTCCTTAGCTTCGTAGACCCTGAGGTCCTAATCAGTACTGGGTTTTTCGATGACCTGGAAATCTTCCTGAACATTTTCTTTAATCGACCTGGTAAGCACAAAGCAAGATATAGAAACTGCCTTGACTTCCAGGAATAACAAGGTTCAGAGAACGCAGCCCTGGAGTCCTTGATGGAAAACCAGCACATCTCACAGCAGAACCTTCCCATTCCCACTCTCCTTTTTCATTCAATTTTCTACCCTGTGCACTTTCGCTACGAGGCAGTCAGGATGTCTCTGTGCAGCGAGGCTCATTCCAACTGGCAGCTCTGGATCAAAGAGCGCTGGAAACATTAATCATCAGTGTGCCTAATCATTTCCAATCACAAGAAGCTTTTCTCTGTGACCTGGCATATAAACACGGAGTCATTTCATTCACTGGTTGACAGACCAGAAACCAAACAATTCTTATCGTACATAATTCATCTTACTCCTCCGGGTTATAGATGGATCAGCCTGCAATTCTCCAGCAGCCGTGGCAAACTTTAGGTGCTTTACTTAATCAAACTAATTAGTGACCTGTCTGTAGTGCCTTTTATCTGTTGGTGCCAAAATAGTTTACAAGCATTACGTGCATCTAATTTTGTGATAGCAGAGCAAGATGTGGTTAATATTTTCAAAAGCACCTCTAGTAACAAGGGAGAGCTCTTGTTTTAAAGGGAGGGGGGGTTCAAGGTGGCAAGTTTAGCTGATGCATGGAAACCGCTTTGAAAATTAAGTGAGCAAATGGCAAAGCAAGGGAGGGAGCCCAGGAATTTTGATTGCCAGCTATCTGTGCTGCCCGCACTGCCATATGGTTTGTAGCAAAAGGCAAGGAATAATCAAAGCAGACATCTGTGCCCAGAGCCTTATCTATTTGGGCACCATCCTCCAGACAGCAGCACTCTGAGCACAAACAAAGCATGATGAGATCTCCTCTCCCATCAGTGGGTCCAAGAGTGACGTGGTACCTCCTGCTCTGGTTCAGGTTAATGTGTGTGTGATCGCCACCTGTTTGGGAGCTGGCTCCCACGGTAACATTGATTTCTCACTTAAGGCCAGGAGCACAACAACAGCATTGTCACAGTTGCAAGGAGAGCTGACAGAAAGCTAAGGTTATTTTTGCTTTCCTTGGCTCTCACTCCAGTGTTCCTGCCTTGGGGGGAAAAGAGAAAGAATTACACCAAAGGTCAGCCTGTTCCAGGGCAGCTTGTTCCTGCTTTGAAGGAGGGAGAAGTGAGGGGTGGCACAAAAACCTGCTGCACCTGACAGGCTCCCACAGATAAGAGACAGTGATGGGGCTGTGCAGGAGCAGTTGGCAAATCTGCATGACCTGCTTTGAACCTTACTCAAAACTGTCCCATATACATTTCATACCTTCTCTTCCCCAGTGCATGGTACCAGAGGTATCAGCACTGAGCAATACTTCAGTGCCTTTTCCTTGGGAGTAGGTGCCTTTGAGAAGAAGGATGTGGAAGCAAGGAAGGGCTGAAGGGGTGCATGGGCACAGAGAGACTCCCCTCCTACTCCATTCACTGCAGTGGGTTTGCTTTCAGTTAAATTAAGGATTTCCTGGTGGAAGGACTGCAAACCCAAAGCTTGAGAGAGCTGGATTTCATCAGCCTGCTCAGGCTTACTGCCTGGCCATGCACAAGACACTCAGAAGCTGCACGTATAATGATATTGGCTCCTGGTAGGAAGTCCACAACACTGAGCTGGTTGGATGCAGAGGATTAGGCATCTGTGAATAGGTTTGGCAAGAGGCAATGCATCCAGTAATGGTTGCCAACCAGGGCAAGACAAGATGCCAAAAGCCAGGAGAAAATCTTCCCCAGGTCTCTGCTGTTTGAATCACACAGCCCCACAAGAGCTGACTGTTGAGGGGGGCAGTGAGGGGCTGCTTCACTCTCCACTGCTCCAGCACCTGTGGTATCTTAGCCCACTATCCTCCTTGCTCCCATCTTCCCACCCCAGGTTTCTGCAACCCTATGCAGACCACAGACTGTACTTTGTCCTTTTGATTCCCAGTCCCAATCTGCTGCAGAAGCTAAGAACCCAGCTGGGAGGAAGAAGCTGATCACAGGTGCCTGCTCCCTTCTGTTGCCTTACTCAGAGAGCACAAACCAGGCAGGACAGCTAGAAGCAGCATCACCTTCACCAGCTTCAGAGAGAGGTGCCAGAGCCAGTCCCTGGGTACCTCTTCTCTCTCCGCAGATGTCTGGGGACAGGGATTTTGAACCTCTGCCTGCTGGTCAGGCACACAGAGGAGGCAGAGGTGGCTTTGGATGCAGAGTTGCGCACAAACTCTAGGCAGCTCTAAAAAGGCAAAGTAGAGCTGTACCTCCCTCCAGTTATGAGCAGCATTGTTTTCGTTACTGACCTGGCTGAGGCAGCATTTCAGTACCATCTCAGTACAGGATTCCAACTGGGCAGGAGACAAGGCAGCCCGAGGCGTCATGGCCACTCTGGCCCCAGGCCAGCACTGCCAGCAGGATCGCTCTGGGCACCTGGCAGTTGTACCAGCATCCTAGAATCACGGAATCATCAAATATCCCAAGTTGGAAGGGACCCACAAGGAACATCAAGTCCAACTCCTGGCTCCACACAGGACCACCCAAAATTCAAGCCATATGTCTGAGAGGGTTGTCCAAATGCTTCTTGAACTCTGACAGCTTGGAACTGTGACCATTGCCCTCGGGAGCATGTTCCAGTACCCGACCACTCTCTGGTGAAGAGCCTTTTCCTAATACCCAAATAGACCCTCCCCTGACACAGCTCCATGCCGTTCCCTCAGGCCCTGTCACTGCCACCAGAGAGCAGAGCTCAGCGCTGCCCCTCCGCTCCCTGTGAGGAAGCTGTAGGCCACCATGAGGCCTCCCCTCAGCCTCCTCTGCTCTGGGCTGAACAAACCAAAGGATCTCAGCCACTCCTCACACCCACTGCCCTCCAGACCCTTCATCATCTTTGTAGCCCTCCTTTGGATGTTAACTTTTTTTGTATAGTGTGACACCCAGAACTGCACAATCAAGGTGAGGCCACACCAGTGCAGAACAGAGGATGACAATCCCTTCCCTCATCTGGCAGGCAGTGCTGGGCCTGAGGCACACCAGGGTACAGTTGGGTCTTGGGCCTGGTACCCAAGGCATTTTCTACAGTTGCTCAGCTGACCTCTTCCTATCATCAAAATGGGAACAAGGACAGAAGACTACCAAGTGTCTCAATCTCATGGGGAAAAGAGGCAGAAGCTGGAACATCACTGCTACTTATCAATCATTCAAAGAAACACTTTCTAATAGGTGACCAGTTAGTATTGAGGTTCTCCTAGACATTGGCTGTGGCTGCCTGTGAGGAAGGTCTCAGGAGCTGCACCACCAGGTTAACCCTTCCCTGTGACTGAGAGTACGAAAAGAAAAGGGACTCATGGGAGGAAGGAAAGGGACTGCTGCTTTCACTGTAGGAATGAAACTGAGAATGCCAAAGTCACCAGAAAGAGAAATGTTCTGACAATTACGATTTCCTGGTGTGGAAAAATGCACTTGAAACAGTTAAGTTTTCCCAAGCTCTAAGCAGTTGAAAACAAGGTCTTCTAGCAGGATGCATCAGGCAGCCAGCAACCAGCTGCCTCTAACGCACTCAGAGGGTCAGCTTCTTGGCTGGTGCAAAACAACCCAAATCCATCACAGTCAATGGAGTTGCACTGATTTCTTTAGGTAAATAAAACATAGTTCTCCTGCAGCTCCTTCATGAAGATGGCAGCTATGTGGCTGACTTTTCCAAATCTGTCTGAAGCTGCTGATGCGTCTTCCCTGCCAGCAGAAAGGCAGAGCTGCTGTGGAGAAGAGTGGCTTAGCAATATCTTGAATTAATCACAGTCAGCTGGAAGTCCATCTTCCCAGCGGCCAAGAAAGCTCTTGGTAACCTTGCTCTTCCCTGGGAGTTTTGCAACCATGCTACCATGCTGCTAACTGAAGTTAATATACCCTTCCTCCAAGCAAAGCCGAAGTTCAGCCTTGGCACTAACTGCAGGCTCCAGAGCTCAGGGACTACAGCAAGCACCCATCTGTCTGTCCTCATGTATCTGCCCTATATAAAAGCAAAGCACTTGATGCAACCATGAAGCACACTGCCATCACCTGAAGGGGAGTCAAGAAAAATGGAGAGAGAAGTGCTGGTGGACTTTTTCTCATTATGTCCTTCCATTCACTGACAATTTGCTGGTCTCTCCTGTCTTGACCTGCTGCATTTTTGAAGTTCAAATGAACGCAGCTCCTGTCTTCTGTTCATTCGCTAATTAGATTTGAAAGTGGGTCAAAGTAAAACCCTTGCCATTCTGCTTCAACAAAAAGGAAACAAACCCAAAATCAGCAATAATCAAAACTCAGTGCCTGGCTTTTTCTCACCCTCTCCTTTGATTTGCCGTCAACTGGTTTATCCAAAAATATTCATTGATATGAAAATCTACATGTGTGAATAAACATTTTGAGAAAAAAAAAAACGCTGCAGCAAGTAAAGGGGGAAAATCACAGCTTTTTCAGTCCCATGAAATATGTTTGTTCAAAACTGAGAATGAAATTAAAGGATAAAAAAAATTCTCCCACAAAACTCACCATTTTCGTATGTTTTCCATAATGACTGAAGCTTTTCAGAGGGCTTGAATATACTCCATGACTGTTAGGTTTATAATCGCTTTGTTATCCTATAAGTGAAGAAACAAAACCTTTGGCCACACATCAGTGAATGAATGAATGATAGATAGGTGAAAGAGGATTGTACTTCTGTTACTCAGATGAAAGAAAAAATCAGAAAATCAAGGTGTGCTGTGCATATGGATGAGTAATCATTATGGTTTACTCTTGCTTTGTTGGAACCCTGGAACATCTTCTTCTCAACAAAATATCCAGGAAGGTCTCATTGCTTATGGTTTGCTGTAAATAGTCTGCTGCTACCATCTTCTCAGAGCCCAGAGCTTTTGGACTTGATTCTTACCCACTGTAAGACAGTGTTGCTTTGTCAGTGCAGATGCCCCAGTCTGAAGCAACTGCAAAATGGGTGCATCTCCTTCAAGGGGCGTAGCTATGGCTTCATTGGGAGCCTCCACTGCAAGTAGTCCTGCTTGCAAATGCGGACATTTGGCAGAAGAGTCATGCTGCTGCTTGCCGGTGGCAAGAGCCCTCCCTCCACCACCAGAAAGGCAGTCTACAGCCTGGGACAGGAGCAGTGCCTTGGCACCAGGCCACTAACGATGCTGGAGCTCAACCATGAAGAAATCTGTACACAGCAGCTTCCCAACATGGCATGGGTGGAGAGACTGAGACGCGGGGAGGGAACTGGGAATCAGAGCTCATCACAGAAACTCAGCCAAACCAATCCATTCAAAAACACTTGCAAGAGTCACAGCTCAACAGCTTGGCTGTATTTTCCCCCTCTCATAGCTGTTTGATCAAGCTGAAAATAAATCTCTCCAAATGCATTACTCCTCCCTCAGCATCCCCAGAAAGGAAACATTACAGAAGGCAAGCTTGCATTTAATGGTGATGAAAATAGCCCAACTCGTTCTTAACAAATTCGTGATGCTCACTGCCTTCCCCTGTGTTTGTCTACTTTTAGATTGCTGTCCTTTAATTTCTCTGACACTCAGGTGGAGTGCCCGGTGCCGCACTACTGAGGCCCAGCAAGTGGGTCAGGCTCAGCACAGGACCTCCAGGGACCACTTAGCTTGCGAGAGCTGATTGCAGTTTCTGTATTATTTGCAGCTTGGACAGCACTAGACAGATCTTCATTAGGTGCTTTGTTCTGGTAGTTCCTTCTGACTCACACAAGCAGATGCAGAAGGGAGGGGGATTCATCTCATTCAGCTTCAGACAAATAAAGTGTAGGAGTCGATGTCTCAACCAGCTGTCTGGCCACCTCTCATAGCTGCTGCAGGGAAACAGACGTTATCAGAGGGCAACTCACCTCTTTTAGGCATCTGCTTCACGGCAAGATGGCTCAAAGCCTTTTGACACAATACTTCAAACTCCATCAACCTCTAGGATGGTTGGAGAAAGGTGCTGGGCATTGTCAGAGCTCTGAGTGCAAAGGTAAAATGACCTAAATGATCCACCCTGACTTCAGTATCCTGCAAATCACTGCCCTTCACCCAACACCTCTAAACAATAAGCCCAATATTTTAGACTAAAGCTGAGATGCACATAGATGACATAGAGAGACATCAGGATTTCCTTCAAAATCCGGAAAGGCACAAAATTTTCAAAGGTTCCTTCAGTCTTCAAACCACTGATCAAAGGTTTCTTCCATCAGACCTGGAAGTCAAGCCACCCCTTCCCAGCCTTCCTGATTAGCCAAAAAAATTAATGGAGTCCCTTAACCCTCACATCAAGGAGTTTTGGTTTTGCAATCCCAAGTCACTTTGGGGCTCTCCTTGGAGTTCTTCTTGGCATTTCCCCATCCCTCTTCAAGTGCAGACACCTGCAACTGAGTCCTCAAAGGGGCAGCATCGCTTCCCTGCTTCTACTTGCTCTCCAGGATTGCAGAGATCCTTTCTGTCCCATCGCTCCATCAAGAGGTCACATTGAGTTGCTTATCCATGATGACCCTTCCCTGACACTGTGTTCTGAAGATAGCCCCACTTAGGCTTGAGACAGAAGCTGAATTCATTTCCACCTACATCACAATGTATTTGAGTGACACAAATGTGTGTTTTTTTTTTTTGTGTGTGTGTATGTACTGTTGTTGTTGTTTGTTTGTTTGCATTGTACTATTTATTACATACAACCCTAAAAGGGTTGATTATATCACTTGTACTAAACAGTTCAAGAAAATATTCTCAGCTGATGAAATTCTTTCTGTTGTTACACTGTATGTTCACATGCTCCTGGCTCATGACAACTCACACCTTCCTGAAGGTAGAGCAGCTGTCTAGACAGACCATTCCCAGTAACCAGCTGGCTGCAGTTGTTGCAGAGTGATGGAATCACAAAATGGTTGAGATTGGACAACTGGTCAAGAAAGCAGCTTTGGGTGCATCAGACTGACTCATCACATATCACATGGCCTTGCTACAAAATAACTTGTTCTGCCACAATTCTTTTCTTTTCACCAACCAGTGCATTGCTTTGGGCTTTCCCATTTCCCTGTTGCAACAAGGTAGGATGCAGCACTGGAGCTCAGGGACTCCTACAGAGCCAGGCAACTGAGGTGCCTCTTACTTTCCTGCTGGCTTCCAGGTTTGGCAGCTTGCGGATGAAGTATGTGGCCATCAACATGGTGCCTTTTAAGCTGTCTTTGCCTCACTGCAGGATCACACTACGTGCAATTCCCACTCGGAACGCAGATGAGACAGTTGTTAGCTACTCTGCAGTGATGAGCTGGTCCTCAGATGTTTGTTAAATCAGGGCTGCCACTAGGCATCACCCGTTCCTGTGGTCATGGGAGGCCCATAATAACCAAGATAGAATTATTTTTGTCACTCATACTGAAATATGAATAACAAGCCCCATTTCATCCTTCTTCTAGGACAATTCAAAACAGGATGACGAAAGGACAACAGAACAAATGAGCTTTGTTGTCTGCACAATACCAATGAAAATTTTTCATGGAAAATAAAATAAAATAAAAAAACAAACCCCAAACCCCTCACTATATGATTCATAAATTCTAAAAGTCAAGAGAAACCAGTAAAATGATTTTGTCTGACCTCCTGCCTAATAAAGACCACAGAATTACATCCAGTGATTTCTGCCTGAAGCCCAATAATTTGTGGTTCGAACAGAACATCTTGACCAGCCTACTGTCCAGCTTTGATGTGAGGATGTCAAATGAGGTGCTAACCACTTCCCGTGCTGTCAAAAACTGGCTCTTCTACAGGTTGTCAGCATCTCTTCATCACTGCATAACTTGCCGTAGCCTTCTTGAGGACACAAAACTTTTTATGTGTTTTTTTCCTTGCCCTCTCTATCAAAACTCTCCAATCACCAAAATGAGGTAAAATGGGGATTCTGAAGCACAAAACATCGAGTAAGGACATGCCAAGAGAAAGAAAACAGAGCATCTCAAAGTAATCTTTTGTAGCAGTTAAACGGATTAAATCTACATTAAAATGCAATTCAAGGTCTACTTGTTTTCCCACTCGAGACAACACAGTGGAGAAATTATTTTGGTTAGAAACAAAAATTTTCCAAACATACACTTATCTGTCTGCATGACTTGCTAGGAAAACAAATTTATTTGGTTATAAAATGTAATTTTTTTCTACCATTTGTAAAGCTTGGTGCAGTTTCACAATGATAAATATTTCCACAGCAGAGACCTTGAATGGTCTAGCAAACTCCACCTCAGAACCATTTACTGTAAGACAGGCTCAGTAAAAACACAGCTCACTGCTAACTGCACCTTAGAACTTTTTGTTTCCTAATTTTTGCAGTTGGAAGCACTGATGGGATAACAGGAGACTCTTTTTTTCCAATTTTTTTAAGGAAACAAACCCAAAATGTCAAGAAGGGAGCTGCAAGATCAGACTCCTCTCACATGAAAATATTATGTTGAGCACCAAATGAACAAGAGTTCTTCCTTCCCTGTATCTTGCAAGTGCAGCATTTAATGACAACCCTGGTGATGAAAGTTCCTCCACCCACAGACATGCAAGATGTCTCCCGCCCCTGTAACACCAACATGTGTTCAAGGGTGGGATTTCAGACACTACGTCCCAATTCTACTCCTGCTCCTGCAAGCAGACATTCGTCACTAAATAACCATATTCACGTTTGAATGACCTCGTGCTTTGGTCCACACCTAATTACAAGCTTATAGCCATACTCCTTGTGGCACCCAGCATGCGAGGCAATGGCAGCACGAGCGCTGGAGCACCTCTGGATGTGGCTTTCTCAACCACCCATGAGCTCCTGCTACCTACACAGCACAATGGGGGTATGGCAACAGGAGCAGCACACAGACCTGAAAAAGCACGGCATGTTGGCTTATGAATGAGACATCTATTGTTGCCCAGAGAGCTGTGGGTGCCCCATTCCTGGAGGCACTCAAGGCCAGGTTGGATGGGCCCTGCACAGCCTGAGCTGATGGGTGGCCCCCAGCCCATGGCAGGGGGTTGGAATGGGATGGGCTTTAAGGTCCCTTCCAACCCGAGCCATTCTGTAATTCTACAATTCTATCATTTAAGGTTTAAGGTACAGTCATTTTCCTTGTGGGAACTCTTAAATCCATTTAAATCCTGTTTGTATCTAAGTCTACAGGTGCAAGCCAACCTGATGCAGCCTGCTTGAAACCAGAACATCTGAAGCATTTATGTATTTGCAGATCTGTGGAAATGAAGGCTGCTGTCACAATGTAAAGATGCAGTATGTCCACATAACTGCACTGGCACTAAAGGGATTCATACTGAACAGTGGTTCAGCTGAAAAGGAATTGCTTCTGTACACGGAAAAAGCCTAGGGCACCCTGTCTGTCCAGGTTCTGAGTAACCAATAGTTACAGCTCTGCTTTTAAATCATCCATCCTGAAGCAGTCATAACAGGCAAGTGTGCTGCTGTGATCCCAGTAACACAGCCGTGCAGACAATAGGGTGAAACCCCACAGCTAGTGTAACTATGAGCCTCACAGTTTCTAGTACTGGTACTGTAATGATTTTGCAACTCATTTATTTTGCACTATTTAAGATGCCAGTTTGTGGCAAATATTTTGCACAAGGGGAAAAAAAAGGAACCCCAAACTCCATCCTTGACAGGAACAGCTCTGGCATGTTTGGAATGTGCAAAGCCACAGAAGAGCCATTTCTGTTCACTTTACTCCTTATGAAAAGCCTTTTTAAGGAAGACTCAGTTTCAGAGCCCCTTCAGGATTGTCTTTCGCTTTCAGATGCAACTTATCAGCCGAGGCCCAGGCGGGTTTGTGCATGACTGTTGTGTCCTTTGCTTTGAACTCCCGGACCGTTACTTGGCCGAATCGGCCAAGCCATTTTTCTCTCCCTCTTTGTCCCCAGGTTCTGGGTAGATAAAAGCCACACCAGGCTCGCTGCCCTACCCGTGCAATTTGACTGTTAATTTTACACTGAAGAAAAACCAACCAACAAAACCCATCACCACACTCAACAATTATCACCATTACCCACACGAATGCCAGAGCAACCACAGAGTGGTTCAACCAGACTGGGCTGCAGTGTGTATCTCTGGACACACACACAGGAGCGTACAGTTGTACAGCTCTGCAGTTCTCTGTTGTTCTTAATTGTCCTTTTTTCTTGTACTGCCTACAATTTTTTTTTCACTCCCGTGACTTGTAGAATCATGTGCTGCTGCTGCCAGCAGCAGGAGGCGAGCATGGTGGGAGTGGGGCTCTGTGCATCCCCATGTGCTTACGGGGTGCCCACAGGGCACAGGCACAGATGTGACTTTGCTGTGCTGGAGCCAGGAGGTGAGCAGCTCATGTTGCTTTAGTGCAGTGCCGAGCATCTTGAGGTGCCTCAACAGGGTCAAATCCTGCTCCTGTTAAGTTACTACGTGGGCTACTCTGAAAGTAATGCCTCCTATGTTATTAGGTTGGCCCACAATGTCAAAGGGGATGTTGGTGGTATGGCAGCAGAGACTGAATCTTTATGCCAATATTCCATTCCATTTCCATGTGACAGATGGTAGCAGAGGGGCAGTCTGACAAAATGGTGTCTGACATGGAAGTGTGTATGAAGGAAAGGTGTGGAATTGCATTCCTTCAAGCAGAAAGAATGGCACCCATTGATATTCATCACTGCTTATGAATGGTTAAGGCAGGCATGTCCAACCCGCAGCCGACGGGCCACATGTGGCCCGGCACTGCTCGTACTACACCCATTGCTCAGCAACAACCAAACAGCGGTGTGCGATGAGCACTGAGCTGAACACGGGACATGGGGTGGGTGAAGTGCAGTGCTAACTCAAGTTACAGCAAATAATTTTATGCATGTTGATACATTGGCAAAACACAGTCCTGTGAATAGCAAAAATAAGCAGCCTTGCTTTCCATTTCAATAAAGGAATTTGAGCATAGGTTTCAAGATTGCCAAAAAAATCATCATTTAGTATATTTGCTATTCCATTTTCAGTCAACATAAATACACTATCCGCAAATTTTCAAATGGAACGTGCAGGGTTGCAGTCAGATATTCAACTCAAAAATGTGACCATGTCTCTTTTTCTAGACTTTCTTAAGACCTGTTTTACCAGAGAAAAATATGCCTCGCTTCACAATCACACCTCATTCACATCATCTCTTTTTGGCAGTACGTACAGTTGTGAACAACTGTTTTCAAGGATGAAGTACAGGAAAAGTAAAATTTCATCAAAAATCTCTGACAAACACCCTGAGAACTCACTAAGAATTGCAACCACTTCCATTGAACCAGACTGATGCATGATTAGTTTCACAAAATCAAGGTCAAATATTGCACTAGTTTTACATTTTTGTTGCTTTTTATGTTTTAATAAAAAATACAAAAAAATTGTTTTGTTGCTTATATGCACTAACTGTAATATACACTTTATACACAGCCCAAGACAATTCCTCTTCACTCAGTGTGGCCCAGGCAAGCCAAAAGGCTGGACATCCATGGTTTATGGAGACCAAACAGTGAATGTCAGCACACTGAGGCGGTGGTGGTGCATTTCAGCAGTGGCAACAGGAACAGGGGATTGTCTCTGATGGTGCAGATTGTTACGAGCGTGGCATGCAGGCTCTTGTTCACTGCTGACAAAAATGCAGAGCTAACGGTGGTGACTGTTGAAAGTTTTCTGTAGCTGAGAATTTTTTCTATCAAATAGTGTTTCTGTGCTCTTTGTATCTGTTGTAGTTTCCATGGAAATAAATAGGAGACATTACTTTCAGAGCAACCCACATAGTTAAACTCTTGCTCTTCTTGTTTTCCATCTCTTTCCTTTCCTGAGCTTCCTGAAGGTTTCTGGGCTCATTCAAGGTCAGGTTGGACAGGGCTCTAATCAACCCAACCTAGCGGTAGATGTCCCTGTTCACTGCAGGGAAGTTGGACCAGGTGACCTTTAAAGGTCCCTTTCAACTCTTAACGATTCTATGATTCTCATCTTCCCAGACAGAGCAGGCACATGGCAGCCTGTGGTGTCAGGTTCAGATCTCACCCGAGCACCAGAAAGCACCACAGCAACGCAGGGCAAAACCAAAACACAGGGATGGTCATCCCCAGTTTCCAGCAATTGCTGCCTTTTATTCACACAGATTGACATGGAGCTCTACAGAATGCAAGAAGACAAGTCTGGTGGGAAAAACATTAAAGACTGTAAGAAGTGGCAAGAAAACAAGTATATTGCACAGAACTAAAAAAAGAAAAGGTGAAAAACAATAAGCAGGAATTCCCCAATGATCTGGGTTTATCTGTGCAATTGCATTCCGGATGTTGTTTTTTGTTGTACCACCTTGATTTGCATACAAAGCATCTCTAACCGGAAATATCACCTGTCTTGGAAGAAAAAAAAGCACAAGAAGGATAGGGATTTTTGCACTTTGCAACTCCTCCTCCCACCCAGCCCTATGCTCTGTCCTGGAGTCAGCAGTGCATGATGCAGCTTCTCCGGAGAGCTTCCATAGTTAGAAAACCTGAAATCGAAAGAAAAACAAGCAGGTGAGTTCATTTGCATTCCAGAATCACAATTAACACATCACCAAATCAGTTGGTAGGAAGCGGAAGAGTAAAAAGGAAAACCGCCAACTTTAAAATGCAAATCTTCACCCTACAATTGCAAGCCACAGCCAGGATTCCTATGGGTGAGGAAGGCACAGGCAACAACACATTTTTCACTGCTTTTTCAATGTGGCCATGTCATGAACTTGACAGTGGCTTGTGATATATGGTTTCATTCCTATCCCATATATAGTCACATCTCGTTTCCTGAATAGAGCACTAATGGAAAAGCAGAAAACCTTCAAAATGACTGTATAGGTCTTTCTGTCTTTCCTTTCTCCTTTTTCTCTCTCTCTTTTTTTTTTTAACCACACTAAAAAACAGCATTTTTGAAATTAGTACAGTATAAAAAATGGATCTTTTCCCAAGGCTCTTGGATCTTAAAGAATATAGGTTGCTGGTGTCCTTTCACACTACATGTTGGCAGCACAAAATGAAATTGGGTGTATTCAACTTCAGTATGGCATATGTACATATACATACATATATATATATACAATTCCTGTATATATGGCTACAAGGAATGGTGCTTTCTCTCTGCACCTTCCCTTCAGGTATTTATGGACATTGGTAAGATCCCCCTGAGCATCCTCTTCTCCAGGATGAGCAGTCCCAGCTCTCTGAACTTCTCCCAGGATGTGAACTTCTCCAGGCCCTTCACCACCTTGGTGGCCCTGTGTTGGGACTCTCTCCAGTACATCCAAGTCTCTCTGGACCCAATACTCCAGATGCAGACTCATCAATGCTGAATACAGAGGAAGGATCACCTCCTTCATCCTGTTGACAATACCTGCCCTAATGCAACCCAGGACCCTGTTGCCCTTCTTAGCAGCATGGGCACACTGCTGACTAGTGTTCAACTTGGTGTTCACCAGAGTCCCCAGGTCCTTTTCTGCAGAGCGACTTTCTAGCTGGCTGCCCTCAGCATGTGCTGTTGCTTGAGGCTCTTTCTCCACACATGTAGGACTTTGTACTTCTACTTGTTGAACTCCATGAGGCTGCTGTCAGCCCTTTACTCCAGCATGTCAAGGTCCCTCTGTCTGATCGGATCTTGAGTCACTCCTGTCAGTTTTGTGGCATCTACAAATTTACTGAGGATGCACTCTACCCCACTGTCCATAGTATTAGTGAGGGTGTTGGACAGGACTGGACCCAGTATTGACCGCTGGGGTACTTCGCTTGTTACTAGCCTCCAATCAGACTTTGCATCACTGACCACTACCCTCTGGGCCCTGCTGTTCAATCCCACCATCCACACATGTAGCCCGTATTTCAGCAGTGTCTCAGACGGGGTGTTAGGAAAAGTTTCTTTGAGAGGGTGATCATGCACTGGAACAGACCTCCAAGGGCAGCGGTCAAGGGCACCAAGGTGAGTTCAGGAAGCATTAGGACAACACTCTCAGACACAGGGTCTGAATTTCGGGTGGTCTTGTGTGGAGCGAGGAGTTGGACTCTATGATCCTTGTGGGTTCCTTCCTACTCAGGATATTATATGATTTTTATAGCTTGTCACAGCTAGCAAGGTTCAATCATGCTTCGCATTTGGAGCACAGGATCTTAGCTCTCTATAGCCATCACCAGTTACAGCACCACAGAAAGCACAGAGGCAAGTAAAAACTTGCTTTACAGATGAGTAAGTGAGAAAATTATAATGCTGCACCACTTTGCATTTTTCCGCAGAACTCAGTTCATCATTCTATCTGCCATGTTTGACCCCCGTCCCCTGGGGAGTCCATGTCATTGGAAGCCAGAAGAAACACATGGACAAACCAGGGCTCAGTGAAGAAGCACCAGGTTGTCTGAGAGAGTCTGGTGCTGGGCTTGCTCAGCCAGGGGAAGGGATGGTTTTGAGGGACCCAGCAGCAGCTCCTGGTGCTTCTGGGGTGGCACAGAGCCAGGCTTTTCACAGTAGTGTCAGGCACAAGAAAGAGAGACAACAGGCTTTATTTGAAACAAGAGAGGTTCAGGCTGGATGTCAGGAAAAGCTTTTAAGCGGAGCTTGCTGTGCACTTCCCATCCCAGGAGGTCTTCAAGACTGGACTGAAAGAAATCATAAGCAACATGGTCTGATATGACACCTGACCCTGCTCTGAGATTTGGTTAGAAACCTCCTGAGGTCCCTTCCAGTCTAAGTTATCCTACAGTCCTATGATCTACCTTCTAAATGCTACCAGCGAAAACACTTTGGAAGAAAGGATGGGGATCACTCAGTCCTCGAGTACAAAGATATCACCCAAGCAAAACAGCTGAGAAAAACAACCACATCTCGAGTCCAGGAGGTCCATCATGAAGACAGCCCAGCCATGCTACAGACTGTTAATCAAAGGGCATGACAACTGCTTCCTGTCTGCCCTTTCCTCACCCTCTCTCTGGACATAAGCTGTAAGATCTTCAGGACAGATCAGGTTCCCTTCTTGAAGGCCCTAAAGGTACATCCTAAGCACCATAATATACATTCTCCTCAGGACATAATAAACCCCACATCTGCCTCCAGTCACACCATGACCTGCAAACTGTCCATCTTCATTTGGAAGGAGCAGTTTCAGAAGCAGTAGTCAAGGAATTTCTGTCCATGACCATCCACAGCACACAAAGAGCAGTGCCAGAGAGCAGTCACAGCTCCTCCCACCCCCATACACGCACGTATTTACAGAACAAACAGGATTTCCTAATTCCAGTGTATAGCATCACCTGTAAAAATGCTCTTTGTACTGCCTGAGGCTGCAATCTCTATTCCACATGATCGCGATGCCTCAAAACCCCCTCTCCTCTGCTCCACCAGTTGCTCTGGTGTGAGATGAGCCAGCGACACCACCAGCACAGCCCACCCTTATTCTCTAGCTCATATAATAAAAAGTGTTGGAGCAATCCTCTGCCTCCAGTCCAAATAATGTATGTGGCTAAGGGACAGGAAATGTCACAATCAAGGAGATGAAAGGGGACCTTACAGACAGAGCTGGTCAGCTCTCACTTCTTAGAAGAATCCACACAAACAATGAGGCAACCATCACATGGATGAGCAGGCAGGAGGAAGGGATGGAGGAAGAGAGGTTCATCTGCTTGCCAGAGGTCACCCACGAGGTCAGCAGCAAAGCCAAGCACGAACCTCTTCCCTTTTTTCCCAGTGTCTTGAAGCTCCCTGCCCTCTTCATACCTCCTGTGCTAGGGAGCAAAGCTGTCCTCCTGACACTGCACATATCCACACTTCCATTTAGAGACCAAAGCCAAAGGGTTGCCAGTTCCCCACCAGAAGTCAATCATGACCAAAGAATATCTTTTAAAAATGCAAAACTGCATCTGCATTAAGACACTGCTCTGACTCTGAAAATACACCCACTAATGTGCTTTGAGATGTGGTCTATTCTCACAAGGCCCTAGAGGGCTCTAAGGGTTTCTCCATAGGCAGCTTTTTTATACCTGGAAGTGAGACCAATGGTCATTTTTATACCTATCTGTTCAGAGATTTTTATTTTTAGTGCAGAAAATGGTATCAGATCACTCAGTTTCAGCTTCTGCCGAAACTACTGTGTAACCCAGACTAGCTAATTTAAAGCAGTTTCCTACATAGTGAGACCCTGTAGTGCTGGCCTAAATTTCTGTAACTGTACCCATACAGAGTTCTGTACAAAGCAGAAAGAGAAACCACAGCTTAAGTCTAAATTAGTACCTTGATACAAAAAATGGATTAAAACCCCTACCTCCTCTTCCTCCTGGGTAGGTGAGGTCTCTCCCTCCCCCCACCCTCTCACTCCTCCTTCCTTCAAGCCATGTCTCAGGGCAACACTTTGCAGCCTTATTTGATAGATGAGAAGGATGGTTTCTGTCTGGGAAGCCGGGCAGACTGTGTCGGAGCAGAGCAGACCCTGGGCATGCAATTACCCAAGCAGCAGCAACAATATGCTAATTCACTGGATCCCTCTGAAACGAAGCACAGTGCGAGTCCCTGGAAAAAGTGAAAAGGAGACTGTTAAGGAAACTCTGTGAAGGCCTTGTGCACAGCAGCCCCTTGGAGTCCAGACAAGGATGGACTTTGCACAGCCATCGTTTTAGAGTGTAATTAGCAGCCAGCATGCCTCCTCTTCCCACCACAGTGCATTGCACATGGCCAGCAGGAGTAAGGGGAGTCACCTCCATGGCTGACAGCTCGCTCCTGCTGTGATGGAGGCACGTCAGCAAATCACATCACATGCACCAGAAGAGAAAGGCTATGCACGATGAGCTGATACGTCCATATTTTAAACAACTGCAGACAAGTGAAGTAGCCCTTGCAAGGAGTGCCTCATCTGTGGCAAGCTCACCCTGGACAGATGATGGTGATGAGGCCATAATGCCGTGTGCCTTCTCTCCATGTCCAGAACTTTCTCATGCTTCCAGAAGTGCAGCATCCTCATTTGGGCATCCAGCTGCTACAGTATGCTCTGTGAAAGGCCAGACGTCCAAGTTTTGAGTTGTGCCCCTCTGTTCAGGTTCCCAAAGCCTCCTTAAGTAACTCCCATCATCACAAACAATGAAGCCAACATAACAAGGAGAGGAAGAGAATCATAGAATCATAGAATCCTTAAAGGTCATCTAGTCCAACTCCCCTGCAATGAACAGGAACACCTACAGCTAGATCGGGTTGCTCAGAGCTTGGTCCAGCCTGACCTTGAATGTCTCCAGGGACGGGGCTTCCACCACCCCTCTGAGCAACCTGCTCCAGTGCTTCACCACCCTTACTGTAAGAGCCATTGATATGGCTCTAAATCTGTGCAGTCACCTGCTTAGTTTTCTTCTATAATTAATAGATTAAATCTGCCAAGTGGAAGAACTGTACATCAGGGCCCTTTCTGCATAAGGACACTGACCACTGAGCTGATATCTTGTGGGCAGCTGAACATCTGTGCCAACAGAACTCTTCAGGGACACAAAAATAGCTTTCATGCACACATACAAGCGCTACTTCAAGGAGCAGCAGGCAACCAGTTTCACTACAAGAAGTTTAAAAGTGCAGCCCATAGGTTGCACCAAAACCCCTAGGGTTCCTTCAGGAACAGGACCTAACAGCAGCAAACTATAGAGTGCAAACTACAGAGTCTGCCATGCACTGGCTTTTTGGGAGTCTGTTTTTTGAGTACAAGACTACAAGAAATCACCGTTTGCTCTTGTTTAAAAATGTTTCTATTTTGCATGGATTGACTTGTGGTGTCCAGGAAGAACACAGGGAAAGCAGAGCACCATACTGAAATGCAAAGCCACCAGAAATCCTGCCGCTACCTACACTTGAGTTCTGTCCTTGCACAGTGCTCCCAGTGGCTGTCCCTAAAGCAGAGCACTTCATTGCCCAGTGACGTGTTTCAGATGAGGCAGTTTCCTGAAAAGCACTGACAACACACAGTTAAAAGCTCGGATTCAGACAAGCAGTAAAACAAGGCTGCTTCTGGTTTTCGAGTGTCTCACGCTGGGCTGGATATTCAACACTTTCCATGTTTGCTCACTCACAGGTTATCTGGGCTGCACAATCAGCAAAACTCCTGCAAAAACACTCGCTGGGGCTCCGCTACCAGGCGGTCTGTAATGGAGTTGTTCTCGAGAAAAACAGAACTGTTATCACACCTACGGCTGTCCCAACACAATTAGTCATACCTGATGGAGAGATACCAGTCCTCTCAAGGCTCTCACTGTCTTGTCAACAGCTGAAGTTAAAATGAAAACATCTTAACTATCAACAACCAACTTGAAAGCTGAACCAGGAATCCTGAAAGCAGCCTCCAATCTACAAAGAGACATCTTCTCTGCAGAAGCAGACAGCTGGGTTCCTTCTGTCTGTCCTGTGATTCTTCTTCCCATATCATTTCCTGACACTGCTCAGCAAAATAACATTTCTTTCTTCATCTCCCCACTTGAGCAACCCTTCTCTTCCCCAGCTGAGCAGTGTTGTGGGGTCAGGAGAAGAAGCCATGCTCGGGGCAGGAAGCAGAAAAGGCCAAAGCTTCAGCGCTGGAAAACAATGTCTCAGTCATCTCCTCTGATTGACCTGGGAGAAGTTACCCAACATTGCCTGGCTTCCATTCCCCAGTGAAATTGCAAGCTGCCCACTCCACTTGGTGACTACCATTAGGATGTCTGTGGCAGCCCTGGAATTACCATCCTGGGGTTAAATCTGATAATGTGACAATTAGAGGAGAGTGCTGATACATCACCTCCTCATCTGATCACATGGAGATCTTCAGCACAACCTAGAACACAGTTCCATACGGCACTTCTGTACCCTAGGACTTACAAACCCCTCTCTGGTCTCTTCTAGCTCTGGAGGCCTTGACAAACAATCCCTACAATAATTCCACCACTGTCAGGCTCAGGAGATCCGTGCTCTCTTCCCCACTTCGCAGAGAGTTCAAACTCCGTAGGACATTGCATTGACAGTAATGAGCAATGGAGATGACTGTCAAAAAAATGGGAGGAGTCTGGTTTGTGGCAGGCACTGGAGTCAGAACATCTGGATGCAGTGCAGTTGCTGGACTTCTCAAAGGTCATTTGGCCAGAAGGCACCACCTGGACCTCACCCAGATCCCCATGGCTATGTCTGCAGGAGGATGCTGGCAGTCGGCTGAACACACGCAGGAATGTGCTACAGTAGGGCCACGAGCAGAAACCCAGGGTCCTTCTTGATAATATTCATAAAATACACTTGGAAGCAAACTTCTGTTTTAGAGGCCACCCACCCTGTTCTGGTAGTTCTTTCAAGAGGCAATCTGCACTAGCACAGCACAGCTCGTACCCAACACCAGATCTCCCAGCTCCCAGCCCCAACCGTCTTGTCAAGGTGGTAATTCCAAGGCAAGACACTGCCAAAACCACACATCCCTGCAATCACCAAAGAGCAGAGGAGAGATGCATGTAGAGCAGAGCAATTGCTGCAGGTTGCCATGGCAGTGTGCATGGCTGATTTTATCACCCTTATCAGCTGCAACAGCATTCAGGCCTATTATCAGAGAATACTGGCGTATATTTTAGGGGTGCAATAGGTGGGAGAAGCAGAAAACCAGCACCGGGCAGAAGCCAGCAGGCAGCACACAAAGCCAGAGTCGAGCAAGATGCCCACAGTCCCATATCCGTGCTGGAGTCCAGGGGTGATGCAGGGCATCCCGGCACCTCCTTGCTCTTCCTGGATGGATGCACCCAGGGCAGGCTGACAGAACAGAGTCACGGTGCCGGTGAGAGGAGCGCTCTCATCTGCGCTCCCTGCAGAGCTGATGAAAGTAGGTCAATGTTTCTGCCTTGCTGAGCCTTTTGGCAGGTCGGTGCCATGCTGCCGCCGCCGCTCACAGCTGATAATTTGTGCTGCGCAGCAGACACGTCGTTCAAAAGTTAACGTATTCAATACATCTAATTAAATCAACCTTGGCATCCGTTCAGAACTCTTCTCGCTGCTTTTTTTTCCCCCTTTGTCGGTTGGTTGTTGTGTGTTATATATTTTTTTTTAATTCCCTGCTCTCAGAGAGGCAAGAGAGGAGAGATGAGAGAGGGTTGCTAAGGGGAGAGCTGTTTTTCATCTTTCGGCTGTTTCCCCACCGCTCCCCTGACATCGCAGACATGCTTTGTTTTCCTCGCAGGAAAGCGACAAGCCCACGTGGCATCGGTGCTCCTCTCGCTCCCCCCCAGACAAAATGACCTTTTTCTGCCTTCTCACAAGCTTTGTAAACAGAGTCACACACTCACCAGCGAGCTTTTGGCTCTGCTACTGACACTGACTGCCCTGAGCACATGCCTGGTGGGTCTGTGTGCCCTTCCTGCCATGCACTCAGAACTGGGGACAGCCCTGGTCATGCACTTTGTGGCAGGACGAGCTCACACCATACATATTATTTTCAAGCTGGATTGTATTTCCCAGTTAGGGTCTTGCAAAGTGCTGGGGCAAGAGGCAGGAATGAGCGAGCAAAGGACGCAGTTGGTAAAGGTCTCCTTCTCTAGGATATTCAAAACCTGCCTGGACACAGGTATTCTAGGGAACCTGCTTTAGCAGAGGGGTTGGACTACATGATCTCCAGAGGTCCCTTCCAACCCCTATGGTTCCGTGATTCTGTGGCACCTGGGCTGTGCTGGACACTTCAGGGTGTGAGCACAATCTTCCCAAACCACCTTGAGCAAAGGCAGAGAGCACCAGGAGGCACTGGGGATGGCTGCCCGGCTTGTGTCTCCTCCAGCTGCAAACCTGTGCAGCTCCAGAGCGTCTCCGCACAGCAGCTCTGCATGATGGATGTCATCAACATGGCCCTGCTCCATTCACCAGCTCATCCCCCGAGGTAGCTGCAGGAGCTTGGATCATCCAGAAGAACACGTGTTGTATTCTCTGATCCTTGTACCAAATTCATTGTCTTTTCCAAATCCTTCAAGTCATCTTTTTCCTCCCTGGGCTGGAGAACCAGGAACAGAGAATACTACAGGTGCCACCAGAGCAAGGCTGCATTTATAGTGTTGTTTCTTTGTTAGCTTGATAAGAAAGACCTCTCTGGCAGAGGCAGAAGTGTTTCATCTAAATGATGGCACTCGGCACATCTGCAGTCTGCTACCACCTCGAAGACATCCTTGGCCTCCCAGCTCAAACATCAGTTGTTTACCTTCCCCTATCTGTGCTATTTCCTCTTTTCTAACCCAACATCCTCCAGAAATCATTCCTAAAGTACTCAAACAATCCTGAGCAGTTCAGACTCCCAGGTCCAGCCATGCTGTGTCTCTGCTAACCAGCTGCTTTGCTGGCCAGCATCTGAGGAGCACGGGGCTCCCAGCAGCAGCCACTGCTCGCTGGGCACAGGAGGGCGTTTCATGCAAAACCTCTCGATCATCACTTTCTCAGCAGTATGAAAGCAGCCTGAAAAATACTTTGAACTCCTCTGGGATGAAAGGTGCTGGCAGAGTGTAGGATATCGCTCTCGCCCATGGCAGTGGATGTTACACGACTCTCTTTGCAAATGCAGAAAGTCATTTCTCTGCAAGCAGACTTCCCCTCCTCTCATGCTGATGATGACGCTCACCAGGCTCAAGGCCATCTCTCCCTTCTGCCTCCTTCCCTTTGGCATATACACCTCAAGCTGTAAGCCAGTCAAGGAATATTCTTGGATCAGAGGAAAGAAATGGGATTAGAGGGTACAAATTTAAGGCAATTACCTTGGCTGCTGTGAGTCTTCCCTGACACCACTGCCAGAGTCATTCCCATGCACTGACCCACGCTGCAAAAAATGCATCAATGTTTTTATTTTCATTTCCTTACTAACTGCTGATCAGATTGGAAGAGCCATTTATGTGCCATCCATACCGCACCAGCCTGTCCCAGCAGCACGAATGAAGCTTTGGGGGAGACGGTGGTGACCCCAAGAACTGAGAGAGACCAAAAAGGCCTGAGTGCACATGGCACTGAGTTTCATGCAGAAGTGCCTTGCAATGCTGAATTAAGCAAAGGGTAGTGAGAGAATCTGGTGGTTTTAGTACTGGGTTGATGGGGAGCTGCTGTGGCTTTCTCAGAAATATGAGGTGGTTTGCTAAGGGGTACGAAAGTTCATGCAAGGTCACCAGAATCACCCACAGCAGAGTGCCCAGGACCATGTCCAGGTGGTTTCTGAGGATACCTGAGGAGACTCCACAGCCACTCTGGGCAGCCTGTGCCAGTGCTCAGCCACCCACACTGCACAGAAAGCTTTCCTCACGTTCAGATGGAACTTTCTATGTTTTGGATCGCTGAACCTGGATTGCTGAAATAAGAGGTTCAAACTTCTGCAGGGCAGACCTTTCAGCACACACAGAAGGGCAGTGATTTGCACTTCCAGGGTGAGAAAGGAACCAGAAACTGCCTTCAGCACTGCCTAAAAGTGTCCTCAGAAGAAAAGCCTCATCATCTCCCTTGCACTCAAGTGGCTTTTCATGAACTTCTGGTGCAAGCAAGGCAAAAAGTGTAAACTAATTCTGATGCTCTTGACGTCAGAATTCTATGACAGCTATGTACTTGAGGACAAGTGCACACAGTTGTCATACCATGTGCTGTTGGAGCAAACAGCATCAGGTAGGGACTTTCACCATCCCTTCAGTGTCAAGTTCTCTCCCTTGCCTGTTCCTTTGGCCCAGTCCTAGCTGGTGATGAAAGAACATCCAGAGGACCAATGTTCCCAGCTCTTGCACGTGCTTTCATCTCTTCTAGACACAACAAACAAAAATCAACAGCCTCAGGGCTGTCCGGGCCCCACTGTGGCTGCTTCCAGTCCTGTGTGGCCTCCTCACCCTTCCAGCCTTCCTACAAGGGATGTTCCTTGGTCACAGAATCATAGAATTCCCTGAGTTTGAAGGGACCCACAAGGTTTATCAAGTCCAACTCCTGGTTCCACACAGGATCACCCAAAATTCAAGCCATATGTCTGAGAGGGTTGTCCAAATACTTTTTTGAATGCCATCAGCTTGGGGCTGTGACCACTGCCCTGGGGAGCCTGTTCCATGCTCTCCACCCTCTGGTGCAGAGCCTTTTCCTAACACCCAACCTGACCCTCCCCTGACACAGCTCCATGCATTCCCTTGTGTCCTGTCATTGTCATCAGAGAGCAGAGCTCAGCGCTGCCCCTCCACTCCCTGTGAGGAGCTGCAGGCTGCCATGAGGCCTCCCCTCAGCCTCCTCTGCTCTGGGCTGAACAAACCAAGGGGCCTCAGCTGCTCTGAACATATCTTGCCCGTCAGACTCTTCATCATCTTTGTAGCCCTTCTCTGGACACTAATAGGCATCTTTTTCGTCATATATTGTAGTGCGCTGGGCACAGCACAGCACACTCACCAGTGTCTGCAAGGACTGAAGTCACTGAGCAGCAGAGGACAGCTCACCAGTGACTCAGCCAGCCCAAGGACAGTGCAAGGACCGTTTCACACTGCTGCTATTGATGCCACCAACGTCTCCACAGCCGGCGGGAGCCATACAAGATTGCGAGAGGAAATCGGTCTTAATCATCGTCTCACTTTTCATTCTCCACTTCAGTTCTGCTATTTTAGCAGCTGCTGAGAGCTGGCTCCATGCTTTCAGACGAGCAACGGTTACAACATGGCCTTTCACTGAAGTGTTTTCAGGTTGGAGGTCTAAAAGCAAAAAAAAAATGTGAGACTGGAGAGGACTGGGGAGAAATCAGGTGATCGTGGCTTGGAGACCAGGCTGACATCATGCATCCATCTTTGCCCATGTGTAGACCTGCTGAGGTCCCACTACAAGCTTTCCAAGTCCAGCAGGAAAACACTGGTTATACCTTGCTTACCTTACCATTCTCCTCTCCAGGAGAGCTGAAGTGCTCTGAGTGCAGCAGCGTTGTACAGGGGACATTCTGAAGTGGCCCTGTCCCTGCCCATTCCACACCCAGCACACAGGCTGGCGGGTGCACACAGGCAGGACATGGGCACTGCATGGACTCGCTGCCTGGCACTTGGGACAGCCGTGCAATGCAGTACGATGAAGATGTGTCTTCAAGCACTTTCCCTTCTCCTTGTTCGTGATACAGCTACCGACCTGTTGCAGTAGTGAGGCCAAGCTGTACCAGCGTAACTGCTCAGCCTGAGCAGCAGCCCAGCAAAATTCCCTTGCACAGGGGAAGTCTGCTGCCACCGTAATTCATGCAGATGGCAGAGCTGCCCCTGTACACCTTCACCATCAGAAAGGGACAGAGGGTGCTGCAACTTGGGAAGGAGTGTGGCCAGAGCTCATTGACAAAACTACCTCTGTGCAGCAGGGCTGGATCACTCACAGTGCCCATCGGCATGTGCTCTCACAGCCATTCACCTCCAGAGGCAGCAGCCATTCCAGGAAACTGTATTTTAGTGCTCAACTTCAGATGCCTTCTCTTGCAGCCTCCCCATAGCAGCACAGCACTGCAGCAGGAGCTGCAGGAAACACTTCTTGTTGTGCTGGTGATGGAGCACTGGATGCCCAGAGAGGCTGTGGAGTCTCCTCCTTGGAGATCTGTAAAAGCTGCCTGGACGTGGTCCTGGGCCCCCTGCTGTGGGTGTCCCTGTTTGAGCAGGGGTTGGGCCAGATGGACCCAGAGGTCCCTGCCAACCTCAGCCATGCTGGGATTCTGGGATTCTGTTTCCCAACGCACCCAAAAGCCTTGTCAAGCCATGTGAGGAGTAGACCAAGCCAGGCAGTGCTAGCAGGCACCTGTGCTCACCCAGCTCCCTCCTGGCCCCCCAATGAGCTGTGGGTACCCAATGGTGTCCTTGCCTCCACCACTGCATCCCAAGGGTATTCCAGCACTCTGCTGGCACCCAACAGCCCTGTGCCCAGGCCTGGTGTTGGCCCGTGCCAGCTTGCCAAAGGTTGTGCCAGACTGGATGTGAGCTGTCTGCTCCCTGTAACTGCTTCTTATTCGCCCTGGAGGGACATCTTGCTCGGTGCAGAGAAACTCATACTAAGGCCATCGTTGTTGCTTCGGTGTCACTTTCCTCTGAGCTAGCTGCAGTTAAATGCATCCCAGCCACGTGACGTTGGAAGTCAACAAAACCCTTCCCTGCTAATTTTCAGGATGGAAGCACTGCATGCATTTATGCTTCCCTCTCATTCACATGTGCACATTTCAGAGCCCCAAACCAAGATGTCCTATTTGGCAGCTATTAGCTCCTCCAGGAAGCAATGGGAATTCCACCACCCACTTACAAGGGGCATTGACTTTGTCCCACTAACTGACCAGCTGCCTGGGAATGGTGGCTGACCTCCCAGGAGCCTCATGTGAAAGAGGAAAACATAAGCAGGGGAGCTTGTGTCCTTGCCCTTGGTGAAAACACCCTGAACCAGTCGAGAAGAAACCTCACAGCACCCTCTCACTGTGCTCCTTCACCTCAAGGAACGTCCTGAAGTCCACAAGGTCCCTTTCATGGTGGGTGACTGTAGACAACAAGCATTTCTACGCTACACTGCAGCACCTTGAACAGACTGTAAGGAGAAGGAGCAGAAGCAACAATGGGGTTTTCACACTGCTCTTCTACCTAGAGGATGACATGTGCTGTCCAGAGCAGACACTGAGCCTGTCACTTTCCTTTTCTCTGCTGGCTTTCCATGCTGCAAGGTTTTCCCAGCTGACGCTGTTTAAGACACACTTCAGATGTACTGCAGTCTGCTTCTCAGCCTAGATGGCCACCAAGCAGCCTATCCACAGCAGACTGCTGTGGTTTCAACAAAGCATCTCATGACACTTGCACAGCATGATTTGTCCAGATGTGATAAAACACCTGGGCATCATTCTTAGGTCTTGTCAATAAATCAGATCAAAATGACAAGGCTTTAAATTATGGAACTTCAAATTACGCAACTCCCCCCTTGGATCCTTCTGCTCTGTATCCAGCTGCGGCGATGTCACTGTCCCCACCCGCTGTGTTGCCAGAGGTCAATCCCCCACTGGCAGCAAGAGGAGGCAGAGATGTGACACATTTTGGCATCCTCGCCTCATGTTCCAGCTCTCCCAGTAACAGAAGATGGCTTTGTGCTAATAGGAAGCGATGGGTAAGGTGTAAATGCCCCTGCCTCTAAGGGGAGTAGCTTTGTGCAGCAGGAAATGGGAGCAGCAGCACCTTACACCACTCCACTGAGATGCATTTCAGGGTTATTGGAGCATGTAGGTTGGTAAGGTCCATCCAGCACAGCTGGGCTAGAACATCTCAGTAAAACACCCCAAGACTCCAAGAAAGCACATGCTGCAGGGACATCCAATTTTCTCCTAATAGTGCATTTACCGCTGATAGGAGTTGGAGACTGTGAGAGCTTCATGAGCCATTTGCAGCAACACTTGTAGACACTACTGAGTAACCCAGGAACTTAATTATCGTCTTTTAAAATTACCTCTGCGATTTAGAAACCTATTTGTACTCCAGGTGCCCTGGGATATGCACTTCCCAATCCAGTTGCATGGCTGGCACGATCTGGAAGTTACCACACAAGTCATTTGCACTGCTCGAATTGCCCTTCCTATCCATCTCCCAAACCCACAGCAACACTCAAAATCTGCCTTCCCAAACAGAGAGAGGCAAAACTCCAGCAGCAAACTCCTTATCCACTGCCTGTTTGCATAGAAGAGCATGGGTAATACCCTCTACAGGGCTCAGCATACACTCAGCACACATACATCTGAGGACATAAAGACGTAAAATAAATATATTTAGGGAAGTTATTACGCTTCTCGGAAACTCTTTGCAAGCGTATTATTTACGAGGCTGAGCAGCAATTTTTAGAGCCTGCAGGCAGCTCACAGCTTGAATCAAGAGGCACATGCACAAACTCACTTACTAATATTGGCCCATGTGGCTGGAAAGCCCCGTGCACCTCCCAGCCCTGTGTGCAGCACGGCGACACGGTCGGGTGCTCGCTTTGAATGTGCACGGC
>WBMW01005031.1:1157557-1183207 GCA_013396635.1 Penelope pileata | reverse complement strand
CCATCCTCTCCTCTCCTCTCCTCTCCACTCTCCCTTTTCCTTTTCCTTTTCCTTTTCCTTTTCTTCCTTTTCCTTTTCGTATGGCATAGTAGGAGGACATGCCTAAAGTAGAAGACCATGCCATTAAAACTCCCAAAGAACTCTTCCTGGTGGATGGCACACAATCCCCGAGAGCCAACTTCCATCCCTTCCTCCAGGAGCAACGTCAGGTTATCACTCAGGACAATTTTGTCATGAGATCAGTCCATGCCATGCGAATATCTGATACAGAGTCTAACGGGAGAAGGTCTCCAGGGCATTTTCTGCTTTACTGGCAAGGGACCTAGCTGACCCTGTGATGACAGATAAGCTGTCATACATGGGCTGCTGCCACAGCAGTTGTTCCCAGAGCCAGCTGCAATGCAGTTTATTTTTGTCACACATGCAGGACACGGCTCTTTACTGCAGCATGCACAGAAGTCAGAATGAAAGCTTCCATATAGACCTCAGCAAAACACATCTTGTAATGTGGACCCTGCACCAGTGCTTGCAACGAGCGCAGGAAAGCACTGCAAACCCAAATTCTGCACATTCTTCTCATGTTGGGCTGCGCAGGGTCACTGCCCAGCATCCTTGTGGATAACAAGCTTCTTCAGCAGGCTGAGCTGTGAACTACAGGAGGTGATGCAAACGCATGTCCCCAGCAACACCACATGCAGGACCACTGGGCAGGGCTTTACGCACTGGCACATCCCTCACTGCAGAGCTCCTCATCCAAATGCCTCCTTTTGACTCCAGCTTGCCCTCTGCACCTCTCCAAGTTGTCTACCCACCTCCACCTAATGGAGACAGGGGTTGATATCTCCCCAGTAGCTCCTGCCACATGCTACCCTCAGAAAATCTCAGAATGACTGAGGTTGACAGGGACCTGTGGGTCCATCTGGTCCAACCCTGCTCCAGCAGGAACATCCAGAGCAGGGTGCCCAGGATCACTGCCCCTGTAACCCTGCTCATTCTGCCCCAAATGCATTCACTCTCCATGTTCTGATGGATCCAAGCATGCTGGATGCAATTCTCACCGCAGTCAAGTCAATGGGTTTTTTATGCTGCAGCCAGCATTTCGCTATTCGTAAATCACATGGAGCACCCCGAAGAGCAGCTGTCTTACCTGTTCTGGGCCTTTGGGGCTGTCATGCTGGAAAAAGGGGGCAAGGGCTCTGGAAAAAGAACAAAAACAAAAACCACAAAGAATCGAGGAAAGCCATAACTGCCTCTTAAAAAGACAACAACTGCAGGTTGTCCTGGATAATAGCTACAACACCGTGGCCCTTCATCACCAGCTTTCATCCTGCAACTTGGCTTGAAGTGACATGAGCTGCCCTGTACCCTGCAACCCCTCGAGGAGGCAAAAACACTTCTGTGAGCCATGTAGGTGGACTAAACAAAGGGTAAAAGGTGCTAGAGAACCAAAGTACGTTAGTGGGAAAGCATGGGGGGGATTAAGGCTCCTGGCTCTTGGTACAAACATATTTGTGTCAGCTGCACAGCTATTGATATTCTAGCATGAGTCATCTGTAATACTTATCTAATGGTGAGTAAGCTTCTCCCGCTGCTCATACTTTCCAGATAAATCTGTGAAGAAAACAAATGGGGAAAAAAACCATCAGAGCGCCTTACTGAAGAAGTAAAAGGAAGGGCACTGGGATGGGATCTGTGTAGCAAAACAGTATCCAAAGTGGCAGGGAGAAACGCAGCTTGGGCTAGCTGGAGAACACAGGCACCAGGAGGACAGCTCTAACACTTGTCCAGGTACCAGTGAGGTACTGCCAACAACCACAGAGTCTTACAATTATTAAGGCTGGAAAAGACCTCTAAGATCACCTAGTTCAACCGTCAACCCATCCCCACCACGCCCACTAAACCATTCTCCTCAGTGCTACCTCTAGCCTCTTCTTGAAAACCCACAGGGACAGTGACTCCACCGCTTTCCTGGGCAGCCTGTTCCAATGCCTTACTACTCTTTCTGAGAAGAAAGTTTTCCTAATATCCAACCTGAACCTCCTCTGGCANTCTGATGGATCCAAGCATGCTGGATGCAATTCTCACCGCAGTCAAGTCAATGGGTTTTTTATGCTGCAGCCAGCATTTCGCTATTCGTAAATCACATGGAGCACCCCGAAGAGCAGCTGTCTTACCTGTTCTGGGCCTTTGGGGCTGTCATGCTGGAAAAAGGGGGCAAGGGCTCTGGAAAAAGAACAAAAACAAAAACCACAAAGAATCGAGGAAAGCCATAACTGCCTCTTAAAAAGACAACAACTGCAGGTTGTCCTGGATAATAGCTACAACACCGTGGCCCTTCATCACCAGCTTTCATCCTGCAACTTGGCTTGAAGTGACATGAGCTGCCCTGTACCCTGCAACCCCTCGAGGAGGCAAAAACACTTCTGTGAGCCATGTAGGTGGACTAAACAAAGGGTAAAAGGTGCTAGAGAACCAAAGTACGTTAGTGGGAAAGCATGGGGGGGATTAAGGCTCCTGGCTCTTGGTACAAACATATTTGTGTCAGCTGCACAGCTATTGATATTCTAGCATGAGTCATCTGTAATACTTATCTAATGGTGAGTAAGCTTCTCCCGCTGCTCATACTTTCCAGATAAATCTGTGAAGAAAACAAAAGGGGAAAAAAACCATCAGAGCGCGTTACTGAAGAAGTAAAAGGAAGGGCACTGGGATGGGATCTGTGTAGCAAAACAGTATCCAAAGTGGCAGGGAGAAACGCAGCTTGGGCTAGCTGGAGAACACAGGCACCAGGAGGACAGCTCTAACACTTGTCCAGGTACCAGTGAGGTACTGCCAACAACCACAGAGTCTTACAATTATTAAGGCTGGAAAAGACCTCTAAGATCACCTAGTTCAACCGTCAACCCATCCCCACCACGCCCACTAAACCATTCTCCTCAGTGCTACCTCTAGCCTCTTCTTGAAAACCCACAGGGACAGTGACTCCACCGCTTTCCTGGGCAGCCTGTTCCAATGCCTTACTACTCTTTCTGAGAAGAAAGTTTTCCTAATATCCAACCTGAACCTCCTCTGGCACAACTTAATGCCATCACCACAGCATGCCCACTCCTGCTGGTAAACACTACAGCCAACGGCAACAGCACAGCCTGTATGTGATACCTGTTCCGTTCAGGGATTGGTACTGAAATTTACACAACCTATGGCAGTTTCCATGTCGCAGGTGGTGCTGGGCAAGGAGTCCCAGAGCATTGGCCAAAGGATGGACAGGCAGCCTGGTGAGCAGGCTCCGGAGCCAGCTGCAGTCAGTGCCTACAAAATCCCCATTCAGCCCCTGCGCATGGTGCGCAGAGATTCAAAGCAGAGGCTGTGCCTCCTTTCTACCCTTGCTCTTAGGAAAGCTTACATAGCAGTTAAACTGCAAGCACTTTCATTGTGCAGATAATGAAAGAAAAAGACAAGTCATCTAGTTTCAGGTCTCTGCTTGATCAAAATAACCCCGAAGGAGTGCGCCGGCTCAATTGCACCCAGCAGGACGTGACCTTTGTGTTCTGGTGAGCCGCAAGAGCCGAGGCACAGCCTTGGAGGACTTTCTCACTGGTGAAATCACTGGTGGGAAGGTGGGGGAAATACCCCCAGGTCTCCCAAGGGTGCTGAGTCATCACATAGCCCTGTGTGGAGATTTTGGAGGGGTGGTTGGGGACACGGCGGGCACCAGGGAGAAAACTACCAACACCTCCGCAGCTTCACACAGCAGAAAGGAAGAGAAAACCCCCGCAATGAATCACTCGCACCCTGTCCCAATATCTTTCACTAAGAGCTACCAAAGCATCTCACACAGGATGCCACCAGCTCTCCCAGCATGCTGGGTCTCCTGGGATGATCTGCAGGGCAAGGAGCTTCAAAGGTGGACAACATGCTCCTCTGCCAAGCAGACATCTGCATGTGCAAACACAGTCACAAATATTCCACCTCCCCAGCAGAGTGAGCAGTGTGGGTTAGGGCTTCACTCTTCCCACAAGCGAAGCTTGCTGCCAGCCCACACCACTCCTGCATGGGCCATGAAGACCAATCCAGCACCAAGCCCTGAGATGGCCACCTCCACCTCCTCCTGCCTGCTGGGAATGGAAAGCAGAAGCTCTGCCATAGCAAAGGTTTACAAGACAGCATTTCCTTGATCAACTTCCTACATAATCAAATCCAATGGGCAGCAAAGTCAACACAATTTAAGTATGCTTTGACCTGGGGCTAATTCTGATGGGATGGACGTCAGGCTCTTGGATCCAAGGATCTTTCTTTCTATCAGGACCTGCATATGCTTCAGAACTGTGAGCTGGGCTACCACTCACCAGATCAGGCTGCTCAGCACCCATCCAACCTGGCCTTGAACACTTCTAGGGATGGGGCATCCACAGCTTCTCTGGGCAACCTGTGTCAGTGCCTCACCACCTTCTGGGTAAAGAATTTCCTCCCAACATCTAACCTGAATCTCCCCTCTTTTACTTTTAAAACATTACCTCTTGTCCTACCACAAGAGGGGAGAGGCAGGAAAGTGGGACCTGCCTCTGGTATTGGCAAACCTGTGCCAGGTGACAATGGCCATGCAACCACAGCCTTAGGCAGGCACTCTGACCACTTAACCACCATCCTTGAATCAAAACTGATTGCTCTATTTGAGAGCAGGCTCTGTATGTGGACAGCTATCTAGAAATAAAAGCAGGCCAAGCTGTTCTCTCCTGAATCCTCAAACTCATTTGCATTATATACTTCTTTTTATTAACATAGCATTGAGAAGACCTTCCCTAGAACAGCATGTCCCTTCTGCCTTTTCCCATTTGAACTGATCATCGTGGATCTGGTGCTTAGGGACAGGGTTTAGTGGTGGATGTGGTAGTGACAGGTTGATGGTTGGACCAGATGATCTTAAGGGACTCTTCTGACCTAAATGATTCCATGATTCTGTGCTACCTAGAGGACACAAGACCTGGGCTTAGTCAACAGCCTGCTTCAGCAGCGTGATCCGTAACCTCCATCCTCTACAAAACCTCTCCAACTTTTCTAGGTGCACATCTGATGCTCTGGGATCTTTCTAGTGAACTCTTTACTCTGGTTTTTGGAATTTTTTTTTTTGACTGGTATGCTCAAAATTGCATATGCTTTTTAAATGGCTAAATATACAGTTCAGAGGAAATCAGTATAGAGAGGAAGAGGGGAAAAACCACCACATCCTTCTGTCAAGATGCAAATAAAGCTCTGGGTAGGAACTGAACCGGCCACAGCTGTCACCTAGCCCCAGCAGTGCTTTTGTAGCACGTGTGATACAAAATTAGACACAGATTAGGAGACTCCTGAAAAATAAATTGGGACCATCTTGTCAGCTACGACCAATTTTTAATTAAAACACAACGGGACTTTCAGACCCAAATCAATTGAAAACTTGGTTTACCATAGCATTCAGCCTTGCCAGTTTTGCACAGGAAAAAAAAAAAGAAGAAATCAATGATTATCTATGTAGCAACCTATCAGAGCTCTACACACTTCTATCAGCAAATAAAGGTAGTCATATTACAAGGATCACCCATCTGTATTACGATACAAAGGCAAACAAATGCGCACGATCAGCTTCAGACTGCGGCTCTGGAATTTAAAGAAGCAAGGAAAAATCAACTGGAGCTCTGCCTGAATAAAGATGGTGGGTTTAAGCATACACAGCTTGTGCTGATGTGTGGTGAACAGGCTTGGTTTGCTGGCGTGTGTGCACAGTTAAAGATAACTATCTCTACATATTTATATCGAAGATACATATTTATATCGAAGAGGGAGACAAAAAGTCTTGCATGCAAAACAGGGTGACGTTTGTGCAGATCATGAAGATGTGGAGGAGAATGTGCGATGCTCTCACCAGAGGTCACAGCTCCAGAGATAACCTCTCTGGCATTGGTATTTTCTGAACAGTGAGCTCATTTGGCTGTCCTACAACTTCTGCTTCATACATCCTGGGTGCAAAAGTCACACAGTGAGCATGCAGTGAGGTGACACAGCAATGCTGTCACTTAGCTCCTCATTTCCTACAAGTTGGAGAACATTTCTGGGTTCTCCAAAACCCATAGAGCTAGGGATTTTACGCTCTGAAGTTTGGAGTCTGGATTCTTAAGAAAAACATGCAAAAAACAGCCCGGTTCTCTAAAGTCCAAATTGACCATTTGTTTAGATAGCACCTTTATCTTGGGATTAGCAAAGCGTCTATGTTTTTGAGGGAGAAAATCACAGCCGCCAGTGGCATACAAGACAACTTCTGCTTGGCATCACCTCCACAGTTATTCCACTTCTGGATCTGCATCTGTTTGGGCTGTTCAGCTCCATCCAGGTGCTCCAACCGCACCACGCAACCTCCACAGCAGTTACAAATTCTTGTGTGCGCTGCGGGCGTAAACACAGCCATCATCTAAGATGTCTGCAGCCACTAATTAAATTTCCGGTTTTAGGTAACGAGAAATGCTACCTCTCCTCGAAAGCAGCAGCCTTGACTCAGCAATCGGTGCAGAGGGAGGGATGGTTCTCACTCAGTTCCTTCAAAACTCAGCAAGGTAACACCCCGGAAATCATGCTGTAACACCTCATCCCTAACAAAGGTACAGGAGCTGTATTTATGCAGCTGCCAAATTGCAAGAGCTACAAGGACAAGTTTGCTCAATAGCAACTCAAAACACGGATGCCTTTTGTTAGCTCAACTTTTATTTTGTACAGCTTGGTTTGGAAGAGCGTACCCCTCCGCTGGTGGAAACTGAAGCCTGTGGAAGGGCGGTTATTAGGAAAGCAAATTGCAAACGATGTGGCTGCTAAAGAGTGCTAAAAATAGAGCTGGTGTATTAATAGACATAGTGCAAAACTGGGACACTGAAGATGAAGATTTTCATCTCAAGTGCAACAACTTCCTACGTGATTTTGGGTAAATCTCTTAATCAGCATGTTTCATTTTCACAGGCTACAAAGCAGTCAGAAAAATGACTCCTCAGCAAGGCTACAAGGCTGAACTCCTCGAGGTCCAGGAGCACTGTGAAAGCCCCTGTGGCACTTCCATGCAAGTGCAAAACACAGCGCTGGTGACTGGACTGGTTTTGTGACAATAATTTCACGCTGCTTCTGTGGCAACTCAGGTGACAGTTCCCAGAAAGCTGTAACATTTACCTTAAATAGCTGAGGTCACGCATCAGCGGTCAGAGAAGCAGAGGCTCTGGGGCCAGTTCACAGATGACGAGGCACTGCTGGAGCAGAGCCACAGGCAAAGCCCTCCATGCACCAGCCCTCACACCGCCCCGGCCTGCAGGAAGAGCTCTGCAAGGGGGAAATCTCTGACTCATTCACTCCTTGCAAACTTCAGCCCCTTTAAACATCTTATTATTTGCATCTAGCTAATGATTGGTGGGACCAGTGGTACAGGTCTTTGTACAAGACTTAAAGACTTTACAAAACCCTCTGCTTCCCTACCAGACAAGCATGGTCTCAGCCCAGAATGGTGAGGCTGGCATGGACCTCTGGGTCCATATGGCCAAACTGCTGCCCAAGCAGGGACAGCCAGAGCAGGGGGCCCAGGAAACATAAGGACCCACAGCTCCTGTCCCAAACTCTTGGTGTCCCAGAGAAGCTCTGATGGCCAACCTCTGACCAGGCTACCAGGGGCACCAATGCATCCTCTCACTCTGAAAATCCGCACCTCTGATGGCTACATGCATCACTGCAGGGCAGCCAGCTGTGAGCAACGTCTTGCCCGCCCATGCAAGCATGCAGCCCAAGCAGCTGCATGGATTGACCCTAGAGCTGCTCTAGGAGCTTCCCTGTTCCTCCTTCCTGCTTTCTCTTCCTGTGATGCAGTCCTGCAACAGTATTTACAAAAAATATCTTTAATGATGATGCAACTGCTGTACCAGGAGACCTACATCTTAAAAACTCTATTGCAATATACCTTAACAAATGAGAAAAGGAGCAGAAAATTCACGCACCTCGGCATCTGCAGAGCGTGTCATTTATTTATTTGAAAAATAGAGAGCTTGTTTCTGAAAATGAGATTATGCAAACCCACAGTAAATGAGAGAAGCTACCCTACCTTCGCACTGATGTAAAAGAGATAAGAATCTGCCCTTGAGTGCTTTGTTACCTTCTCAAGAGTTCAAGATAATACAAAAAAACAGCAAGAAAACATAGAAGCCATGAAAGCCACAAACCATACCAGTTTCATTACAAACAAACAGGGATGTTTTCTTAAGCAATTTTTATCATGGCAGGAATAAGATAAGCAGGCCACTCATATGAGTATCATGAAAATAGCTGCAGGAAGATAACAAAAAATTGAAGCTATTGGCCAGCTGTAACTGTCAGTTACCATCATCTCCGGCTGTGGCTGTTCCCACATTTCACCTCTAAGAGGAGCAAACCAAAACACCAAGTGGGCCTTCAAAACACCAGCACACACTAGGCCACACAAGCAGCCTTCTAACCTGGAGTGGTGGTGGGATCCTCCCCAACGGGAGGCTGAGGCTGGGATGGAGGAGCAGGAGACGGAGATGGACAAGGCACAGATAGAACAGCCTCCTTCTTCCTCCACATTTCCCTTTCCTCATAGCACCAAGTCACCGAATGCTCCTGCTGCCCATGGTGTTTTCTAGCAGATGAGCAAAACCACCAAGGATGTGCATGTCACTGAATAACAGCAGTTATTCCGTATGTCATGACTTATAAAAATAAAAATTGGGAAGAGCTAGAGGAAGGCTCATTAATAAGGATCCCAGGACCAAAGCCACGCTGATGGATGAAAGAATTATGTACAGCTGGAGCCTCCCTCCTTCCAGATCTCCAAAAGCCACCAGGGTACCCTGCTCTTGGTGTCCCTGCTTGAGCAGGGGCTGGGCCAGAGGGACACAGAGGTCCCTGCCAACCTCAGCCATCCTCCCAGATTTGGGGTGAGTCGTTGAACCTCTCCTAGGATTGTACAGCAGGAGGGGCAGTAATTTCTCTCTTCTGCACCTTGTTCACTGTAATTCACTTCCAGGATTGCAGCAGCCCAGGACTTTGGCAGGTACATGGGGACTGCAGAGCAATGCAGCCAGGTCTTCACTACTGATCAGGACTACGGATTGTACTCTGCACAACAGGAAAAGGAATGCAAAAAGCCAGCAGCATGAAGCTATGGCCCTGGAAAGAGCATGGGCATGCCTGATGCATGCTTTTTTCTTCTTTTTCAATCACATGGAACATTTTCAAAAATATGCCCTAAACTCTTCTACAATATCCTCAAGTTCTTTTATGTCAAGATAAAGTAACTCATTGCAATGGAGGTGCTCTGTGAGGCTGATGCCCACTGCATTTGCTGAACCAAAGGACTTTATCTATTTGAAGGTAGAATGACACCCTTCAAAGTAAACTACCTGTGAAAAAACAAGGAAACAGTAAAAAACTCATCTTTTAAAAAATAATCACATAACTCATAAGTGAAGTGAAATTTCATTAAGAAAAGGGAAATTCAAGCTAGATGTCAGGAAGCCTTTAACAACTTTATGCTCCTTCCTGCCATGGTGGTGGGAGTCGGGAGAGTTCAGTGCTCTGAAGGGACAAAGCATTCAGGAAGCACCTCTGCCTCCAAGGACCTGGGAAGAAGGAAAGGCCACAGCTCCAGTCACTTGCTAAAATGGATGCTTTGTTGAAAATAGAGTGGTTTGCATGATTCTCAAAGAGAAGCAAAATAAATAAATAAATAAATGTAGAGTCCCAGGAAAATAGCAAGCATCCTGCTTTTATGAGTAATACAAGAATTGAGTATACAATGTTACTACAATTTTTTGAAATGGTGTTGCAAAGGATAAATTTGAGATAGCACAAAAAGGAGACGGTGCCACTGTATCTCATATAATGAAATACATATAATTCAAACTCATATAATTAAGTTTAAAACTATAGATAGTTGCAATTTATTTGCATGAGTGACACGAGAAGGCTGACAAGCAGCCGCCCAGCACAAGGATGAGCAACCACCTACTGAAATGAGCAAACACAGCAGCAGGCACCAAGAGAAAGCCTGCGAGATAAGCTGGAAAACATCACTTTTCCTCTACATAATGATGCTCAACTCCCACCCTGTTTGGCAGGCAGAGCTGTTTTCCAGGGACCTGCAGGGGCGGGATATTCCAAGGGAATATTTCTGTAGGTTCATGGACACTTGTATACACTTTAGTATTGTGCAGTGATCCTGCAATTTGTTTTTCCTGAAATCTCTGGAGCCCCTGTTCTAGCCAAGAAGTCTGCAAACCACTGGAGCAGCAGAACCAGACAGATTTGGTGCTGCTTTGGGCAGCTCTCTGCAAAGCACTCGAGCAGCACTCCTGAGAACTGCTGGCTGAACTCTGCTGCAGTCGCACCAAGGTCAACTCACTCTAGCCCACATCTCCTTGCCTCCAGATGGGTTTTACATTCCCTGGATATTAATACATGGAGAAACAGCTTCCACCCACTGCCACCTGAAGCCTCCACTCCTCACACTTTCTGCAGCTTTTGTCTCCCAGCAAGGCTTTCTGCACTGGCTGGCGATGGCTCACCCCCAGGTTGAAGCCAGACCTGTGCAGAGGTGACAGCCCTCACTGCTGGGTTCCTGCACAGCCAAAATAGCTGCAGCTCACGTTACAGAGAACGCTTACACTACCCGGCAGAAAGACCTCCAAATGTTTCACAGGCAGAACACACAAGCAAATATAGAGAAAGGAAGGAAAAGGGGCGGGGGAGAATGGAAAAATATGAAAAAAGGAAAGAAGACACTGATCAAGGATGGAAAGAAAAAAAAGATAGGCTGAGTTGGCTTCAGCAAAGCTCAGGCACCAGTCCAGACTGATGGCACTGGTCACCTGGCACCTTGCCCATCAAGGGACAGGTATGGCATCAGGTGCCAGCTCCCCCGTGCCTCCCACCACTGGGCTGTGGTCTGCCTTCTGCACACAGCCCATAATCACGTTTCAATCTTATAAATTATTTACATCAGATATATGGAATCAGAGACATTGAAGATGGAAAAGATGCACCAGCCGTACCCTGGAGAAGTGGGCTGGATCCATCTCTACGTCACGGTAGTGACACAATGATGCTCGGAAGCTTTGGAAGCTGTTTCGCTTCTTGGTGCTCATCCCAGGCTGAAATTCTTCATGACAACTTTGCATAAATTGCATTGTTTTACCCTCTCATCCCTTTTGTCTGGCTTTACTGCCTTCTGTCCATGTCCTCTGCAGTTGCCCAACATCACTGGCATGCTTCATTCTCTAAAACTCTGGCCTGAGGTTTTTAAAGGAAATTAATCATCCTGCAGATCCCAATGAAGGACACACTAAAGAATAATCCAAAGATCAAGTATTAAAAAAGAATTCAGGCTGATTTTTGAAGACCGAGGACCTTTCAACAGAAATTTGGTCTTCCTGCCTTTGCCTCCCAGAAGGGGAGGGCAATAGCTGGCTGGTGATGTGGTCAGCACACAAATATTTCCTGTGCTGGAGTCTGACCACTCTGTGAAGTTACTCTTAAGGCACCAAAGGAAAAGAGTGACTCTAGCACAGCTCCATCCCTCATCCCACGATGCTCTGTCAACTACAGCCTGTGGAACTGGGCAGCTGCCAGACTGACGCAGATGCCACTGGGCTGGCTGGGCTCATGGGCTGCCTCAGCCAGGACCCCGGGCATTGTGCTTCCTGTGATGGCCCACCATCACCTCCACCTGAGGCAACCTCATTGAGGTACCGGACTCAACATTCCACCGTACTGTGGGGTGACTCAGGCCCAGCACTGGCAGACAGGTGAGGGAAGGGACTGTCACACTCTGCTCTGTGCTGGTGCGGCCTCACCTTGAGTACTGTGTGCAGGTTTGGGTGCCACAAAATAAGAAGGACATAAAACTATTAGAGCATCCAAAGGAGATCAACAAAGATGATGAAGGGTCTAGAGGGTAAGGTGTAGGAGGAGACATTAAGGTCCCTTGTTTTGTTCAGCCCAGAGCAGAGGAGGCTGAGGGCAGCCTACAGCTCCTCACAGGGAGCAGAGGGGCAGCGCTGAGCTCTGCTCTCTGGTGACAGCGACAGGATCTGAGGGAACGGCATGGAGCTATGTCAGGGGAGGGTCAGGTTGGGTGTTAGGAAAAGGTTCTTCACCAGAGCATGGTCGGGCACTGTAACAGGCTCCCCAGGGCAGTGGTCACAGCCCCACGCTGCCAGAGTTCAAGGAGCATTTGGACGCTATCACATAAAGGGTTTGAATTCTGGATGGTCCTGTGTGGAGCCAGGAGCTGGACTCAGTGATCCTTGTACCTCCCCTCCAGCTCGGGATATTCTGTGATTCTAGGACTCTAATCACTGCTTGCCACAGGAGGGGACAGCTTTGCAGGCAGGAGCCGGGTACTGAGGCAACACCTGACTGCAGCGTGTTGCGTGGACCTGATGGGAGCGAAGTCCAAGGGCCAGCTGGCCATCAACCACCACAGAGCCCTCTGTCCCACACTGACATCAGAGGACAGGCATCACACAGCGATTGCTTAACCAGTGGCAGTGGCCAAGGAGTGACAGCCAAGGTCGCTGTGTGGGGTCAGGGTGACTCAGCATGATTCAGGGAGGAAAACAGAGCAGAGAAACTGCACGGAGAGCAATCAGGCCAGCGAGTGATGGCACAGAGGAGCTGGGACACTCATGCTGCTTGCTGCGACTGACTGCAGGACAGAAAGCAGGAGGAAGGGCACAGAAAAGTCTCTAAATCAGCATGCAGGTCATCCACGAGGAGCAGCACCATTCTGGTGTGATCTCCACAGCATCAGACACAGCACAGTGCTTCTGGCAGGCCAGTGACAGGGCAGAACCTCTGTGCGGAGGCCTGCACAGCACGGTGCTGGCTTGCTGCCACACCACGGAGGGCTCTTATCTCTGCACATCCCACAGGGCGCTGCAGAGGCTGTGCTGGTGGTTTGAGCCTCCAAAATAAAGCGTGTCTCTCAGAGGTGACAGGCACAGTCCCAGCCCGCATGCCTGACATTAGAGTCGAAGTGCGGAGGATGCTCATCCTAGGAACTTCAGCCATCATGCACTGCATGGTTTTCAACCTTGTATCAACCTAAAGATGCTCTTTATCTGAGCTTGTAGGACTTGACTTCCTGCTGTGCACTGTTAGATGGCTAGCTTAAAGATGGTTAAAGCTTAAAGGGTGAGTGAAGTAACTTTCTATAGTCACAGCAAATATGAAAGCCACAGTATGAGACCACTTGGGAGACGAAATCCACGGAGCACATCAAAATGGTCTTTTTCAATAATGGATGGTTTCATTTACTTCCTGGGAAGGCTCCAAGGGATAAAACTTCCTTGGACCAGGCACAGAAAAGGAGAAGGAATGATGCTGTAAGGGTAAGAAGCTCTAGGGAAGAGCAGCTGTTTCTTCCTGTCTCTGCCCTACATGCTACACACCTGGAGAGTACCTTCAATCACTGGCAACCAGATAAACTCTTGAGTAACAAAAGAGAGAAAGGGAAAAAGAAGGAAAATAACTGTTAATTAGAAGGAATGAGGATGGAGAAAGGAAGCTGTATGTAAGCTGTAAGTATGGAAAATAGCTTCTAGTAGGAGGGGATGGTTATCTGCAATCTCCCAGGCACACAAACAGTTCTCGGAGCATCCATCTGCAACCAAACCTTGACGCAGGCTCCTCTGACCTACAGACACAAATCCATTTATTGCCAGGCTGGGACAAAGAGGAGCGGTGTCTCTGAGCCGGGTGCCAGGGCCACTCTCTGATTCAGCAAAGCCCTTGATAAGAAATGTCATCCTCCATTGAGTAATTTTAGCCTGTGAGATAAGAATCTCTATCAGGCTCAAACATACGGCTGACTGCAGAGCATGCAGCAAAATGAGACGGGTAATTTATTTGCTTGTGCTAAGAGCATTTCCAGGCTCAGAAAAGCTGATGCAATGAAATAATAAGTGCCAAATTACACTCAGTTCTTCTTTGGAGACCAGAAAGAGGCTCCTGAGAGATACAAGAGGCTCATCTACACTGCCCAAAGCATCCCTGTCTCTCTTCTGAGCATCAAGCTACCAGAGACGCCAGTACTATGACCAGTGAATGTGGGGTTACATGGGATTTTCTAAGATCTGTGCCTCTCATTAAGTTCTAATCATTGCACACAAACTTATGCCCACAGATATGCCGTGTACTCCATATGAAGTGTCAGCAATTACCGTGCAGAGTAGGAAGCTGAGGGGTTAAATGACGGAACTACACAGCACTGGCAGAGCCAGGGGCTGAACTCCAGTTTCAGGAGATAAGCCCTGGTTGTTAGAGAAGTTTAAAACTGATGGCCTGCAGCACTACCCATGCAGTTGGTACTATGATCTCTCAGTGCCAAATTCAACTTAGCACCTATGATTTAGGCAATGTGCTAATCCACAGGAACACGATATTGGGCCAGGCATTGCCAGGCTTGGGATCAGCTCCTCGGAATGGAACAAGCTGCCTAACCCAGGCTGCGATACCAAACTGGACGGTTTCACTCTGTACAGCCATTTCTATTCGTTCTCATCTTCACCAGCATGGCTGTTACTCAACATGTATCACGAACTCCCCCACCATCACCTTCAAATGGGGGAATTTCACTCTCAAACTGAAGATCAACATGTGAACTTCCATTCCAAAACAGAAACTTACACTTAACCGGTAAACATTTCAAGTTGCTGCTTCTGAGGAACTGAGTGGCCCCAGACTTTTGTTCTTCCTCTCTCTGATTCACAGCCACTGCAGAAATGTAGTGGCTACACACTTGGTCGCAGATAGTCTATTCATTGATGTGAAACCAATTTTGTCTCCTGACCAGCAGTATCCTCCCATTGCCAGATCTACCAGTGTCATCAGCATTCTCACTAGAAATATCAGCAGTTAGGCCAGAGACTGAATGAGTCATGGGGATTGACATTTTCTCATTGATACTAAAAGATGGTCCTTACATCTCAGTGCTGAGACACAGTGGTGAGGGGGAGCAGGGAAACTCTGATCTGCCAAGAATGAAAGGGTTGTCATCTCAGGCGGATTCAATCCAGCATCCTTCATCACCATCAAATTTATCAGACAACATTAACATGACAATACAGGTCTAGACATACTTGCTGGCAGGGCTCTCACTGCAACATCGCAAACAGCAGCCTCAAAGGATGAGTCTGATGAAAAGCATGATTCACCTTTCTTTTATTTTGTAGGTTACATTGTCACTTGGAGACTTACTGTCTCTCCATCCTCACTACCACACAGCCTTCACGCGATTCGTCTGGATCACCCAATGGACATCAGAGGAAAGCCGCATGCCGCCCCAGCCATGGTGCTTTTGATGAAGACAGAGCAAGACCAAGGCCCCCCTGCAATCCAAGCCAGCCTTTCCCACTAAGGAAACCTCCCAACACGCTGGACCCCACGGCACGAATGAGGAACCACGCGTGTTTGTGAAGAACAGTGTTTGCAGTAGTATCAACTTTCTTTTCTGCAACAAACGTTTTTCAATCCTCCAAAAGCAGTAACTCAAAACCAGGTAATTTTGCTCTATTTTTCCCACGTCCCACATATCTCCTTTTGTGGCTTCGGATGAGGCAATGTGATAAACCCAGTTACTTCAACTCACGCTATGTCTTTAGTTTGGAAAATACATCACTGCTGTGCTCTGGAGTCAGAGCTACAAACACTGCAAATGAGCGTGAGAGACTTCTCTTCCTCACTTCCAAAGATAAAGCAGCTACTTCCTCCAGCAAAAAATAAAGGTTCTTAACTCCCTCCAGTAGTGATGGATTTTATTGTGTTTGTGTGCAATTCTTTAAGCAGAGATGCTTAAAGAATTAAGTCGATATGTGGACAGATAAGACTGTATAGATTTGCTGATCTTTACCTAAAGTCTGTTGAAGGTTCTGCTGGCCTTTGCAATAGGCTCTGCAGAGGAAAGCACAAGTGACACAAAGCCCAGGAAGTGAGCAAAGGAACAAGGGGGAGGCTGGAGGCCACAGGACAAACACACGACCAAAAACAGTACTCATCCCACTTCTTGCCTGATGGACACTGATGGAGTGAGGTTGGAAGGAGGAAAAACATTTTGGAATTTGGTTTGGAATTTTTTTACCTTGTGAAGCATCAGTTCCACTGCAGAGGTCAGGAAACTGGTCTGCAGGATCACTTCTCCTTTCTCCTCCTGTATCTTCCCTTGTGCTCTCCCGGGCAAAATCAGTCTCTCCAAATTGAGAGCTACACTCTAGGTTTTTTTCCTTTTGAGTGCTCCTGACAGCAACAGTATTGATTTTGATTACTTGTACAAAGCAGCCAACTCCATCCGTTCTCCTTGTGTGATATCAGAGATATAAATTTAATACCAGCCAGTTCCCAAAGTCTGTGGTGGGAGTTGTCTGGAGAGCTCAGAATGTCTTTCCAAATGCTGTAATCCAAGCCAAATCCAGGCCCATCAAGCTTCATCATTCAAACAGTGGATTAACCTATAAAGAAAACACAATTCTGATGTCTGGATCAGGATGGACTGACAAACTTTCAGCTTTCATACAAGATTTTTGTTATCATTAAAAGATCTGGAATGTTTACTCCAATGGGAGAGTAATGTTTGGCCCACCCCCCAAGGGTTAACTTGACCTTACAGTACTGACAGAACAACACCTTACTCTTGCCCACAGATTCAGCCAACAGAAGCTGAACATGACATGTTAAATAGAGTTGGAAAAAAAACAACAGAATAATTCTATAATCTTTGGATGGTTTCAAGACCTTGATTTTTTTGTTCTGCTCACTTAAAGTGAGTTTTTTGAACCTTAAAATTCTGAATGTTGCTAAAATTTAAAATAATTTTGATTGGAAGTGCTTTGTTTCAACAGTTGGAAGTTTTGCCTTGATTATTATAAAACTCTACATTTTTCATTATAACTTGAACTAGAAACAGAGTCATTTCAAACAATAAACAAGATACACAAAAATTCAGATGGACAGATTACTAGCCAACCCTCTCTAAAAGATTACTGAACTTCTCCCAGAATAGAGAATTTATTGAAACCAATTATCTCTTGAGGGTGCATTCAGCTTTAACATGGTGGCACAGTAGTGAAAAATTGTCAGTCAGCTCAAATTCAAAGGAAATATCTAGCTACTTTAGTCAAATTAAACAGGTTTTAATATACAATGCAGTAGAATTAGTTTTCTATAGAAATTCTGTGCTAAACTATACACCCATATAGACTAGCAAAAAGACAACACTGTATGTTGATTAATACTAATGCAGGTATTGCTCCACTGGATATAAAATGCTGTTCCTAGGAGAAGGCAGAAAAATCTCCAAAAATCAGACTTAGATTAAATTCCAAGTTTTGTAAAAAGCAGCAGTTGCTTGTCTGTGTACAGAGCGCAGGTCAGACAAAAACAGAACCACATCTAGGTACTTTAATGTGAACTTTAAGAGACTCCAGGATCTCCACCTGCTGATAGAAGCCAGACAGACATAAGCAATACAGCACCACAGTCCTGAGAACAAAACAACAAACCTTCAGGAAGCCTGCTCCTGTCATGCAACCAAACGCACCAGATGGCCCATCCCTGGCTAGGTCACAATGCTGTGTCATGCGTTAGAGAAAGAAACACGGAGAGAATGAGATCTGCACCTTCAGGCCATCCATCTCACACACACTTACATGCATGTCTCCTCCCCACTGAAGTGTTTTGTTAACACCTCAACCACAAGCTTCCCCTTCTTTCCCCACTTTAACGTGGACAACCTTCAATGTCACCTCACCATCCCTGGAAGGAGATGATGCTCTAGCTTAATTTTGAGTGATGGAGATTCTCCATTACTCAAACACTCGTGGCTGCTGAGCACCTTTCAAGACCAGGTGTCCACATCAGTGCTTTTCCGTGAGCTCCACAAACCTGTCTGCTCTGAAGATGTGCTGTGACACTGGAAATCATGTTTGAAGAAGACAGAGAAAGGGGAGTAACAGCAATGTGGTGTGAGGAGATTCAGCAAACACTATGGCCGGGTGCATATCAGAAGAAACGTGACTGTAAATTAAGGGTTTGCAATGCACAGCCTATAAAGAGACTGCACGGCTCAGGGCATCTGGAATAACAGCGCGTTGTCCTCTGGCTGCCAGGAATATTCCCGTCGGCAGGGCACGGCGCTGACCCAGTGACATGGAAAGCAGAGCTTCCAGCAGCACCCCTGCAAGAACCCCTGCCAGGGGCAGCTGAGCTGTCCTGAAGCCGACCCTCCCCAGGGAGGAACAGCGCATGCTGACAATCCTGGCAAGGGTACGAGCAATGAAGCGCTGAAGTGCTAAACACAGACAGAAGCCAGGGAGTCAAACAGCTTCCCATGAATAAGGGGACAGACAAGAATATCCACATAAGTAGAGCTTGCCTTGATCTTAGCTGAAGTGAAATAAGCACCGTCACTTCAGACAAACGCCTTGTATGCATCACTGAGCTGCAGGAGGTACACAGCCACCTGTAACCAGGCAAGTCCACTGGGCACAGTGCTTCCAAAACGGGAGACTTACATGCAAGACTACCTCCAGACATGTATCCTGAATGTTAAAAGCAGGAATAATTTGTGTTATGATCTGCATTGCCTTCCTCTCCTGCATTTCCTCAGCAAGTGGCTGTCTGAACCACTGCCTCCTCCATTCCTGCATTACTAACAAATTCAGTATCACAGACAGCAGCAGGTAGTAAAATGCACCAGCAGGGCTGCTGAATGCACCACCTTCAGCCAACTTAGCAGATGTGCTAAGGAAACATCTGGGTATTATTATCAAAAGGCTTTCCAGGTTCCCCATCAGATCAACACCCTTGTTTCCTCTGAGTCAATATATGTAAGAAACAGCATAGAACTGATAATAATAAAAGCATGTCAATTAAAAATACAATCAGCCCTCTGTGTCTAATGTCTAGAAATAAGCTAGCACTGATCCAGCACCCTCAGTGGGGCTGTCAGCCCATGACTCCCAAGCAAGGAGCCTGGTGCTGTGATGACAGATTGTGCTTGCAGGTTAACCCTCGCTACGGTTAACCTTCACGGGATAAAGTGATCCAACAAGAGCTGGTGGGATCAAAAAAATCACTGGACTCTGGGGCTCACTGGTACGTGGTCTGCCCTGTCCCACCATGCATGAGTGTGATCTCCTGGTGACATAGCTCTGTAAAATCCCTCCTGTGAACCACCCACCTTCCCCCAGCTCTGTAAAATACAAAGCAGCTCTTGGCCATATATAGATTTTTGACATGAGGCTGGTACAGAGAGATATTGGACTAGAACTCTTTTCAGAATACAAATCAAGGGAAAAAAAAAAACATCAAAAAGACTAATGAGACACTTGGTGTATTAAAGAAATGGCTACATGGAAACTTTTCAAACGTGTGAGACCTACAGAACTGGCTGAGGCAAGAGGCATAATTAGCCCAACATGAGCTCACAAGGCAGGTCCACAATGCTTGGATGCACAAATGAGGGATGTCACGTACCAGCAGAGAGGCCCTGTTATCTTTGGGCCATGGGTTGGCAGAGTTGATGGAGTGCAAGGTTTCAGACTTGTACCCACACTTCAAGAATAATGCTGGAAAAACTGGAGAGAGTTCAGAGAAAAGCTGCAAGAACAAAACCAGGCTTGTACCAAGGAGCTGAAGGAAGTCAATCAAAGGGAAAGTTAAAAGGTGCCTCACAGCCTGTAAGTACCTGTCAGCAAGAGTGTTCTCCAGCCTACCAGACAAAGGCATAATGAGACCAAAGGTTGAAAGTTGAAACGTGACAGAAAACAAACCAGAAACAAAGATATCATTTTTCAATACCACAGTGAATTAGCAGAAGGAAAAATCCTCCAATTGGTACTGTCAAAGATTCAGCACTGGCAATTTTTAAGATAGGATCCCACCTTTATCTCCCTTCCTCCTGCAAAAATACACACCTCAGTCTACCCACACCTACTGAACCCAGAGTGGAAATTAATTCAAGGAAGCACTACAACATTGTTGTACAGGAGGTCAGATTAGACAGATACGACAACCATCAAACCTCAGAGTCAATGAACTTCAGAGAACAAGAAGTCCAAGTATCAGCAGGTTGGGCCCCACCAGCCCCAGGAAACAACCCCAAGCCCCGACCTCATTTGCAGGTCCTCTGCACCTTTGCAGGTCCTCTGTACCCTTCCAGAACCACAGTGGCGATTTTACAGAAGAGCTGAAGTGCCAGATCTCCAACACAAGGGATAAGGCAAGCAACAGTTAAACCACAAAAACCACAGTGATTTCTTCCAGATCCAAGTAAACTTTCCAAAAAACTGGGAAAAACCATCACCAGACAAAAACATGTAAAAAAATTACGCTGACCAGGCAGGCACAAAGCATGGTCAAAGGCACACAAAAGAAACACCATATTCTTCTTTTATTTTTTAAACTCTGAAAGAAGGGCATTTAGAGGTGAATTCAGGAAGATTGCCTCTCACAGTCAAATTTCTCCTCCAGTGGCTTCCCAGCAGGCAAATTCCCTACAGCTCCCAGGCAGGAGGTGAAGGGATGAGCGTGGCCCCCCAGCGCTCGTTGTCCTTTCAAGGGCCGTCCCTGCAATTAGCTTTCCAGCAGACCTGACTGCAGATGTTTGGCAGCCAGATTTACCCGTTGACAAGGAAATGCAAACAAATTCAAGCCAGGAATCACCATACCCAGGTTCTGATGTCAGAAGCCCCAGAGCACAGCCCAGCCGCCCCGGCTGGCAAGGACACCTCCACGGGTGTTCCACCACCGCAGGCAAGAGGATGGACATTTATCAGTGGGTGACTTTCTGATCTTGTCAGAGTAGCAGTTAAAAGCAGCAGAGAGCAACTGTGTTTTGACAACATTCCTTAATTCCTCCTTTTGAGATGTCACCTTTTATTGTTATATTGTTGTCAGCCTGGAGAAGAGAAGGCTCTGGGGAGACCTCACTCCAGCCTTTCAATTCTGAAAGGGGCTTAAAAGGAAGATGGGCAGAGACTTTTTTACTAGGGCCTCTATTGATAGGACAAAGAGTGATGGTTTTAAACTGAAAGACGAGAGATTTAGGTTAGATGTTAGGAAGAAATCCTTCACTCAGAGGGAGGTGAGGCCCTGGCACAGCTGCCCAGAGCTGTGGGTGCCCCATCCCTGGAGGTGCTCAGGGCCGGGTAGGATGGGCCCTGGGCAGCCTGAGCTGGTGGTGGCACCCAGCCCACGGCAGGGGCTGGGGCTGGGGCTGGGGGGGCTTTGAGGTCCCTTCCAACCAAAGCCATTCTGTGATTTTCTAACTGTTAGTTTGTCAGGACAAGCTCCCTGAGAAGTGCTGGGTCTCTGCTGTGGGTGCAGCAGGCATGTTTTCCCAGACACAGCTGTAATTCAGCATCAAGTAGTGATGCCTGCAGACTGGCTATGCACTTCACATACTACAGACTGGATTGCAGGCCCTTTTCACACCTTCCCTATGGTCCAGCTCACGGCTGTCACAATTCAGTTAGCCTGCACTTCACTGTCCCATCTGCAAGTGGCTTGCTCTCACACAGCGGACACGAGCATAAATACAGAGTCACGCCTCTAGGCAAGAGACGATGTGTGGGAGGATCATGAAGAAGAGCACAGCCCATGCTGCACACAGTAGAGCAGGCTGCTGATCACTCAAAAGCTGTTAGCAGAATGTCTTCTTGGAAAATGCATGTCTTCCTAAAATTCAGGGATGGTAATAGGAAATCTGGGCATCCCACCATCAGGCGAGTGTGGTGAGCCAAGGGAGCAGAGCCAGCCACGACCGAGATGTGAATCAGAGCTAGGTGCATTTCTAACAGCAGGAAACCTATTAATTCCTGCTGATCCATGCTCCTCAAAGCTAGTTTTACCTTATGTTAATACGGGTGTTTTGAAGTCACTCAGCTCAAACGATGCAAAGCCCACAGGATTACAGGAACTGTCTCTCCTGCATCTGGCATTAGAAAGGCTCTAAATATTTTAATAAGGAGGATTACTTCTGACCACACTTGGTCTTAATGGCTTAGGAAGAGGGTGGGGAAGAAAAGGTGGAAATGGGAGGGCTAATTAGCCCATACAAGGAATGGAGGCCTGTCAAAACTTCCTCCAGTAGCAGCAATAATGAAATATCATCAGCAAAAAGCAAATCATCCCAGTCCCCATCAATATTGTGATAAGGCTGATGGAAGGCCAATTCGGTATCTGAATGATGCAGGCAATCACACTGACCTGATCCCCCATGACTGTTCTTGAAAAGTATCCACTTCCCTCTGAAGCAGGGACATGGCTACTTAAAAGTGGTTGTTAGCCATGTGCACACAGAACTTCACGGGCTCGATGGAGGAGAGGGGCAGGAACAAAGAGGACAGCAAGCATTTGGACAGAATAACATCGCCCAACATCACTGCTGCACGGGGGAGCACAGTTTTGTGTCCACGTTGCCTTAGAAAAAAAAAAAAAATCTCTGTGTCTCTTTCTTTCCACCTGAACCTCATCAAATGCAAAAGGTTTAGACCATGCAACTTCATCCCAACCCACACTGTCAAGTACACTCAGTTGCCAAAGATTCGGTGCACTTCCCAAAAGCTGCAGCTTCTAGAGTTGTGTGAAAATATAAGCATCAAAATCTTGTCTTTCTTTCTAAATGGAGAATATCTAAATCTTATAGATAGGGAAATGTTTGTAGATCACAAAAAACACTTGAAAGTCACAGATATATGAAAAGAGTCTTAAATAAATAACATTATGTATGCACGGAAAAGCACATTATGCATGTACAGTTTTTTTTAATCTCTTGTCTTTTTATACCTTACTGATGATCTTGCTTTGCTTGTGTTACTGTTACACCTCAATTCTTCTGCCAGCCCAGGCTGTGTGAATGAGGCCCACATCCTTGGAGTAAAGGCACTTAAAGCAAAGGCTGTGTTTGATGCACTGGAACACTCAGTGACATTAATCACAGCTGGGCATCCAGGCTCCTTTTGTGTCTCTGGAGTCCAGGATTTTGACATCTCCCAGGTTCCTCTAAGCCTCAAAAGATTGTCCCAGATTCTCCCTGGATCCCTGCTTAAAACAGCTGAAAATCCCTAAGGATGTAAACGCCCCATCCAGTCCTTCCTGCAGACAGAAAGCAAATCCCTGCTCCCAGCTGGCTTGCATGAGGTGTTCAATACCATTTGTACGAGGTGTTGCTTGGTGGCTGTCACACACCTCATGCTGCTGCAAACCTGAGCAGGGCACAGCTGACACAGCTGGTGCACCGCACTCACTGAGGCAGGACAAGGCAGTGTAGCTGCTGGCACTGAGCTGTTCTCAGAGGAACAGCAGCAAGAGACAGCATCAGGGAAAGGCAGAGAGCTGGGCACACCATGTCGCTTCCTGAAGCACCTCAAGGACCACTGTGTCAGTGGGTCTGAACTTGAGTAAAGGAGGTCACAAGCTCCGTGCACTCCCTTTGATTTGAGCCTCATAGCTGGTGTTTGCCTAAGCCCCACCTTCCAGAGAGGCACTCAGGCTCCATGCAGAGATTTCAAGATATGGAGAAGCTAACACACCTTTTTGATGGCTGGCTCAAATACTTGAAAGCCTTTAGTATTTAAAAAAGGCATTTTAACTCTGATTTATCTCTATTTCATTTGCAGATAGGGGTTCCTGTGATATAGCTGCTGGCAGCGGGAGGTGCTCTGCCTGGCCATTTCCTCTGTTGCTCACAAAACACATCCCCAGGAGAAACCAAGGGCCCCCCACAGCTCTCCTCCCCTGGAGACAGCCTGTCTTCTGCCCCCACCCTTTTATTTATTTCTTATTGCAAAAGGAAAAGAGGAGCTTTCAAAGGGCTTAGCCTCAGTGTCTCAGAGGGAAGGGCTGCTCTGAGATGACACTGACATGAAAAGGAGTGGGACCAAAAGGAAGAGCAGCACAGACACTTTCATCCCCATTTTTTCCATCCCAAGATGTACCCATTCGTTTCTCCACTCCAGCTTTATTTCCCAGTTTCCACCTGCTCTGCACCAGTTCTTCCATGGACTCGCACACATACAGACGCCCTTCCCCAAACATCCTCTGCAGGGGCCTCACGACCACAAGCTCCACTGACCCCGTACAGGCAGTGCTCCCTTGGCCTCTTGTTAATAATAACACTCGAGTTACAAAACCTTCCTCTTGCCTCTCACATCTCAAAGGCTAACTTTAGCTGAGCTAGCTAAGCCATGCTCACCGTGAAGCAGGGAAATCTGGTCTAAAGGAGATGCATACAAAGTCATACAAAGTACTCTGAGCAGAAACAGAATCTCAGTGAAGCACCCCAAAGATGGTGAGCTCCTCCTGCGTGAAGCACACACACAGAATCATAGAATCATTTGAGTCGGAAGGGATCTTAAAAGGTCATCCAGTCCAACTCCCCTGCAATGAACAGGGACACCTACAGCTAGATCAGGTTGCTCTGAGCCCCATCCAGCCTGACCTTGAGTGTCTCCAGGGACGGGGCCTCCACCACCTCTCTGGGCAACCTGTTCCAGTGCTTCACCACCCTTATTGTAAAAAACTTTTCCTTATAACCAGTCTAAATCTCCCCTCTCTCAGTATGAAACCATTTCCCCTTGTCCTATCACCACAGACCTCGCTAAAGAGTCTTTCCTCTTCTTTCTTGTAGCCTCCCTTTAGATAATGAAAGGCCACAATGAGGTCTCCCCGGAGCCTTCCCTTCTCCAGACTGAACAGCCCCAGCTATTTCGTCCCATGTGCAAGGGCACGTGTTTTAAGGCATTGTAAGGATGCTTTAGCACTTCCATACGAGACAATCTTTGGTATTCAAAAGATTTATTTAAAAAACATGTTTGTTTATCTGTAAGCACAGATTAATTTCCAATTTCTGTCAACAAAATAAAAACACAAAACGAAGAAAGAAAAAAGAGTCCGCCTGACGGCAAAGCCTAAAAATAGACTTGCATATTGTAAATAGTGAAACGTCAGGTAAAGGCTTTGGATTGAAGGATCAGATGAATAATGTGTTTGCTTTTCCTGCTTCAATACTTTCCTGCTGTTATCACTGTACAAATAAGTCAGCGCAGGCTAATTACACCAATGGCAATTTCCTGGGAGCTTGTACTTAAGCACCAGCCCAGATTTATCCCCAGGAAGGCGAGGAGTCCCAGTGCCCTGCCCCGAACCATCCATGGTCCCGACACTCATACAAGGCAGTCTATGCCATCCTAACCCTGTGCTTATCTCCTGCAAATGGCAGATCCTGAGCGGGATTCGTGCAGCAAGACCAAATTTAATCTTGGGAGCCATGAGCACAAGTGCTTCTTGTGCACAGACCCATACATGCATGCATGAAGAGACAGAAGATGGGAAGGGAAAGTTCTGTGAAGTGTTTTACAGGGCACCAAACAAACCAGTCTGCAGCCTCTGTTCAGACTTCTGGCCCAAAACCACCCCACAAGGCTCATGGAGTTTTATTTATGGGTGAACAACATCAAAGAGCCACCTAAACAATGCCTGCGGTTTCTGTCGGGTTTTTTTCCCACTTGGTACTTATACAGCCACCAATTTGCACCATAATGCAGTCAAGTACATTAGAACAAAGATGAAGGAGGA
>WBMW01005031.1:1066872-1157547 GCA_013396635.1 Penelope pileata | reverse complement strand
AAAGAGAGGAAGGAGGAGAGAAGGGGGGGGGGGAAAAGCACAGTTACCTGTGTTACGTGCAAAGCAGCACTGAATTTCTGTACAAAGCTTCGGTGCAACCCAAACTCAGACGCAGGCTGGCCGCTAACACACTGGTTCTGCAGAACAAAATCATCATCCTCCCTTTTTCAGCCTTTCAGGGTATTTTTTTAGGTGGTTGGCTTGCCCTGGATTTATGGTATTATCATTCCTTCCTGCTTTCACTGCAAAGGGTTAAGTGACCTTTCAGATCCTCCCTGGATGCAACTCCATGCGTAACAAGAAAGCTTCTAGCTCTGTGAAAACAACTTGAAAGAAGGGCAGTGACCCAGGCACAGGCTTAAGTTTCAGGTCACAAAATCCCTGCTCAGAACCATCCATCTTTCTCTGGCCACAAGTTTGTAGCAAGTCACCTCCCATTAGAGTGATTCGGCCGCAGGACTTACAGGGAAACATCTTTTCAGGACCTGTTACCATCCTGTCATGAACCTCAGGCATGAGCTGTGAACACAGCATGGACATGGGATCCCAATGCGTCCAGTAGCAAGTGTTAAAAATAAACGTATTCTTAGGAAAAATTGAAAAAAAAGAAAACAAAACACTCCAATAGTGAGATTTAAATTTACTCTCAACTTCCACAATATTAGAGCAGGGAAATTTTGGGAGGAAATGGGTGCTCATAACCACTGTCCACCTGGACACATACACACCACATTGCATGGCTGAATCAAAGCCACACGGCCAGCGCGGGAGCTCCGTGCTGTGCCGCTAAAAGCTCTGGATCACAGAAGAGAAAGGGTTTGGTGTCTCACACACTGAGCCTGGGGACAGCACAGTGCAGAAATGCCACTCGCTGTGGGATGTTGCAGAGGACAAGTGGCTCCAGCTCTGCAGCAATGGTGCTGGGAGTGAGACCTCAGCTAATTCAGGACAAGAGGAGTCAATGGTCAAGTTTTGGTCAAGCACTGGAACAGGCTGCCCAGGGAGATGGTGGAGTCCCCATCCCTTGAGGTATTTAAGAGACACATGGACACTAAGGGTCATGGTTTAGTGATGGGACTCAGTAGGTCAGGTTGACGACTGGACTTGGTGATCTTAAAGGTCTTTTCCAACATACGTGATTCTACGACTCTAAGGACAAGAAGGGCCAGCGTGGGCATCGTGTCATGACACTGGCACTTGGCTCAACTCTGCCCACCCTCACGCTTCTGTGGTCTGGTCTTGCTCTGGATTAATGCTGTTGGAGGGTATTGTGATGGGATGCAAATAAAGAAAAACATGAAGATGCGAAAATAGCATTGAAAACTCTCCCAAGGAACATGCTGCACGTGCAAGTAGTTGGGTGTGCAGACTTTCCCTTCACCGTCACCAACAAACCAGGAGGCAGAATGCCCAAGAAGGTGCACAGTTCAACTGCAGCTCTGACGTTTCCATGCAATTATGCCCATGGCCCTCCCCTACACAAGATTTTTGACATCAGATCCAACCCATGACATCGTTTCCAACCATTTCTCCCTTTCAGCCATGTCGACACATGCCAGTTTGCGATGCAAAACCACGCACTGCATTGGGGAATTGCTTCTACAGATTAACAACTCAGAGGAGAAAATTATTTCTTTGTGCTATCCAAAACATGTGCTGAATTTGCCTCCACAACTAAGTGATGGCATTATTCAGCTGACTGGCTTTCTGTGCGATCCCAAAGCAGCCAAGAAACCAACCGTAAATACAAGTTGCAAAGCTAAGGGCAGTTATTTCTGACCAGATACTAAAGAGTGAACGAAACACTTGGCTGAAACTCAGCATGCGCTGGAAACAACAGATGCATGAGCTACAGCATCATCCATGGGCTGGACAACTTCATCACTTTTCCTGACCAAGAAGCAGTGGATGAATCACAGTGGCTCAGGCTGTCAGGGACCTCTGGGTCCATCTTCTCCAAGCAGGGACATCCAGGACCATGGTGCTCAGGGCCATGTCCAGGTGGCTTTCAAAGATCTCCAAGGAGCAAGACACTGCCACCTGGGTCTGTGTCAGTTAGTGATGACCTTTTAAAAGTGGTTCTAGAGACACACATTTTCAGAGTGATTTGTTCATAAATGAAAACAGGAGTAATTGAGTACGTGCTCTGCCTCCCCTCCATGCACACATACACCCCTTTGCTGCCCACCGAGCTGCTCTCCATAGCGATAAATATATATAGCCTTCCCCTTCTCTAGATATAGCTACGTATATATGTATTTATTTATCAGAAATTTTTACTCTTTAGATATTCTTGAGGGTAAGACATGGAAGGGGCACAGGCTCCTGCCCCCATAACGCCACCCTCCTGCCAGGGAGAACTGCCTGGAGCTCCTATAGGTGGGACCAGCCCCGCCAAGCCCTGGTTCGGCCACCAGCTCTGACCCCATTCCTTCTGTCCAGCAGTTCCCGATGCTCTGTGCTAAGGCCACTAGATCTCAAAGGATCCCAGAGGAAAGCAGCATCAGAAAGGGGAGTCTCAGCTCCTGCCTTGTTGTTGTTCACTGAAACAGAGCAGGGTTAGATATTTATTGACAAGAAGTCAAAAGAGGGAATCATGGGAACGGTCAGGGCACTGTTAGGCGACCTCAGCAGCCCCAGCATTCCAAGCTGGGCAATGCTGATGGGAACGCGTGTAAATAAATAACTCCAGCCTCTGCTTCCAGTGAGGCACCTTTTCAAATGGGACTATTAGTGAGAAGCACAGGGAGGAGGCTGAAATGCCAGCCCTGAACCGCAGGAAGGCTCCAGCCAGGCCCTCGCCCAGCAGCTGGGTTGAGTCACCCGCACGGGAGGAAGGCTTTCACCACCCGTCGTGCCCCGACAGGCCACAGCCGTAACGGGTTCCTCGCCATTGGGCACAACCTGGTGCCGCCAGCCAGGGCGAGACCTGGTGAGAACGAGCCCTGGGGAAGAAGCCCAGCTCTGCCCTGGGTGTGCAGCCTTTCTGCTGTGCCAGGAACCAGTCACTGCTGCGCACCCGCCCCACCAGACAAGAGCCAACCCATGGGGTGGGCGGGCATGCAGTGAGCGTCACGCTCGTTCCCAGGAAGGTTCAATGCCACCAAGAGCCAGCGCTGGAGCCAGAGTGCCTGCAAGAAAGAGGAGCAAATTGGTAATTTTTGCTTTGATGCTCTGCCGCTCCTGCTGCTCTGGGCTTGCAGCAGAGCCCTGCAGTGGGGAGAAGGAGGAGGAGCAGGAGAAAGCAGAGAAGGAAGGCAGGGCTGCCAGCGCTCACCCCCATGCTCCTGCCTGTGCAGACACGTGGGGCTGAGCTCACGGCAGGTGAAGATCACGGGAGGGAGCGGCAGCACAGCAGCGTCACCGATGAGCAAGCGCCCGCCATTTCGCAGCCCCAGCCGTGCCTGGCGTCACCCGGCGTCACCCGGCTCCTCCACCCGCCACAGCCCAGCACAGACCCACGCTGGGCCACGGCGCCAAAACACATGCGGCAGCAAGGAGGGCTGGCACCCGGATCAGACTGCATCACGTGGCCGTGCATCACCCTACGTGTCGGCGTGAGGCAAGAAGCACATTCTGGCTTTATTTGTTTTTTAATGCGGTAGAATCTGTACCTCCATTGTCATGTTGGCGGATTCAGGATCCAGAGGACAAGAAGGTTCCTCCAGGCACACGGTCATGCTGTATTTCCTGGCACCACGGCTGCACAGAGGCAAGTTGTTCTGAAGGGTTACTTGGGTGCAGGGCTTATTACAAAAGGAAACAAAAGACACATGTGCAGGAAACTGAAAACCATTATCGGCAGCTAAATCTGTGCAGAGCGCAGTGCCAGGACACAGAGGGTGCCCCTTTCATCCCAAAGAGGTTATGTTCCAGGAGATGCTAACTTTTTTCATCAGTATTGCCGCTGCTGTTAGTAATGATGTCAAGCAGCACCCAGCACCAACAGCAAGGTTCAGGGCCTTGCACTGACCGCAGCCTTGAAGTGGCTCTAGAAACCTGACAGCAGCAACGGGATCAGAATAAATATAAGGGTGATACGATGGAAGATGTTTCCCGGTGATATTCCCAACATGGGCATGCTTTCCCTTCCTCCACCCTCTCTTGCATCTCTTTAACTCCTCCAGAGATCTTGGAGCTTTTTAAACCTGCTTCAGCCCTGGGACCACCATGTTCCTGATGGACAATTCACGGAGGCCGGGCAACCCAACACATCCAGCGCTGCCCATGCTGCTGTCACATGAGCAGAGACAACAGACTGAACTGTATGTCTTGTTGCCTTTTTTTCCACTCCCATCGGAAATAAGCTGTTTCTAAAGCCTGAGGAATGCTGACTTTGTGGAGGGAACAAGAGTTCTCACAGGAGGAGGCAGGGGTGCCTGTTTCCCCATCTGTGAAATAAAATCAATGCCTGCAGGTGTCTGCAAGCACAAAGGTCACTAAGGATTTGCTTCTGTTCCACTGTTCTGCTACTGCTGTCCAGCCTCAAACTCTCTGCATCCAAAGGGACTGGATCATGGCTGAACCAGCAAGCATTAGGACAGGAGAAGACAACAAACACCGTATCGCAACATGGAAAACACCTCCACAGACAACCACTTTGGGACTGGGAGTGACCCAGCGATTAACTCCAGCTCTTCATCTTCCCTGAAATGCAGGGTCTGAAGGAGCTCCAGCTGCAGCCCCACAAAGAGCAGGAGGGCCTTCATTTGGCCTTCTCTTAACCTCCTAGACTATCCCACAAATGAACAATTAAAGGATTAGCACTGTAACAATTAAGGATGACATGTTCAAAGGTTACACCTTCACAGAAGTCCACCAACCTAACCACGAAAAAACTGGACAGGAGCTATCCATCAGTGATGCCCAATGCCAAAAACGAATGTCTGACATGAAGAATGGAGGTTCACCTCAGCCCCAGCTCTGGCTGTACAGAGCACAGGCACAAAGCAGTAAAATCCAGACACTGGGTGCAGTAGCACTGCATCTGAGCAACCCAAATCCATCCCAATGCTTGTACACAAAATGCCAATTCACCATCACCTAGTCCTGCTGGGAAAGGGGGTTTAACTAAGATTTCCTGGTATCAGTAAGTGCAACTGCGACACTCTGACTGCATCCCAGCTCTGAAAGCACCACCACTTCAACCTTCCAGGCATGACTGTCTCCCTGGCACCATGCATCACTGAAGAGAACTGGTGCCCCAGCTAATAGCAATCGACTGACTGGGTTAGGCTGCATCCATGCTCACCAAAGACCCTTCAAGGCAGCATCCTTTAAGCACAGACATTAAAGAAAAACCTCCACGTGTCTCTGGGGCTCACACTCAGCTGCTTCTGTTACACCGACGGGGTGGCTCTCCCTGGGCAGCTCACTGCTGAAGGCAAAAGCTGGAGCCACGGCGTCTCTGCACACACACACACAGCTACATGCAGCATTCACCTTCCTAGCATGGATCCGGCATCACCGGTTTCCCAAACTTCCCAGGCCCTTTGGCTTGACATGAAACCTCAGCAGCCGAGCTGGAAGTGGCAACAGTGGCAGTCGGCCGTGCAGAGGACTGCATTCCTCCCCTGGGAACAGGCACCACGCAGAAACCAAAAAGCCGATTGTACTGCATCTTTCAAATTCTTGACAAGCCAACAGAAATCACTGCTTTTTTTTTTTTCTTTCTTTCTTTTTTAAGGTAGCAAGGCTTCTAGGATCAATATTTGATTTTTAAATACTATGATATTGTCAGACGCATCTGGGGATGATTAATCGGAAGGACCAAATATAGATAAATAAAAGCAAATACATTCCCCTGCAGGATACATGGGAGCTTGGCAATGGCTCTTCCTCCCTGCCCAGACTCCACAGCCAAAGAGCACGCGCCCTTCTCACCACCCATGCACTAGGCAAAAGCAGGGAGGCTGCAGGCTTGCAGCACAGGCTCTTGGGTGAAGAGGGATCACACTCCCCGCACTCAGCAGGAGACATCTGAACCCAGGCTGAGACCATTTGCAGGGCTGCAGAGGTGAGCAGAGTGAGGGACACCCACGGACACAGCCACCCTACACGGACACAGCCACCTCGCTCCTCCGGGAGGGCAGGCAGGTAGCCAGCTCAGCCAGCCAGGAGGTGCAATTACCACTAAAGCTAAGCAGGCTGGAGCAGGGGAGAGGAGATGCCTCCCTGCAAATGAATAGGTTTAACGCCACTCGCATTCCTGCATTCCTCTGCTGCCCAGTAGTGAATAAACCCTCACAAGGACTAAAAATGAGGCGGTTTGGGTTAAGCTGTGTGAGTGTGTGTGTGTGTGTGTGTTTTGTAACCTTACACCTCTGCAGACAGAGCCCTATGTTTGTAATCTAGGAGCTGAGGTTTTCCAGAGCCGGCTCATGTAACCAGGCAGAGACGTCAGCACATGCCTATTTTATGGGAATAGGATCCCACCACAAGTGTGCAGCGATGGGATGGAAGTGTGCAGAGGCACCTCGCTGTGCTACACAGGTCCCCGACACACACACACAGCCAATTCTGATCATGTTACACCCAAACGTTTTCCCCATCTGCCCAGGTTTAGCTGCAGGGGATCCAGTCTGGGTCTGGATGCAATAATGGTATTTGTTCATATTTTTGCTGAAAAACACAAGGGGTCCTTAACCAAAGGTCAGAATCCCCAAGGACCCTGTCTTGCTCCCTTCCTATCACTTCATCAGTCCCCAGCCCAACTTCAGGCTTTACTTCTGTGGGTTTCGGCCATGGTCCCATTCTTCCCTACCTTCCCTTCACCTCCATCAAAACACACACTCAGCTCTTCTCTTCACACATGACTTACAAACTTCCCTCTCTACACCAGACTGCTCTCCTTGTGTTCAAAATAAAGTTTTGGGACATCTTTCAGATGTTCTTTCATCCAGCATCCAAATCTGCTTCTGCCATCCAAGCACTGACTTTCTTATATCCCAGCCAACGCAACGACCCTTCCTTGAGAAATATAACTTCTCCCGACCATTTTCTCTAACCCCACTTCACCTTCACAAGGCTCCCCTCTTTCCCCACCTCATTACACAAGAACTCCCTAGATCTCAAGGTATAACCCATGCCCTACACTACCTCGCTATCTGCTGTTCACTCTTACAAAATTTACTTCTTTGCAAGCACGTCTCCTGGGCCAATCAGTGTAAAATATACTGGATAGTAAATGATACTTTCTCCTTTCCTGCCCCTTTCTTTCCTAGTAGGAATTCTCCTGGTATCTGCCAAACAACCTCACAACTTCATCAAAGCTCTCTTTTGCCATGACATTTACAAGAAACCTCAATAACTGTGAGGCTGCTGGTGTCCTGAGACGCATCTGACAAGATGATCAATAGCACACTGGCATTTTCATTTTCCTTTCCTATCTGCATGTATCCAACCACATCCTTCGGTCATCGATTCAGACCATGACCTCCTTGGGGGATGGACAGTCTTTGATTCAACATTTGTACAAGGAACACTGCACTCTTGGGGCACCGTTAGTGCTCCTCTTGTCACAGTGGCATGAATGATACGTTTAAACACTCATCAAGGTTTGATATCCCCTTGTACAATGTATGAACCCTCCATTTACAGCACAGAAAATGGCCAAAAAGCCCACTCACAAAACGTTGCCAGGAGACCATATGCTACCTGAGGGCATTTCACAGTGCAACAACAGCCTGTCCATACCTCAGCCAGGTGCCGTGTTATTGCATCTGAGTACAAAAAATGCCCCATTTCTTCTCAATTAAATCATCTCAGCACACAGCATTCCTGCCTGTTACTATGAGCATCTCTGAATGAATCACCCTTGGTAGCCCGGAAGGCATCCTATGGCCAGGAACAGACGCTGGGCAGCTCTGACATTGGCAATTCAGCTAACCAGCTTCACAAGGCTCTGCGGCTGCTACCCAGCAGATGTGCAGGCATTTATATATATATATATTCTTGGTGGGTATGACTTTCCCTTGGCTGTGTCTGTCCAGAAGGGGCTTGCAAGGCCAGTCCACCCACAACGCTATGGGGATTGATCCTGCCCCACATCACTGCCAACACCACCAGCTCACTGCCTAATGAAAATCTGATACCCACGTGAGATCCGTGCCCTGCAGCAGAAAAAGGAGATGCACACACAGAAGGGTGTTTTTGTTTTTTTTCCCCTTTTTCTCTTTCTCACTCACCCTTTACTTGAACTTGGCCTGAGCCTACACTGTAACAAGAGAAGCCAGGCTCAAGTCACAGACAACACACTAGACCTTACCACTTTCAGTGCTCCTTGCTGAGACCCAGCTCCATCTCTGCAGATCCACTACCAACCTGCTCCACGCAGAAGGAGCCCCAGTGATTGCTCTGCCTTCCCCCAAGCCCACACTGGAGCCTCAGAGGGAAGTGTTTTTCATGGCTCAAACCAGAAATTTTGCAAATACACACAAAAATGTTTCTTGGGCTAGAGTGTGCTTTTCGTCTTGTAATCACCTGTCCTTTAAGTCAGCTACCAGAGCTTTAGGCCAGAGTTGCTTCAAAGATGAAAACACTGTCCTCTGAGAAACAAGATTCTGTTTGGCTGAACATAAACAACTCCTTCTGTGTTTTACTAATGTAACAATTTTACATTACAAGCATTTTCAGGCTCATACTGATTATAGCCATGCACATTCTGTACACCCAGTGCTAGGTACAGCCAAAGGCAAGGTCTATGGCTCCAGTGAGCAGACGAAGTAAAAACCCACTATGGATCCACAAGGACCCAGAAAATTCATAGCAAGCTTAACTAATAACTACTAGAAATAATAGGTTTACGTGTACGACGCTGCCCTGTCTGAATGGTAACTTTCAAGCCAATTGCTTCGGGAACTTCTCAGAGACTTGTGTATGATACTGTATAAGTTTATGGAAAATTATTAAGCCAAGCTTATTGTCAGGAGGCTTAAATTTCCTTGAGAGGATCCCACACCTCCACAAAACTAAATAAAAATATTTAGGAACCCGCAAGGTGAGTTTTAAATGGAAAACCAGTTAAAAGGTGTATTTAGGAGGTATATAATGAAGGGAAATCCACCTTTGGGCGGCAACAGCTGCTTAAAACGCAACCCAACCCAAACAAACAAAACCCCCACAACAGCAATGACCTCATTGCTATGGTTTGCAAGGAATAGTTTATTCAACAAAAAAGAACTTGTTCACAGGGAAGAAAGTGAGTTGAAACTTAGCCAACACAGAGATAAATGTGAAAGCACAAAAACTTTTTAAGATCTTAAGTGATCATCAAAAGGCAACTCCAACATGTGTCTCTTAAAGAAGAGAAAATAGCTACTTGCTGCATCGCCAACGTCCCTGTGTACAGATGGCACCTGGAAGTGCACGACGAACCATCCCAGCAACCACTAGGCTCAATTACATTTAGCTTGAGTGCCTCAGTAAACACACGAGAAGAAAGCACATTTCTAGATGCATGTGGATTACAAGACAACGATACACTGAAATAAAAGGAGATGATACTGTACTGGAGGGTTTGGATTAGTTTCAGTACAGTTGAACGACAAAAAAATAATCAATGACCTTGGTTCTTCTGGGATTCTTGAAGCAGTTGGAGTGAAAAAGAAGGAAAAAAATATTCATCCTATAAATCATAGAATCATAGAATGGTTCAGGTTGGAAGGGACCTTAGAGATCATCTTTTTCCAGCCCCCCTGCCATGGACAAGGACACCTCCCACTAGACCAGGTTGCCCAAAGCCCCATCCAACCTGGCCTTTAATACATCCAGGGAGGGAGCATCCACAACTTCTCTGGGCAACCTGTTCCAGTGTCTCACCAAATCATGTAGATGCAATCCCAAAGTGTGAGGCAGAGCAGGTGGAACCTCACAGTCTGATTTCACAACATCTAACAACTCAACACGATCAAAACCCAGGTACACTCTCCTCAATTCCACAGAGCCACAGCTACCCTGGGCTCCCCAAGCCCCAAGGGGCTGATCCAGTTCACTAATAAGCAGAAACCTACCCCAACAAGGACATCAGCTTACCTTCCAGCAACACAGTGAGCTGCTGCTGGAACAGGGCTGCAGCCAGTGCCAGGCCGGGGGAGTGCTGCAGACCCCAGCGGTACTGTCCCCATTTTTGGAAGATGGGGCATAGCTCAGCAGCTCCCAGAACATGAGCAAAGGGGAGGAGGAGAAGGAAGACAACAATATATGTATAAAAGGCTCATTCTGGGTTTTTTTTTTGGAAACTGCTCGTAACTAAAATCCCAAAACAGATGAAAATTTCTTACTTAGAAAAAACAGCGCTGGGATTTGTTCTGGTTTTTTTGGGGGGTTTCTTGGCCAGCTTGGCAGGACACTTGCAAGCAGCTCATCCTAATGGAACAATTCTGATTTTCCTTACGGACTTCAAGTTGCCTCAGACAAACAGTAAAACCTGTTCTCAGGTATCAAACATTTATTTTATCTCTCCTCAGAAGGAAAAAAAAAAAAACTTTGCTATTCCCAGCCTCTGCATGAACAAACCAGCTAAGAAAGAAGACAGTGACTTAGTTTAGCAGGAATGGAATACATGCAAGATGTCTTCAAAATTGCACAAAACACACAAGTGGGAAAGAAAAGTGAGCAAAGAGACAAAACATCGAAACACACTTTGAAGTGGTTTGCAGGAAGGGCTCCAACACAGATGCTCATCGACCAGAATTAGGGATGGTGCTCTCCCAGCTCCATGCTCTACCAGTACCAGTGCTGAACTAAATTCCCAGCAGTACATCCTGCTCCATATGGTTCAGCAGCCAAGTCACTGTGGGATGTGTGCCCCATGAGCCAGCTCAAAGGGACAATTTGGTGGCTGCAGCTGTAGAGCACAGTGTCAGTGTGGTGATGCAGGATGGAATCAAAAGTGATGAGTTTGGTGGAAAGACTTCACAGGGCATCGACAACAAGTACCCGGGAATGCAGAGCCCTGGGGCTGGGTGTGGGGACATTTCAGCAAGGATGACTCAGGCCGTGCTGCTCCATAGGTAGGGCAGGTTGATGGTTGGACTCGTTGGGAACCCATCCCACGGAGCAACCCACGTCTGATCTGGATCAAAGGCACACTGTGGGGCTGTTCCATGGTTAGGGCCGTGAAATCATGGTCTGTGACGGAGATGAAAGTAAGAAGTATCACAGCTCCTGGTCTGGCTCCCTGGAAGCAGGTTCAAATGGAGGAGGAATGAGACAGTCAGTGGCTGCTGCGGTTGGTTCCCAATCCAGAACACCGGAAAATTGTGGGTGTAAAGAAATAATTGAGGCTCCAATTTTGTGGCTTTCTGCTCTCTTCTGAATAAGGTGAGTTTGAGTATGAAGAAATAAAAGACAAAACAAAACAAAACAACAACAAAAAACAGCAAAAGTGATAAATGCCCCGTGTTTCAAAGCAACAATGCTCCAAAAATAAACCATGTACAGTCTCGCTGCTAACTCAACACTGCAAAGAAATGCATTCATCAACCAAACCTGAAATAAATGCATTATTCCTCACACCTCTTTTGCTCTTTGCTTCTCAATAAGATGCTTACTTCAAAGACCAGCGGGAGCCATTTGGATGCTAATAGCATTAAGCATCTGCAATCTAAGAAATAAACCCTTTCCTGGAATCCAGCCCCCACTCAACCCAACCCAACCCCTCCTTGTGCTCTTTCACCCAATCCTTGCAGATCCACCTTTCCCAGGGATGACTCCTGTATTTCAGTATCTTTCCCTGGACATTAACCCACCTAACTTCTCCTCTCCCCAGCTCCCTGCCCCGCAGGCACTGAGAACTACCTGAAGCGGACCTCCAAACACTTCAATGCTTGATTTTTCTATTTTCTTCTAATAGCATTGTCTTTGGAAATTCTTTTGGTGGGGTCACAGCTTGCTTACTTACTGTTCCACCCATATGAAAAATCACAAGAGTACTCTGCAAGGCTACGGAGGGGCAACACCACACCCCAAAGTGCTCTGCACCTGATCTATAGGCTCACTGCCTGAGTTTCAGCCTCCACTCCACCACCAAAGCCCTCTGTGTCACTGCACGCAGCTCTCACTCACTCCTAGCCCTAATTTCCCAGCTATTAGATGGGAGCAGCCAGACTGGAGCCTGCCGGGCAGGAACAGGGAAGGCTGTGCCTGTGAGACACATGGGCGCTGATGCATTGAGAAGTGCCTGCGATGCCCAGTAAAGCCGCGCTGCTCCTCTCCAGCTGGACAGTGTCAGTGACTCCATTAGTTTAATCAAACAAGGAAAGCAAGCAAAGGGGGAGTTTATGGTCTGCCAGCTTCACCAGACTCAGGACTGCTCAGGACTGCCAATGAGCCTTCCCCTAGCACTCTTCGCTCCCAGCAGCCTTGGCGAAGCAGGACTGCTCCTGCAACATGGCAGCATGGAAATGCCTTGGATCCAACCTCAACCAACCTTCCTTTGCAAATTTATGTCCAGAAAAGGTGTCTGGAGCACAGCTGCACAGCCTCAGCTGAAAGGCAGCTACCTTAAGAGTAAGGAAGGAGATGACTGGGGAGTGCTGAGCACCATGCAAAGTGAGGTGATGGGCCCAGCACTCCCCTCATTCCCACGTCGTCCCCAAGAGGACCACGTGGGATGAGCTTCACCCCCAGAACAAAGCTAACCACAAGAAAAGCATGGATTTAATTTCCTTTCCCAAAAGTTCTCAAAGAAGAAGCGAGTGGTAAATTTGGATCAATTCTCACTTTACAAAGGAGAAGGCTCAGTCACATTAAGCACACTTTTTCCCTGCAGAGCACACCCAAAAGTAGAGCACACCCAAAGTCACACACACACACAGCAGAAATAAATGAAAAGAGGTTTCCTGCTCCTTTAATCAGCCTCTAACTCCAGCTGCTCGGTAAAACGGGACAGCTGCTCAATGGGAGCCCTGTGTGAATGAGACTGAGGGGCAATGGGCATTTTTGTGGAAATCTTCCTTTTTTCAACAAATGTACCTTTGAAATCAAAAGCAGCCCACGGGAAGACCCGGGGAAACCTGAGATAACAGCAGTCATTCAACTGACGTGATTTTCAACAAAGCAAAGGCAAAGCATTTACACCCAGTGAAGTTAAAGCACACCTTCAAAGTTTTAAGCGAACAAAAAGTTAAAGAAGCATGAAGCAGAAAAATTTAAAAGTTATTAATAGAATCAGAAAAGGAAATGGAAAGAGAAATGGAGAAGGAAATGGAAAAAGGGGATGGTAGCTCTTCACCCTACATACCACTGTTTTTAACGGGCCACGGGAGCGTTTCAACACCTTCCTGCAAAAGACAACATTTGTCTTACTAACACAACACGGCGAGCTGGCACACACTTGCTGCCCCAAGCCTCTTCGCAAGGCCTTGTTCAGCTGCACTAAATCCCAGCAGTTTGTGTGCAGGTACCTGCAGGAAGAGGCTGTGGGGAGCAGCAGAGCTTCACCCCTGAGATGGCACTGTGAGGATGCTCTGGATGTGGTCCTGGAAAGACACCAACAGCAGAGGCTTGCAAAAAGCTGAGATCAGCACAGGAGGGTGAAGCCCACTGCAGTCTGAGGCAGCTCCCACTGCATCTGCTGTGGTGTTTTCTGCAGCATCCCCCCACTGAAACCACCCTCTCTGTAAGGAACCATGGGGTTAAGCACTGGCAGCCTGTTCCACATCACCAGACTGTTTATGTTTTTAAGTGATATGCTTAAAGCAGAGGGAGGGGAAAAACTTCCACTGAAAGACAGAAAAAATGGAGAACGAGCTGAGAGCCCACTGCGTATCGACAATTTGAAAAGCATCAAAATACAAGGTCTGCAAGGCTGTGGGTGCTAAGAAAGGTGAGAGCACGATGCTGCTCATTTCACCCCTTCCCAGACACCTGACACGATAAATCCTGTCCCCCTGACGGCATGAGCATCGCACAGCCTTGTCTGGAAAAGTAGCTCCCCTTGAATGGCAAACACACACAAAAACACAGGATATTGCAACATGGCATTTCAACATCAAGGAAGGGGGGCAAAGATGCTCACTGCTCCCATTTTTGTTTTCAAAATACATCCACCCTGTCAAACTAAAACAGCATGACTGACTGGCCAAGCATCATCCCCTGCATTTACCTGCAGTAGGGAACCTGCTCTGGCAGGGGGGTTGGACTCAATGATCTCTCGAGGTCCCTTCCAACCCCTGCAATTCTGTGATTCTGTGATCCCCAACTCTGCAAACAACAGCTGAATCCCAGAACTGATGAACTGTGGATCTGCCACTCCCCTGCACGCACACAGCAATGCCATCCTCTCCTATTTCATCCCATCCAATGTCATCTCATCCCATTCAATGCCATCCCCTCCTATCCCATCCCTTGCCATGCCATTCTGTCCCACCCAATTCTGTCCCATCCAGCATGCATGCAATCTCAGCACCTCATCCCAAAACTCCCACTGTTCTTTCCAACTCCCTTATCCACCCATTGCAATAAAGCTCTGAGTGATTTTTAGCACAGATTCAGAAGTCCATGAGATATTTTCTGATGATTTTTTTTTTTACTGGCTGTGTATTTCTGGCTAAGTCAACAGCTACAGTCATTGCTAAAACACATTATCCTCAGTCTGAGGGCTATTTTTGCCCACAGTAAAAGAATCTGCAGTTCTTTCTGATTAATTCCGCAGAAATGTCCATTGCTCAGAGAGGAGTCTGTGAAGTCGACTTAAACTAGTCACTGAATTAGTTTACAACAATTACATTTCTGTGGATGAGGATCCTCTGGCACCGAAAACATCCTCCCAGGGCTTTGTTCACTTTTAACATTATTTTTACTTCTGTTTTTATTGTCACCATCGGGTTTAATTGCACACAGACCAAAAACATCCAAAACGGTCAGCCCATCACGGTGTAACCCCAAATAACACAGTTTGTTTCCGTAACCGGCTTCCCTGCAGAAGGACATACCCGTCTCCAGCGTCAGCTCCGCACACACCTCGAGATTCACTCTGGAGGGACAGACGTCCACCAAGGAGCTGCAGGACTTCCAGCAAACCCCAAAGGTGCCCCATATAGAAAGCAGTGAAGAAAAGCACGAGGCGACTTGGCAAACACGGTGCTTGGATGGCACAGGCCCTGCTGCAAGTGCTGGACAGCCACCCTCACCAAGAGGAGGTTTCATCACGGCACTGCAAGCCACCAGGCCCAAAAAGACCCTAAGGCAGACGTGGGGTGTATAGTTGCAAAGCAGAGCTGTGCAATGCTTCTTCGCACACCTTTCCCCCAAATTTCATTACATAAGAAAACGAGGCTGCAGGTATTTCTTCCATCAGCTGGGCTTTTACAGGAACAAAACGCCTGTCTTGATGCTTAGAAGTTGATGCAGAGTCAGCGCAACCCCGCAGAACTCCCCACAAAACACCAGAAATGCCTTTTCCTCTCCTTTCCCTTTTGTTCAAACATCATTTGAAGCAAAAGCCCCGAAAAGCAGTAACCGCAGAAAAGCAAGCAGGCAAATTACAAAGCGAGTGCACAAAGCACATGATGACATTTAAAAGTGAGGTTGCTCTTACTCATTTGTATTTCAAAGGCCAGGTTGACACAAGACATTTTTCCTGTTACAGCTTTGTCTTTTAAGGGAACAATAGGTATTTTTGACTGCTGTTGCCGCACAGCGCTAGCCAGAGCCTTCCTGTAGGTGCAGCTGCAGTGACATTGAGACCTCGAGTGGAGAGCTTCAGGTCTAACTTGGGAAACCCCCACTCGGGCTGACAGAGCCCACGCTGGTCTCAGAAGGCTTACTCATGTCCATACACTCATCGACCCTTCCGGAACCAGCTATGGCTTGGGTGACTGTGAAGCTGAAAATGCAGAGTGTTTCTTTTCCTTTAGCAATTTCACACTGCTGAAACCTTTTCAACTTTAGCAGAGCTCTCGCTGAAGAAGGTTATGATAAGTGAAAAAGCTCAGGCTCAACGTTTTAACACCTTTGTGGTTTGTATCAAACTGTAAGGTCTCCTTTTTCTGCAGAAAATAATGTAGTTTTGATGAAATCAACAGTAACAGGCCCAGTACTGAGGACAGGGGACGACCAGTGCTGACCTGACAAACTGATGGCAAGCTGTGCTGCTCCTCAAAGCAAGAGCCACATCTTTCTGCAGCCCAGCATGTCCAGGTGTCAGCTGGGACAGAGCTGATTTTATCTTCATAGTGTCTGGTATGATGCTATGTTTTGGCTTTAAGAGAAAAACAATGCTGATAACACAGCGATGCTTTAGTTGCTGCTGAGCAGCGCTGTACAGAGCCAAGGACGTTTCAGTTTCTCAGCTTCCTGTACTGTCCTGTCAGCAGGGGGGTTGGGGTGGGCACAAGGAGCTGGGAGGGGACACGATCAGGGCAGCTGACCTAAACTGACCAAAAGGATATTCCATACCATATGGCATAATGTAAAAAAAGCTATAAAACTGAGGGGAGTTGGCTGGGGGGGCAGCAGCAGCTCAGGGACTGGCTGGGCATCGGTGGGTGGGTGGTGAGCCACTGTGCTGTGCATCACTTGCTTTGTGTGTACGTATATGCATAATACATATATTATTATCATTGTTCTTATTTTTTTCTCTTCCTTCTCTGTCTTAGTAAATAGTTTTTAACTCAGCCCACGAGTTCTACTTTGTTTTTTTCCAATTCTCTCCCCCATCTCACTGGGAGGCGGGGGTAAGTGAACGACTGTGTAGTGCTGTACTGCTTGCCGGGTTAAACCACAACACAGCAATCTGATGTAAAATCAAACTAAAATTGAACACCTCAAGGTAAAATTGAACACAGATCCTTGTATGAGGCTCTGATGCTCTGCTCAGGCATAGCATCTGCGTCAGCTGACGACCTCAAAATCGGTAGTCAAGGCACATGGTAAATTTACTTGTAAAAATTTCGTCAATTCTTATCTTCCTTCTGACCAAAATCCAACTGCCTTGAAGTAAGAAATCCTCCACAGCACACACAGTTTTAGGTGCCTGTTTTCAAGTTATCAACTAGAAACTCCAGATCTTCTTGTCGCAATTCAGCTGGATCAGGATTTGCATTATGCAAATATGTGAAACTGACAAGGTCACAGCAGACCAGGTCTCTATCTCCTCTGCAGACATCATCCTGAAACCTTAAAGACATGACACCAAAACAAAGGTCATTAATGTCCATGCAATGAGAGCATCCTCTTCTGAACAGGACCAAAAGGTGTGTGACCAGAAGTGGTCACAATGCTCCATGGGTTCCTTCAGGTTGGAGTTGATTATGAGGGTCCACTTTTCCTCCACAACCTGACCCCAGGGTTTAATCTGACTCCTTTTCTGCCCTAAGAGCATGTTGGTGCTGTTGGATTCCTCTTTCCCTGTCACTAAGTTTGAGCACGTGACCCTAGCATATGCACCATCCGAATGCATCCCTATCCCTCACCTCAGGAGGAAATTTTTGTCACTCAGTTGTTTCCTACCCAAAGCAAGGCAAAATTCCTTCTTGACGCAGACCTATTAAAAATTCCCCATCCTAAAAGATCTGGGGATGGAGGACAAGAGGGAACGGGAGATGGTTGCACCCAACTTCAGACAACTGCCACAGCTCAGTCTTTTTTTTTTCCTCTAGGAATAAGGACAGTGAGTACGTGACAAGTATTTTCTTCCATTCTCTAGACTCAGTGTCTGTCTTGCAAACTTTCTGAAGTGGTCTCCAGTGACACAGGCCATTGTTCCACGAACAGCTGACGGAGTAGCAGAAGTAACAGGTCATAAAGGCACCCCTTGCTGCAGACAGCTGGAGTGGTGGACGGTTCACATCTTCTCTTGCCTGAGAGGAGCAGCGGTCTCATTTGGGGTGAAGGGAAGCAAAGTGGGACAGGTCACAGCAAGGTCTGGCAATGGACCCGACACATCTGACCTGACACTCTCATCACAAAAGTGAGAATGATTTCCCTGTGACACCACAGGCAAGACAAGGGCTGTGTACAAATGACATACAGCAATGCATGCATGCACAGAGCTATATATGATATATATAAAGTACACACCAAAATAACATGAAGGAGTATGGATGCCAAAGCAGGGATAAAATTAGCTTACTAGAGAAGTGGCAAAATCTTATAAGATCATGGAAAAAAAGCCTATTTTGAACAGTAATTATCATGCTTCAAAAATAGTTGATATTCTTGGCTTGGAGCCTCACATACCACAACAGATGATGATCAAGTTGGATCTCATGAGAGGAAAAGCAGCCAGCAGGTCCACAGGAGATATCCCAGGAAAAATAAGGATTGCATGTATTAGGGCTCTGCAGCAAATGATTTCCTTGGCATCACACAGTATACTAGTGTGTTGTCAAAGGCAGCCTTCTTCTGAAGTGCAATTTTCTTAAAACCACACAGCCGAGACATAGCAAAAATAAGCAGAAGATTGGAAACAACTTTTCAAAACTCATTCCTCTAAGGGCAATTCTATACTAACAAGACAAAAAGCAATGTTGGCAGAGAATGCTGCCAGGATGCCATCCTTGAGACTTAACCCAGATAATAAGAAAGTCAATAATGCCAAATGTGTATAAATTAGACTAAAATAATACTGTACTTAACTTGATTTTCATGAAGTAATGGAGCTAAAGTGCAAAATGAGGTTGGAAACAAAAGAAAATAGAACAGAGGGTTGTCAGCACTTGTAATCTGCACTTGGATAACATGCCCAAAGATATCAAAGGAGGCACAAGTGCATCCCAGCCAGGGCTGGGAAGCATTTAGCAACACTGCTAGAAAGGTGAGGCGAATAAATACAAGATAACAGTAAGCTATAATAAAAGATATTGTAATATTAAACAATAACTAATCAAATTCAAATAATGACATTAATTATATTGAGAAATAATAAATGCAAATCAGGATCAGAATCCGTGTGCCCAAAACTTGTTCAGAGCACCAAGACAGGGACCAACACGGCCCCTGTTTGAAGGGACACACTCTGCCCCATGCCTTATGGGCACCGAGACTTTTACTGCAAAACTTTGAGTAAAATCTCTCTCCAGCACTTCCTGAAGACAATGCAACACCTGATACCCAAACACAGCCCTGAGCACAATTTTGCCAGCTCAGTTTACAGCGCGGATTTTCATAATTTTCCCATCCTTTTTGCTGCCATTTTACTGGATTACTTGGTCACCAGCACAACGGATAAATTACATGCACACAGTAACTCAATACCTCTCCGTCACAAGCAGTCCAACTGACAGCTTCAAGTGAGGTGCTGACCTTGGTTATCTTACCCTCTTTATTTCTCCTGCAAGAAACCACAACAAAAACCTCAAGTGAAATTGTCCTAATCTCTCCTGGAGATTTCGATTTCAGTCCGACGTGGGTGCTATTTGAAGCTTCATGAAAGGAACATCTTAAATTAAAAGGTTTGTGGTGGTGTGCAGCAGTAAAATTACTTTCAAAGCCTTAACTCATCAGTTCACCATGAGATATCCAAGTATGTGCATTAACCCTTGGCATGCTGGCATTTTCTAAGACACTGCCCGTGGTCATGGTCAGCACTACTTGTGACCCCTAAAATAGTCACCTGCCCACCGCTGTAGCCAGGCAGCAGCTCCAAATTTCATATTTATCCTCTGTTTCTGGAAAGCAAGGAATTATTTTTAAACTCATTTTATATACAAGTACATTAAGGAAGTAACAGGAAGGACTTTGCTTAATCTTAGCTATCTAAAAGTTAGACATGTCATTTAGAATCATATAATCATTTAGGTTGGAAGAGATCTTCAAGATCATTAAGTCCTACCATTAACCTAAGACTACCAAGTCCTTTAGTGCCACACCCTTGCATCTCTTAAATATTCCCAGGGATGGGGACTCCATCACCTCCCTGGGCAGCCCGTTCCAATGCTTGATCACACTCTCCATGAAGTAATTACCCCTGATATCCAAATTACACCTCCTTTGGTTGAACTTGAGGCCATCTCCTCGTGGCCTATCACTTGCCACCAAAAAAAAAAGACAACAACACCCTCCTTGCTGCAACCTCCTTTCAGGCAACTGTAGAGTGATGAGCTCTCTCTTTAGCCACCTCTTCTTCAGATTAAACAACCTCAGTTCCCTCAGCTACTCCTCATCTGAGCCAACTGTCCGGAAACTTGCCACAGTCCATAGAGGAAGAAAGCAAAGCATCACTTGTTCTCTCTCTTCCCAGTGAATCAGGTTAGAAATCACTTACTTTTAGATCCTCACCAAACCCCTGCCCACAGTCATTTAGAGTAATGAAGTTCACCAAACTGGCAGAGTCACACAGGTCAAACATCTCTATATGGGTCAAAATACGAAACAGATGTTTAGGCTTTTAGGAGTAAAATAAAAGAGCCAGAACCATCAGCTTTATGCTCTTTGGGACTACATTTGGATAGGAAACTTTTCCAGGGAAAGATCTCTAAAGCATCATCTATATGGTAAGGCCTAAGGAATAAAGCTCCATCACTGTGTATCTCATGTCTTCCCACAGAAGGACACAACCCAATAAACTGGTACTCTCAGTATGCCATAATACACAGTCAATCTGCAGGAACATCAACTCCCTGCAGTCACATCCCTGTTGTGACTGCAGGGAGTGACAGAACACAAAATCTCCACTCATCCCATCAAGTGGCTTGGAAGAACAAATCCCGTGTTTCGTGGGCAACACTCTACTCCACAGCTGAGTTTCACCTATTGCTGCTGTATACCTCTCAAGTCCTCTTGTTTTAAGGAATACAGTTGCCAAAGGCAAAAGAAATGGAATCCAAAACCAACATATACAGGCATTGGGCAGTGCCTCTGGTTCACGTTCTTTGCCACCTGTGTTTTAAGCTCCCTTACAGGAAGATGCACAGTGTCTGAGTAACTTTGGTACACACTACTTGCTCATGAGCCACATTATATGGAGCCCTCATTGGGAGCTCTCTTATCACAGAATCATTTGAGTTGGAGGGGACCTTTAAAGGTCATCTAGTCCAAATCCCCTGCAATGTACAGGGACACCTACAGCTAGATCAGGTTGCTCAGAGCCGATCCAGCCTGATCTTGAATGTCTCCAGGGATGGGGCATCCACCATTCCTCTGGGCAATCTGTTCCAGTGCTTCATCACCCTTAATGTAAAAAATCTTTTCCCTTCTATTCAACCTAAATCTCCCCTCTTTTAGTTTGAAACCATTTCCCCTTGTCCTATCACAACAGACCCTGCTAAAGAGTCTGTGCCCTTCTTTCTCTTGGGTTCAAGGGAGCTGATACTGATCTGTCTGCAGGTTGCAGAAAAGTGGGAAGGTATTTATCATGGTGATAATTAAGAAACATCGCCCCCAAAGCACTCAGCCCATACACCCCAAATCTAACAATAAATCTTTCTTGACCTCCACCCTCTTTCTCTAGCTTCATATTGGTTTACATTACATAGCTTCACAATTTGGAAAATGAACATGGTCCTCTGTAAAAGGGTCACATTTATGACAGGATGTTATCCCCACAAGGAGTTGCTACCAGAGCCTTGTTCAGGGTTCCACGGCCTTCAAAAGACATCTCTGCAGCACACACTGCAGATGCACTCGATGGTCACTTGTGCCATCACCTGATGCCCAAGAAGACCTCTCCTTGCTATCCCCAAACTCATGAGTATCCCATTTGGCCAGGGCAAAATGAGGGCAGCGTGGGAAGAGCTCAGCTCCACTCCTCACCACGCTTAGCATCACTGTGCTGGCTAGGAGGTCCCCAGCTGTGCTGCTGTTCAGACCTGGGGACACCAGCGAGATGCCCCCCTTTAATGAGTTACCACTTTGCTGGGCTGCAGTAACAGATAAGGTTTGTGTCCTGCTGCATCAAATGCAGAATCATAAAGGCACCTAGGCTGGCAAAGACCTTCAAGATCACCAAGTCCAACCATGAATGTAACCTACTGAGTCCAATCACTAAACCATGTCCCTTAGTGCCACATCCATACGTCTCAAACACCTCCAAGGATGGGGACTCTACTACCGCCCTGAGCAGCCTGTTCCAGTGCTTGACCACTCTCTCCATGAAGAAATTCTTATTGGTGTCCAATCTAAACCTCCCCTGGTTCAGCCTCTTATCACTTGTCACCTGAGGAAGGAGACCTATACTCTCCTCATTGCAGATTCCTTTCAGGTAGTGATGAGCTCTCTCTCCAAACTAAACAGCCCCAAATCCCTCAGGCAGTAGCCAAAGTACAGCCTAAAATCTCCTGCAGGTACATTTAAAACTAATTGCTTCACTGTGGTTGCAACAAAGTGCCGCAGCAAACAGGCAGCCAGCTCTGGTAGCCCAGCACTGGGCCCTGAGCCCTCAGACTGCACTGACGAAAGAAGGCTTTAAGCTGCTATGTGCACTCATTTATCTCAATTTTTGGAAAACCTGAGGGAAGCTTCATTCAGGGCCAAACAGAGGGCCAAACAGTTATTGTTAGCAGTTACTCACCGCTGAAAACACCCTGCGCTGAGCACCCAGCCTCCTCAGGGACTCAGCTCCCAGCCAGGAAGGCAGACACAGCCCACTGTTGTGCAAGACCCATCTCCTGGCCCATCTCTGCAAATGGCCTGGCCTCTGGGCTCAGCCCTTTTCTGCCTCTTTGTAAGATCTTTAAGTTCAAAAGAGTCTCCTCTGGCTGGACTCACCCACCTTTCCTGGAGGCTGCCAAATGATCAGCTTACACCATGCAAATTGCTCAAGGTGCAGGCAAACCTAGTGGCAGAACATGGCATTTGGATGGTTCCTTTTATGTCTCACAGATCATTTGTATCCTTCTCTGCCTTCAAGGCAACTCCCAGTCGACTGAACGCCTGTTTTTAGCAGTCAGAAAGCAGGTAAAAAACCTCCTTCTCCACCCAGCCCAATTCACAGTCCTTCTTAAGGTTTAGTCAGTGTCACCGAGACTTATAAAATCCTCCCCACCCCACTACTTCAGGCAGGCTGCTGGTTTTATCAAGATGAGCACATTTTCCTGTTTAAGTGCTTAAAGAATCCCAAAGGCCCACAAATCCCTGCCTCCCAACCATCCCCGTAAACAAAACCCAAGGAGAGTGAGAGAGTCTTGCACCAGGACGCAGGCTTGGTGGCCCTGCAGCAAGGAGAGGGCAAGAGGTCCTGGTCCAAATCTCTGAGCCCTGATCCCCAGTGCTCTGCTGACGACGGAGGTGTTGGCCCAGAATAAGCTTCCAAAAGAGGAGAGAAGCCAGCTGTTGTGCTGGATGAACTTTATCTGAGAAAAGCCAGACTGTGAGCAGCCAAGTGAAAATGAGGCTTTTCACTGGACGCCATTGACACTACAGAATGCACCCAGCTCCTGATAAACACACAGCTAGGACCTGCTCCCTGTAGCCCTCTTCCTCAAGGTAATTATCACAACTCCAAAGACTCAGTTTATCCTTGTTCTCTGGATGGAGAATCAGGGTGTGGCTTGAGAGCTAAGACACCCCAGTGGCAGAAGCACCTGACCCAAGGGCACTGTGAGCCTTTGCAACACCTTCTGGTCCCCAAGGCAGGCGGATGGAAGGAGATGTACATAGCCTCCACTTGGACATGGCCAAAGAGCAGTGACCAAACAATGTCACTGTGAGTCTGTTCTCCTCACTATAAAATGAAGCATTTCTTCTCTCCTGTGCTACAGTGAAAATACTGCAATGACCAGTAACATTGAAAAGCTAACAGTAAATCGCAACAGAAACTATACAGACACACACACTCTCACATTTTCTCTCTGGCCACTTACAACTGAACAACAGTTACGTAATGCAGCAAATCATATATCTTCCTTGATCTAAGGTGACAATCTTGAGAAAGTATCATCAGCATCAGCCCTTCTTTCTCAACACTAGGCAATGGGTTGCACCTCTGAGAGCACACCTAGAGCATCAGTGCAGACAGAAGCATACAAAAGACCTTCTAGAGTTGCAGCTGTTCAGATAAAAGTGCTTGTACATCTAAATTTTATCCCTTTTTTATAAAATATTTAGACACACTGCAATATGGACCGGCCAGCACATGCTGAGCATTCTGCAAACACATGCAGAAAGCAAACTCCCTGCTCTGAAAATGCTTACAGCGAGGAAGTGCAGGGGAAGAGGCAGCTCAGCAAAGGCAGATGGATATCTGGAGGGAATTTCCAGTGCACAGGAGATACAGTGACAACCAATATAGCTCTCAAGGGAAATGCTAATCAAGAGAGCCCTGACACAGAGGGCTCATTTCTTTCACATTTTCACACTTGCAGGCCAGTGCTGAGTTACTGGGATTGGGTGTATTTCAGTATTAACCTCTCACTACAGGCATTGGCACTGGTGCAGCCTCACCTTAAGCACTGTGTGCTGTTTTGGACACCACAAGTTAGGAAGTACATAAAGCTACTAGATAGAGTCCAAAGGAGGTTTATAGAGATAGTGAAGTGCCTAGAGGGCAAGATGAATGAGAAGCAGCTGAGGTCCCTTGGTTTGTTCAGTCCAGAGCAGAGGAGGCTGAGGGGAGGCCTCATGGCGGCCTACAGCTCCTCACAGGGAGCGGAGGGGCAGCGCTGAGCTCTGCTCTCTGGTGACAGTGACAGGACCTGAGGGAACAGCATGGAGCTGTGTCAGGGGAGGGTCAGGAGGGGGTTAGGAAAAGGTTCTTCACCAGAGGGTGGTGGGCATGGAACAGGCTGCCCAGGGCAGTGGTCAAGGCCCCATGCTGCCAGAGTTCAAGGAGTATTTGGACAATATTCTCAGACATAGGGTTTGAATTTTGGATGGTTCTGTGTGGAGCCAGGAGATGGACTCAGTGATCCTTGTGGGTCCCTTCCAACTCAGGACAGTCTGTGATTCTGGGCCAGACTTCCACAGGTACAGAGTAAGTTTCAATCCAAACCCTGCTGCAGCCAAAAAGCCACAAGCCATATTGCTCAAGAAGCCCAAGGACTGCAGGAAATGCTGCAGGGTCAGTTCCCAGGAGGGAAGAGCTGCAGGGCCAGGTCTCTGTGCCACCGCAGATGCCTTGCTGGTCGCTACTGGGACCACCACAGCCAGTATGAGATGACCCAGCTGGACGGCAGCTGCCTCAGTGATGATACCTATGCTTCAGGAACGCACTTATACTGCCAGTCAGATGTATGAACACAGAGGGCAGGCCCAGACAAGCTCACAGATGTAGGCTGTGCCCAAACTACTCTCAAAACAGAAGAAATTCAAGTGTGCTTGGTAGCTTAGCAGAAGCCCAAGCTCTCAGCCAGTGGGTCTGGATAACCAAAGCTACAAGAAACATCTCGGACTCAAGTCCTCTACAGATGGTGCAGACACTGCACGTATGACTCATCCAGCCAAACACAGACCTTACACCCCAACAAGCTGTCCATGCTGTGCCTGCAGTGCAGAGAAGCAGGTGCTGAAAGGAATCACTCATTCCATGCAGACACCTACAGCAGGGCAGAGGCAGGCACTTCCTAAAGATATCCATTTTCCTACGCTGACTGTAAAAGAAGGCTGGAAGGGACTTGTTCAGCTGTGGGTAATTGCAGCAGAAGTCTCTCAACATAGAGGAGCACAGCCTCACCCTACAAATCCCAAATATAGTCAGGCCACAGAAAGAAACAAGGTTAGTGTGATCCTACAGCCCTCTGCAACCCTAAGCACATCAGCAGACTAGAATCCTCCGATTACTCTGGAAAGGCACAAATACAAAGAAACTCATAACAAAAAAGAAGTCTGGAGGCTTAGCACGAGAGGTCTCACCCAAGGGCTGTAGGGAAGCCCGGGGGGGGAGGCGGGTTATACCTTTGAGTTTAGCAGTGCTGAAAGCTGTCACCACTCACCTTGCTTCCCAAGAAGCCCTGGCAGGACCTGAACTCCCTGCACACACTCTTCCTTTCTCCTTTTTGCAGACAAGCGAGACCTATACAACATCACAACAAAAAAAATGTCAGCAAGCCAAAGCCTGTCTCTTCCCCCCAACCAAAAAGCTTCATTTCCACTCTTCTTCAAAATAATGCTGCAAAGCAAAGCAATTATATATAAAAGCAATTGGTACAGCCCAGAAGGTTGCAATCAAAGAGGCAGGACGTGAAAATCCCCCTGCTACATGCATGTAATTGCACACAGGGTGTGACATGGCCCTGGGGTGGGGACAGAGCCCAGCACTGCTGCGCCCACCCGATGACAAACACCCACAGTGAACCAGCAATGGAACAACAAAATGCGCATGTCTGCTCCCCTAGCTGATGAGGAGCGCCTGGGATGATCCTCATCAGCTGCACAGCAATTCCTCAAACACTCCTGAGGGAACCCAGCCAGGAAGGGCAGGGAGCTCCAGATGGTGAAGGGATGCTCTTGTGCCTCTCACCACACCAGTGCTGTGCTGCCTACATCCTACAGCACACAAGGGAACAGGCATCCCCTACAAAAGAATGGAAGAGAACAGATGAAAGATTTGCTCCCCTTCACCTTCAAAGAACATGTAGGCAGGTGACCCTCAGCACATAAAAGAGCATCAAGGCCAACAGCTGAAGGTAGAGCACCCCTGCTCTACAAACCCATTGCACCCTGAAGCATCACCACAGGCATGGGCTTTTCCTAGCAGCCATCTCCAGATCTTAGGGACGTCCCACACTACCCCTCAAGAGCACAAGAGTGACAAGGGACATGCAGAGGACACCAGGTGTTGTTCCATGCTGGGCGGTGGTCCTGGAGCTCTCCTTTCTCCCAAAATAAGGGCTCCCTCTTCCTCCTCCCAGGCCACAGGACCTCTTGTCAGGGAAGCCATATATCACACAGCCTCTTTGGTGGCCTGAGCTTGTACCAGAGCAGGGGATGGGACCTTTATTAACATCAGAATAGCATCACCAGGCAGTGTACTTAACCGAGTGACATTTGCACTGCTAAATTCGAGAAGTATGAGAGGCATGCCTGCAAAAGGGGACATGGGGGAGGGACAGGCAGTCTCTGGCCTTCTTTAATTCACTGCCAAGAACTCTGTGATGTGTCCAGCTCCTCCTTCATGTCAGAGGTGCCACCCCAACTGCCTTACTGCAGATGCCAGCAAACCCACGACACACTGCATTAACCCATGCGAGTCAGCATCTGAGCTTGGTCATTCCAAGAAAATATTTCTGAAACAGAGAAATACCTACAACTCCCACTGACACGAGGTTTCCAGTACGTGCTCAGTGGGAAATAGTGGACTTCTAACTCACAGAAGGAAAAGCAGGTGCTTAACTCCAGATGGTCAAGTCTGAAAACACTGCGCTAAGGTGATGCACTGCTCACCTCAGTAACAGCCAGCAGCTATCCTTGCATTCAGACTGATGTAAGAAATTGTGAACGACTATTTTGAGATGCAAATGTATGAACTAACCAGGAAAATCAACATTAATACCTGCAGCAAGAGTGGGCTGCCTGCACTAACAGCACATAACAAAATCACCGGTACCAAAAAACAGCCAATCCCCAGACTTTGCTTTGGAGATCATGGAAGGAAATCAAACCTGTATCTTGCTCTTGTTGCTGATGGGTAAGGGAAGGAAATGCAGGTTACAGGAACTTTTTGGGGCCTGTTTTCCACAAACAATCAACACCTGCATCTTCGATTAGCTCCATGGAAGTCCAGAGAAATATGCCTCTGGAAAGCCAAGCTGTGAGACATCTTCGAGGGAGATGCTGCCCACATCCAACAAAAACATTAATTAATCCCCGAGCGTGCCAAATCCGCTGGCATATGAGGTGAGCCAGAAATCTTCCCCAGTATCCACACTGAGACATCTGAGAGAGCTTTTGAGGAATCCAGGAGTGAGCCCATGTAACCAGCTGCAGCAGCTCAGCAACTCCTGCTCTCCTGGATCGCTTCCCGAATGATTTGCACACACACAAAATCCAGGCTTACTTTCAGTAAAATCGGGCATCAAACACTCTGACATCAAGAAGGATGATTAAAGACACTCAGTTAGGAGGAAAGATTAAAAGAACTAAGTATGTCTAACTTGGCTAAGCAATGAGTAAGAGGAGACATGATAAAAGACTCCAGGCATTCGAATGAAGGGAGTGGCACAGAATTAAAGAACTGAATAGTTCGAATGAATAAAATATCTTTCTGAGAAATGGATCCATCAACGATCTCCCAAGAGATAAGGGACAAGCCTCATTTTTTAGGTATTTAAAACTAGAACTTGCGTTTTTAGGAGAAATCCACATTGCCCTGAAGGGAGTATGCACAAAACCCTTTCATCTCCATGTGGGATGCTACAAACAAAGCATGCAGTGCCACAGGGAAGCACAATAAACTTGGGAAGAGGCATTTAATTCCACCTTACCCAAGAAACAGATATGCTTTTTCACTGCACAATAATAATAATATTAAAGAAAAATAAAAAAACAGGTCTGTAATCAAGATTTTCAGTATTGTCTCCAGCAGACTCAGACTCTTTGCTGGGCAATTCCAGCTCATAAGCAGGAAGACATGAAGAAAATGGTTTCACTCCTCCTTCTTCCTTCAGCAAACCAGCAGACTCTAACTCCTACTATCTAGGGTAAAAAAAAGAGGGAAATAACCACCAACCTACTCCAAACTAACAGGTCTGGGTGCTCTGCCCTGACTGATTCCCCAGGGAAAGGTGCCAGCCAGGAACCCATCAGCTTCATCTGCTGCAGGAAAAGACAACAGGGCCACTGTGTGATGGAATTTATAACCTCCACCCAAAAAGACCCCGTGACATGGCAAGGTGACAAAATCCTGGAAAGCAATTCAATACCTGGCTCTGCTGATACAGTAGCCCTCAGAGAAAGCACCTTCTGACACCAGAAATCTGATAAGATTAGAAGCAAGTTTTGAGCCCTGAGAAAACTGCCTGGGAAGGGAGCTAAGTGGGTTGCACTGAGTTTGTCCTCAAAGTCACATGTAACACACGCAACACACACATGTACATAAAAATTGGCTCAGTGAAGCCAAAAATTTTAGGTATTTTCACACAGCCTCCTATCTCCAGCCTTAGGAGGGTCTCCTGAACATCTCCCTGGGCCTGGACAGGGGGTGTGCCCATGGGAAGGAGCCCAACCTGATGTTTATTTACTGAACATACACACACAGGGCATGAGGTGAGGACAGGAGAGCTGCCAGCTTCCAGCAACACCAGCTTGTCGACACCTTTGCTATACCCATGGGTTGCAATTCACCCCCAGAAGGTCCTGCAGGTGTTTCTCCTCTTGATATCCTTGAAGCAACTTGGCCACCGAGAACTGCTGGGTATGATTTACAAAGCCCAGATTTGGGTACTTGGCAGGCTCCTTCATCCTCAGCAGGGAGAAGCCAAAGCCCGCTTGCTGAGGGTGCAATTTAAATCACAGCCAAGTTCACTCGGTGGCCACAAGTCAGGGAAGGGGTGGCTGGGCTGGTGAGGTCATGCAGGGCCACCGGCTCTAGCAGAAAACCAGCGAGGGAAAAAAGAAAGGGGAAGAGTTTTCCTCTAATTAATTCCCTAAACCAGTTCAGTGGGGTTCAAGCAAGTACTAGAAATCTTTCCCCATTTGGCATGAGCTCGATCAGCTGAACGGCAACATGTGACCACAATCCAAGGCAACCTTTGTTTGCAGGACCAAGAGTGGATCTTTTTGATTTATAATTTTTTTCTTTCCCACAGCAAGCTCTTGAGCCTGCAACAGCCCTTCTCCATGGGAACAGGAGATCCACCACTTATCAACCGGTGAGTTTTACAGCTTTATCGCAAAGCTGAAACAGGATATTCACAGAGCAGGTTTTTTTCTTTTCTTTTTTTTTTTTAACACAGAGTATTTTAGTACACAGTGAATCTTCTTGCTTTATTCTTGCATGTCTCTTTGGAAGGCTGAAATATATCACCAGGTATTGAGATTCATTTCATACACTGAAGAAACATGATTCTGCTTGATCTAAGAGAAAGGGTCATGTAAAATATGCACTCGAAGTGGAGCAACCTCTGCACTTGTACCTTGAGATGAAGAGACGAAAATTAAAACATCTACAAGATATCATTATGTCTTCTATCAAACCTTCCTCTTTTTTATCTAGCATTAGCTGTTTCCCTTGCTGCAGCAACACTGATGCTCAAGATAACCATGCTCAGGCTATTGCTGCCACAAAGAACTACAGCCTTGCAGGCTGCATTCAGACACTCACTTCCTGCCCTTTTGAAGTCAATTTTGGGTATCCCTGCTCAGGCCATTCTGCAGTTTCACACCACTCTCATCAAACAGCCTGAGCCCCTGCAGCTCACCACAGACCAACAGCTTTGGGAAGCTGACCAATGAAACAATTTTGACACTTCTGACAATGTTGGTAAGGGTTATTTTTGTTGCCAGTTAGTTAGCAAGAAACAATTGTATCCCACGTGGCCAACACACTGACAAGTTTCTACTATTCCAAACACTGGGTTTGGGTAGTTGATGTGCCAAAAACAAAAACAAAAAAACCAACGAAAAAAAAAAAAAAGGAGAGCAGCCAGAGATGGGAGCAGGTCTGGATGCAGCAGGGGCATCCCTGCATCCCCCCCCCAACACGCGGTGTGGCACTGAGGAGCAGGGCAGAGCTGCGAGCCACAGCACAGTCCTTCCACCCTCCAGGGGTGGAACACAGAACCTGGGCCACCAACCAGCCCAGCTGCCTCTCCTCCAGCCCCATGCTGTGTCCCCAGGAGACCCCATCAAGCCCCAGGAGGGACACAATTGCTAGGAAAGACTCAGGAGTGATGAGAAGAGCACTGACACACAGATCTGGGTATCTAAGTCAATCCCTGCTCCTCTGCTGGCAGCTGTTTGCAACAGACATTTTCCAAATGCTTCCTGCAGCGCTCCCTGCTCTCTCACAATAATCGTTAACGCTATTTTTGCTCGAGATCAGAGAACTGGTCAGGGAGGGAGGAGAGCTTTTCGGGTGGCTGTTTGGTGTGGGCAGGACCAGCATCACTGCCCGCTGCAGGGCAAGGTCTTGGGGGTGCCCCCACAGCATCAAAGTGCATTGGGATGGAGCAAAGCAGCACAGAACAGCCCCAAGCACCGCTGCAAGGAGCCTGGAAAGAGTTACCACCAGCACTGGAGGGTTTCTCCTTCCCAACAAGGCAGTAAGGGTGAAGAATGCAAGTGACGCAGCAGCATCCTGGCAAGAGAGAGGGGAAAAAAAGTATATTAAAAAAAAAAACAAAAAACCTACAGCTCTTTGGATGAGGTTCAGGATGACTACACTTTTACTGTAAGTGTTTAGTAACTCAGTCGCATAACCCTTCTCTTCCCACTTGGGGCCACGGCACACAGATTACGAGCTACAAGAACTACTCTACACATACACACACCCGAATTCCTTGTCCAAGGGTAGACTAAAAAATACAACAAATTAAGCTGCCTTCCCATTTAACAGAAACCAATCGCGATTTATTTAACAATTTTGAAGTGTTATTTTAGCCTTCCCGGTCTGTGTGTGTTCAGAGGCTGTTTCCGGGACGCGAGCCAAAGTCTATCACAGCAACTCAGCATTGGGAGCAGGAGGAAAAAGCAGAGGGGATGAGCGGAGGGAGGTGATGGGCAACACTTCCTGCGCTGACAGTCCCCGGCAGCCCTGGGCTGTAGAGATGGATGAGGCCAAGAGGAAAAATGGGGACAGCAATGGGAAAGGCAGGTGATGACAGGGGCTTCTTGCTTCCCCGTGCGGGCACACTGCAGCACCAAAAGCTCCAGGACCAACAGCTCCAGGACAAGTGCATTGAGGGAAGAATGAAGACATTAGATACCTCCTAGTGGGTAACCTCAAGGTCCCACCCTGGTGTCTTGCACCCAGTTTCCCACCTCCTCCCCTTGCCTTCACCCCTCCCAGGGGCAGCTCCAAGCCATCATATCCAGTGATGGGGACTGGAACACATGCAGCTCAGACAACAGCCAGCCCATTTCACACTCACAAAATGTTTTCAGTTAAAAAATTCTCCTCTCTTGCCATATTGTAGCATCAAGCACTGCCTTCACCAGCCACTTTCTTCACTGCCCACCCTGCAGCACACAAGCTGCTGCACAACAGCTGGCTCGTGGGGGTGGGAAACACTTGCATGCAAGTAGAGACAGCTCTCACCAGCTGTTTCATGAAGGTCTGATTCAGAGCCTGCTGAAGCAGATGGGAGACTCCAGCTTTCCCAAATTTGGGCTAGTGGGACCATGGCTGAGCCAAGGGTACCAAGTCCTGCCTCTGAGGATGCTCCAGGGGCTCCCTGCTGCTGGAGTTCCCTGCATATGCAGGGATAAGGAACCCATTCCCCAGAGATGTGTACAAACGAGGTCGCTACATGAGCATCTGCAGTGATGCAAGGCACCAGGTTGGATGGGGCCACCTGATCTCGTGGCTGGCATCTCCAGGGCAGGGGGTTGGAACAGGATGGTCTTTAAGGTCCTCCTTGAATTGAAGCCATTCCATGATGATTCTGTGAAAGCAAGGTTTGGTGCTGAGCAAGGAGGCAATGGCATAGGGCAACTCTGGCACCGCACAGGCAACCATCCCCTGTGCCACCCTGCAACACCACGGTGCCCGTCAACTGGGCAGGGGGGAGCAGCATGCAGCGTCCTGACCCTCACAGATGCAGTTTCTCCCTTGGGACACTAAGTTTGCTGCTGAAAAACCTGGAGCAGGTACTGTGCCATGGCCTCGATAGAGGCACTATGCCCCATCACTGCAGGACAGGGGTTCTTCTCCCTGTACTGGACAGGACAGCCAGGCAGATGCAGTGACCTAACCCAGTCTGGAAGCCTTGCAGCACTGACAGTAGCAGCATACAAACCCCACTGAATTCTCAGAGACTCCTTTCAAAAAAGGCCACCACCAAAGCCTGAGGCTTGCCCTGCCCCTACCAAGCATTTAGGAAACACAGACCTTCAATGCCACCCAAACCACCAAACACACCTCGACAGCTCTGCTCTCAGCAGCGCTGCCATAAGCTCAGCTCTCAGCACACTCAAGTGGAGGACACTTCCAATGCTATACCACAGTGTGGAGGAACTGCCTGGGAAGAGGAAAAGGAAGGGGAAGGGGAAGAGAAGAGGAAGAGAAAGACGAGACGGAGAGGAGACGGAGAGGAGACGGAGAGGAGACGGAGAGGAGACGGAGAGGAGACGGAGAGGAGAGGAGAGGAGAGGAGAGGAGAGGAGAGGAGAGGAGGAGCTTTCCTCTTTAGATCAGGTGCAATCCAACAAAAGGCGCATGCTGCAACACATCCCACTGTCCCATGGGAGCCCGTTGCTCCACACTTTGCCCTCGAAGCCCTCTCAGTTTTATTTACACACAGCGTAAGAGCTCCTTGCAGCCTGTCCAACTCGGTTGCCAGCCACTCACCTCCTCAGCACGGGTTTACGGTTGCGTTTGACTTCTTTCCAGCATAAGCCCCACCCTGCTGGCCTTGAAGAGGCAACAAACACCAAATTGCTTATATACTTCTTCACCTTCTCTGTAATCTTTTTAAAAGAAATTGAAATTCTTTTATTTTTCAAACTACCTACATCACCACAAATCAGATTCAGTGCCATATGTCACAATCAAGTTTTTCTCTTTGCTTTTTTTTAAAGGAAATTTTGGCCTTGATTAAGCTAGAGCTGAAACCTAGAGCTCGGTAGCAAGGCTCACATCTTCCCCCTGTGACATCGTGCCCAGAGGCTGTGCTCAGTGCAGGATCACAGCTTGGCAGTGGAGCCCTGCACACCACAAGGGAAGGTGCTGCAGCCTATGAAAAAGAGCAGGCGTATCCAGTAGCTCTGCCTATCTGTCATCTTCCTCTGAAGGCACTTCTATGTCCTCCTGTTATTTTAAAAGTTAGCACGCACCAGTTTAGCTTTGATGCAATGCATTCTTAACATCTACCAGAAAACTCTTTCTTCTTGCAGTAAAACCCCATTTTTCCCTTGGGGGTACAGCTGGCAGGGCAGAATAGACTCAGCGTTTAGCATTTAATCATAAGCATGAGCATCAGCTTGAATCATCTCAGCTTGCAGGGCTCCAGAGCATTCCCAGCGGCTGCGAACACCGTCAGACGGCTGCTGTACAGGAGGAAACCAGCAGCTTGCATTACAGCACAGGGTGATCAATTTGTGGTCAGCTGAACCAAAAGCCGAAAAACCCAGCACAATGCAGTCATGTCGGAAATGTGGTCTCAGGGTTGGGATACTGGGGCTCAGCAGGACCAAAGGGCAGCAGCCAAAGGCAAGCCAAAACCTGGAGGTAAGAGCTGCAGAAACATCCAGCAGCCCTGAGCCCCTCATCCTGTTTGTCTCCGCGCTGCTCTCCAAGGCAACACCAGCTCTGCTTCTGCCAAGAAGGAAGCTGGGCTCGGCTGCAGTTCCCAGCCACCAGCAGCCTTCTCCCCGCTGTCCGGGAAGGGTTGCTGTGCTGCTAACAAAGCGTTTTCTAACGCTTTTTGGGCCAGCTCCAGAAGCATTTATTTTCCCTTGCCACCACCACCACGAGCTGAAACCTATACTTTGAGAAATAGCAGCCTGCCCCACTGCCACCGGGCACAACTGCAAGGCAGCAGCCAGAAATCACGTCCTTGTGGGCAGCTTTCTGCTGGTCCTGTGCTCAGACACAGGGAAATGCAGAGCGCTGTACCCATCAGCCACCCTCCTGGGTGCCTCAAACCCACAACGTTCTCTTCAAGGTTCGATCCAAAGCACATGTTCAGCTGTTCCTCCTCTCCATGCCCTTCCTCCTGCATCCCATCCATTGTCCTGGCAAAAATGTGTAGCCACATTGTGAAATAACTTTGGGGACACTTTTTTGCATTGTTTTTTCTATACAAATTGCTTGTGTCTGCCTACAGCGTGGGCATACAGACAGCTGTGGTTACACAACTGACCTGCCGTTAGGAGAGCAGAGATACCTGGCTCCAACATTACTGCTGAAGACAGCATCCCATCAAACCATACCGAGCACCTGTGGTTGTTTTTCTTTCCCCTAGGTTTAGCATATGGAAATCTTCCAGCTATTTCTCGTGAGTGAAGTTTCCCAAACAGAAGCTTCATCTTCTCAAGCTGCCTGCTTTCATGTTAGAAACTGAGACTGGATGCTGTACTTCAAGTGAGGTTTCACGAGACAATTGAGACTGGATTGTTACCTTTGCCATTTTTCTGTGGGCTATTCTACATCTGCCTTTCTTGTAACAGCATCCAGTTCTTAACACACCATAAGCTTGTGATTCATGGCAGCTCCCAGATCCTTTCTGCAGTTGTTATTGTTCACTTTGGATATGTGCATTCAATTGCCAACTGCACTAATTTGCACTTGTCTACTGAATTTATTTTTCTTGTCATTGAACTACCTCTGTAACTCAATAAGACAACTATAAGGGAAGAGATTATTGCCTGAAGTACCTGCAATGCCTCTGGTTGCACTTGTATCCTTTGCACCCTACTACTCAATTTACTACAGAAAGTAGACCCCAGGCAGACCCTTCAAAACAACCTCCCGAACCTCCTTTCCTCAAGAACAACCCAACACTGCACCAGTATGTAGCACAGCTCAGAGCTGGTAATTCATATGGAATGACCAAAAATGGACAAGTTCTGCACTTATTTCAAGTTTACTTAAAACTTCTTATCCATTCTACATTAAGGATCAGAATTACCTCCTGCTTCTTCTTCAGTCTTACCGAGGTAGGTCTCATTCATCTCTTCACTGATTTTTCATGGCTGAGTTCCAGTGCTGGAGGAGCTCACAACGAAAATCTTATATCCAAAGGGTTAACAACACTTTCCTATGATCTTCAACTCATAAACACTTATTTCACTGGAAAAGGGAACACTTGATTTAAAAAGTGCAGCAGTTGGGAATAATAATGCAGGACTTAGAAAGAAATTTTTTAAAAAAATTAAAAAAGAAAGCAAGGGGAGAAAGCAAAATAACACTGCCAGAAAGTTTTCCAAAGGAAATGAGTAACCACTTGTTGTTAAATGATAAATCACAGTCCTCGGGAAGTGGCATTGTCTGTGGTCTATTTTTAATGAGAAAACACCCGTGTCACTGGCATGAGGGCTGCACATGCTGATGGGATGAGTCTGCGGGCAGCCAGAGCGCTCACGGCTAACCATCACCTCATTCCTGTAATTCCCACTGCTTATCAGGAACCAAAACAGCATGAAAAGCAAGTGGCTTGGAGGGAGAAAAAGGCACCTGGGACAACAAATAAGACCACTGCTTTCCAGGAAGAGAGGACAGGAGGAAATGCTACCGACCAACACAAGGAACACGGCCACGTGCGCAGTCTCATGGCTGTTTGCTTGTGCTTTCTGTGGGATCAGGATGCACATGGAGCCACAGGTGGGCTCTGCCAACCAACATCCTACCAAGGAGCAAACCCGTGACCATTTCATCAGGGATGTGCATGAGCATCCTGTGAGTCCTCAAGACGAGGAATTTTAGCATGCAATGACCCTTCAGGCTCTTTTCCCCAGGGTCAGCTACTGAGGCCAAGCTATCTGGTGCCAGCATCTCATCCTGCAGCTCCATTGAGTCTGTCGCCAAACACTTCAGAGGTACACTGAGCCATATTTGAGGTTGATAATGAGTCCCAGATTCTCGTAGCGAGGTGACCAAGGCCCTCAGACTGACAGGGAGGGAGCATGTGGTGCCAAGGGGCCATGCCAGGGAAGGAAAGTGAAAGCCAGCGGAGCTGGGGACTCAGCCACAGGCACAACCAGGAGCAGATCCCTCCCTGTTAAACAACGAGGAGGAAGAGTGCTGGTTCTCTCACCAGCCTTGGGCTGGAGAGCGCTCAGAGGGATCCCACAACGCTGAGAGAATCAATGAATCACAGAAAGGTTTGGATTGGAAGGGACATCAAAGCCCATTCAGTCCCAACCCCCTGCCATGGGCTGGGTGCCACCACCAGCTCAGGCTGCCCAGGGCCCATCCAACCTGGTCTTGAGCGCCTCCAGGAATGGGGCACCCACAGCTCTCTGGGCAGGAAAATGAAGAACCAGCACTCCTGGGATGGGGAAGGGCTGAGTGCTGCCTACCAGCTCTGTACCATGAGCACAGAAGTGCCCCCAGGACTTTCACGTTGAGGCAGATGCTGGGGAGCAGTGAGAGAGCAAAGCAGACATCCACCCCTGGCTCAGAGACGCCAGCCAAGACATGGGAACAGCTCATGGACCCCAGATGAAACACAGTGCACTACGCCTGCTTTCAAAGATGAGTTACATTGCAACTCTGCACCTTAACCTAGGTTTCACTGCCACAGTGCAAAAAGACTAATTATTCAATTTCTCAACTATTTCTAACATTCTTTCCATACATGAGGTTTAAGCCTTTTTTTTCCCCTTCCTTTTAATAGGAACAAAACCCCACAGTTTGCAAGAGATTATACAACACACACATACATCACTGTTCCAAAACAGCGTCTGAAAGCATTTGTTTGATCATTTCCACCACCCCTCCATAAAACACCACTCTGCTGGTCTCATTTATTGTGTGGCATTTTGCAACGAAGCGTAAAAACGGAATTAATCATAGCCCTGAAAAACACAAACTTCTTCTCTGAGGTCAGAAGTAACCATTTGGAAGGAAAACTTCCAGGAGCCAGAGGGACTGACAGGAGTGGAGACTGAAGTCCCTCTTTTCAAAGGCCAAGTGTGTCCCAATATATCCCTTGGACAGCTGCCCCGAGCCAAAGTTATAATAATTTATTCTTTCTGCTTGTCTACCGATCAGTTCAAGTAGTGAGGAGATTTGGTACAAAATCAGGACGAATACCCAAACTGAACGGGGAGGTTCAGTAGGCAAACGCGTTGTAAATCCAACAGGAGGCTCTAGCTCTCGCTGCAGCTTTTGCACAGGCTGATGCCTGGAGCCTTGGCTCTGGTCCCTGCCTCCTGTGCTGGGATGCTGTGGAATGTGGGCACCTTCCCCTCTTGGGCAGCGCTTGGCATCCCAGCGTGAGCACCAGCACTCACCCCTGGCAGGAGTTGTTGCTTCAGCAAGTCAGAAACATGGAAATCTGGAAAGTCTATGCCAAAAAAGAAATCATTATCATCTTTATGTTTTCTGGCTCAACACCATTTAAGAAAATTACTTCTACATAAATCAGCCTCCCCTTTCTCCACTTCTGCAGATTTAGCGTTTCGCGTGAAGTCAAGGAGTGGCTTCTGTCAAGGATGAAGTTGGGAAAAACCATGAGGCTATTTTTTACGTTAGAAGTTTTAGCAGAGGTTTGCAGAGGGCTTTGGAATCCCTTTGCTTAGGAGGTAGAGCATTAATAATTTTAAACCCTCCTTTCAAATTAGGAAGAGCATTCAAAGAAACTATTGAAAGAGAAAAACCATCGAGCCCGCCGTTGCATCCAACTCAAACACTGACATTTTCTCTCAAGCCCCAAGAGTGGTTTCAATGAGCTGGCAACCAAGGAATTTACCTTTTCCTTACTTGTCCTTGCCCCACATCAGCTCCGTGGCCCCTCTCTGCTCACCCTGCACACAGCACTGCTCGCACTCCTGCTGAGCCCTCCTCGTAGCTTCAGCAAGCGGAGCAAAGCCAGGGGCAGAGGTGGTTCAGGCGAGCACAAAACATCTTGCAGGGCATGCAAAGCATTTCGCTACACTTGCTCTCCTCCTCTGACAAGATGAGGTTTTTTTTTCTTTTTAACTTTGCAAATTAAGATAAGATCAATCACATGCTTCAGGCTGAGGGTTGAGGCAAAGAAGTTCAGTTAAGAATCCGATCCACTGGTTTTCCACTATTGCTGTTCAAGTATATTGTTGGGTCCATCTGGCCCAACCCCCGCTCCAGCAGGGACACCCACAGCAGGGGCCCAGCACCGCATCCAGGCGGCTTTCAGAGATCTCCAAGGAGGAGACCCCGGAGTCTCCGGGCAATTCGTGCCAGTGATTCAGAATTTCTTTTCTTTTTGCCCCAGCGACATTTGGGAGTTTTCATCATTGAGTAAAGCCCTTTTGGGCCAAGTGCAGCAGACAGGAGCAGTGGCAAGGGAGATGACTGGGTGAGTGCCTTGGCAAAGTCAGCTCTGGTGCAAAGTACCATTGATAGTACCATATCACCATGGCAGGCACTGAGAAAAAAGTTAATTAAAAAAGGCTTTTTAAAAAAATTGCTTTCTATTAGAATAGCAAATGAAGAAAGAAAATAATCAATAATTGATCTTCTCTTTCTTTTTAATCAACAACCCCAGACTTTTGTGTATGTGGTGAAGTGTTCTCCTTATTCAAAGCACATATGCATCTGCCTGTCTCAGCTACCGATACGGTTTCTTATCAGCACCTTTCATTCTTTCCCATTCTTGCAAGAGTCCTGCAAGGTAAACGAAGGATATTATCTTCATTTTTAAGAGGCAAAGAAAGGCTGATGGGGACAGGCCCACATTGCTATCAAGGCTTTTGCAAGAGTAGGAACAATGTGGCTACCCAAGATTTAGGGCCCCTGCAGCCTGGCCATGCGGCCATGCAGGCAGCAGCCATCCTGGTATCAGGGCAGCCAGCCAAGCATGTGCTCAGAGATGTCTTCACACACCACAGCTGCATCCCTGACTTCTGGATGTTTGCAGAGAAAGCTGCATAGGGCCATTATGCTTTTCCTCCATGTCTCAGACTGTGAGCAAGGAGCCCCAGCTCCTTCTGGACACCGAGCTCAAGCAGCTGAGCTGCTGCACATCGTTGCATTGATTTGCTCTGAAACCTCATTAACCTCAGTGACGCTTTAGCCTGGACCACTGTGCTGCACTAATGTGGGGCACAAAGGCTACAGCCCTGGATCTGGAGTCCTCCGGATTCTGGTGCCAAGCAGCACCAGAGCAACCTAATCTCTGCAACCCACGTGGCAGCCACACAACTGCAACAGCTCAGATCCCAAATGAGAAGACACAGCCCCTGAGGTTGCTTCTGCCCACTGCAGAGAAAACAAAGACAAAATTAGATCGCCACTAGAGAAGTGGCATGTCTTGCTCTCAGGGGCATGCAGGGCAGGCTCAATTGCAGCAAGGGTCATGGAACTCAGCCTTGCTGGTGTATTTCTGGAGAAACAAGACATGCAAACACTGGAAGAGTGTAATCTCACTTTTCTGCAAAGGATGCTTAAACATGCCCTTTTCTTCTGTAAAAACAGAGGAAAACCTACACGTCAACAGGTCCACTGAACAAGTGCCATCCTCCAATAGTTTTTTCAGACAGTCATGAACTTGAAATTTATTTTGTCTCCCACTCCCAGCAGTTCCTAAACACTGTGAGCTAAATATTTATAGAAGAGTCACTGTTTGTTTAAGTTTCAACCCCTACTTGCCGAGCTCCACTATGCCCAGACCCCAACATGACAGCTGATTACAGAAGAGCCTGAAAACAAGGCAGAGGAGACCCTGAGGCTTACCAGACTTTTCATCTGGACACTTTCTTTTGTTGTTGTTTTGGGTTGCCTCTCCCAGCTGGCAGTGCTCCTCCTGCTGGGATCCCACTCCAGCACAGCTACGCAGTTAGTGCTTGCTTCGTAAGAAAACCCTAAAATCAGGGTTGAAGGAAGTGACAGGCACATGAAGCACGAGGATGCTTCCCTCCAGCACTGAGCCTCCTGCAGGGAGTCAGCACCCTGTGAGCAGGCCGGGTCCCGCTCACCCTTCTCATCCCTCTGGTGACTCTGCCACCCATGACTGCTTTGTTTTGTTTTCCCCTTACCACCAGTCCTCTGAAGCAAAGCAACGCAATGCACTTGCTCCATTTCAAAGCAACCACAGCTCCCACATGCCAAGCGCCACTTCTCATCAAACGCTTTGGCACAGCTCTGCCAGGTGCTGCAGCCGTATTTTGGAGAGCTCCTGGTGCATTTCAGAGCCCGCTCCTCTATGACTTGCAGGGAAACAGCACGATTGACCCCGACAATGCTGTTTAAGCACCTTGCTGCATGCTGCAAAGCAGTTCAGGCAAGGTGCAAGCACCTCAGAGCATCCGAGACCATGCAGCCAACTCGCTGCAAGTGGGGCCAGCCTGGATTTAAGCCCAGGTCAACAAGTCTTGCTCTGAATTGTCCCTTCCCCCATTCATGCATTAGGGATCAGCTTTTCTGATTTACCACAGTGTCCACTCCAGTGATACAAAGTCTGACAGTGCCCTACAGAGTAACCAGAACAACCAAGCTTTTGGGCTGACGATCTGCCACAAGCTGGAAAGATGCCTGTATTTGCAGCCATGCTTCTGCTAAAAGCCCACTGCACCTGACAAGTCACACTGCAGAGCAGTACAGCACCTCCCTGCACATGGTGCTGCACGGCGTCACAGGTGAGCACCCAAAAAAACAGGCTGCTCTTCAGACATGGTGATTACAACTTACTCATCCCAAGTGAACACCTGGAATATAAGTGGACTTGGGAAGTGGCTTACGCACCTTGGATGGGTGAGAGACTGGGACAACTCCGTCCAAATCCAGCTACTTCCATAACCCAGCTCATGCTCTGCACAGGCCCTCAGATAAGCAAGTATTGCTGAAGGACTCAAAACCACCACCAACAGCTGTTTGGCCATGCTCATTTGATCAACCTCTAATCTTTCTCAGCACTACAGGAAGGTTGGACTCTGTTCTGGGGTTCCCCAGGGAATAACAGGGCCTGCTCTCCGCTGCACAGGGTGTTCCATGACACTTCTCCCAACAAAAGAAAAGATGTGATGTCAAGCAAAACAGCTGTGATCAAGCACCAAAGTGACATCAAAATCAAGTTTGCATGCTGTCATCACTGTGACTCTTGATATCCAGAGTGAAGGCGAGAGGTAATGGCCTCAAGTTGTGCCAGGCAAAGTTCAGGTCGCACATTAGGAAAAACTTCTTCCCTGAAAGAGTGGTGATGCATTGGAACAGGCTGCCCAGGGTGGTGGAGTCATCAACCCTGGAGGTGTTCAAGCAACATGGAGATGCGGCACTGAGGAACATAGTTTAGTGGGCATGGTGGGGATGGGTTGATGGTTGGATTACACAATCTTAGGGGTCTTTCCAACCTTAATGATTCTATGATTCTAAGGCCTATGTATGGACAAACAACCCATCAGTGCACATAACCATGCCACTGCAACATGTGCACGCACTGCATGCCCTTCTTGCACAGTTTTCATCCCTGAGTGCATATGCACATGCAGACAGGAAAGCACCTTATTAAGCTCTAGGTATGTGCTCATATGCGCATTCCTGAATTGCAGCTCTGCACATGAATATGCATGAGTACACAGCACACCGCAAGCAAGAAGGCTGATAGAAGAGATTAAAGAGAACACCGAAACATGTAGGAGGCTGGAAATAATGACAAGTGCTTCCATCAGTAAAACCCAAATTACCCCGTCTGCACACAACCTCTCATCTCCTACTGAGCAAGCAAAGCTGCTTATTACAGAGATGCCTTTACCGTAATCTGACTTGTACAGAAATGAGAGGAGCTGCCCTTGCCTTCAAATGTTTTATTTTTCTGCTTCTTGGGGGACAGATCTACAGTGGGAAATGCATGGCTGGGCTCTCAGCAAAGTTACACCTCCCCGCCTCCAGAGGCTGGGCTCTGCCCTGCAGTGCTGCACTGGCTTTGGGCGCTGGTGGCCATCCCTGGGTGCCAGCAGCTGCCCATGGGTAACAGGCCAGCTTGTGGGCAGCGAGCATCCAGCACTGGTACTCCATAGAGGACACAAAGTTCTACAGGGATGCAGATGGGAGAGTTACTGTTTTGTTTCACCTCGTCCTAAAAAATGAAAAGAAAAAAAAAAAAAGAAAAACCACAGCCCCCCTTTCCGTCTTATATAAATATTGGATCTGAGCACTTTGTGCACTTGAGAAGTTAAAAATAGGGTATAATATCAAGTCTGTGTGCTGCATCTTTTATCAAAGCCTTTTATGAACATCAAACCGGCTCCTCTGCTCTCTTTTATACTTCCCTGCCATCACTCACAATTCATAAAAGGGGACTACAGAGACACAAAGGGTGAGGCACTTCCCAGCGCTGTCACAGGGAGACGGGACAAAAACAGCTTTTGCTCAAAGCTCTGAAATCTAAGAGCAATTTTATGATATAGTGTCAGTTTTAGCACAAGACGTGAATAATAGATATTCAAAATATAATAACACTTTCACAAGTAAACAATGCTTTGCAGTGTCAAACCTCTCCAGAAGCCCTGTCAGCCTTGCAGAGGGATCGGCGGTGAAATCACAGTAACACTGCTGGAAAGAGATCGCTGCTAGAATAAACACATTTAGCCAACAGGCACGGCTTCTGGAAGGCGCTGGCATGACCAACCCCATCTGTGTCCTCCAGATATACACATCCAGATCCCCTCTATAAAAAGGGAAGGTATGGAGATTAACGAGATGAACCAGAAACCCTTCAGACGTAAACTTGACTGTGACCCTGCCATCTCCCGGGAGACCTGGGATAAATCAGAACCTCCTCCCTATCTGTACAATGAGCAGACTTGCACTCACCTACACTCAAGATCTGAGCATTAATTAACCTAAACATGAGGAAAAAAAAACACATTTCAAAGCTGGTAGCTGCTAGAATATTCAAGACTCATTCCCAGCCTATTTGCTACAAAAACACCCAGATACAGAGCAAACTCCCTATGCAAAACAGAGCAAACCTGAGAAAGCCTTTAGCTATGTGGTATCCTTTCCACGGAAGGCAAACAGTATAACTTGCAGTCACCATTATTTTTTCTGCCTCGCACTGTAACGGTTACAAATTCCAAGGGTGGAAGTGATAAACCTATGATAAAAAAAATTCCAGTGAACTCGGAGCACTGCCCTAACCAAGAAAGAATTTCCTCCTTAGTCATCCAGCGGCAGAGCGATCCAGCTCCCACATGAATTACAGAAGGGATGGGAAAAAATGCTTATCTGAGAGATTCCTTTTTTTCCTAGAGCCCTGTTATTTGATTTTTAAACAGGGCAAAGGTCAAACAGAAACCACCTGATGCTGCTGTGAACACAGCACTGCTCGGCACGAGATAAAACTGCAGGGAGCACAGCAGAAGGAGTTTCTCCCTGGAAGAAGCTCAGTGGGGAACAAGCAATGGTGCCAGCAGGACAGGTGATGGCACTTCTGCACAGATCGGCTGTAGGGATGCCATCGCCATGCAGCGTGCTGCAACAGATGCTTCCTGCAGAACCCAAGTGCTGAAACTGCAGGATCTCCAAAACATCACTGAGAAAACCAAGAGGACGGGTGTGAGATTTGCATCCAGCTCAGGAAGGAACAGCCAAGTTCCTTTACATTCCCTAAGTATAAAAAATGGCCAAAACAGTGTTTTGTGTTTGTGAACCGGGCTCCACACTGCAGGGCCAGGAGATGCAGCAGACACCGCACCCATCATGGTGTCCCTGGGACAGGTGGGGCCCTGGGCCCCCAAGCAACCCACTGCTGGATGCTGGGGCAGGACACGTGGGCAGCCTCCCTGTGCATCCCAGAGTGCAACCAGCCAACTTCTCCCAACCTTCAGGGTGCCCCAGCTCACGTCCTCTTATGTATTCACAGGAAATGGCAGAGTCTGAAGGATTCTCCCTTGGAGCTGGGCACGGCCCACAAGCAATACCAGAGGTGCGACTCTCTCCAGCGCCTGGTGCCAAGACACTGCATTTACATTTTCACAATAAACACATGGAGACAGACAAGGAGACGAGGTGGCCGAGTGGTTAAGGCGATGGACTGCTAATCCATTGTGCTCTGCACGCGTGGGTTCGAATCCCATCCTCGTCGGTGGGTGAAAATTTTCCCCCCTCTGCTCTGCCCTTGTGAGGCCCCATCTGGAGCACAGCGTCCAGGCCCCAGCACAAGGATGAGGAGCTGTTGGTGCGGCTCCGGAGGACGTACACAAAGATGATCAGAGGGCCAGAGCAGTGCTCTTACGAAGACAGGCTGAGGGAGTTGGGCTCGTTCAGCCTGGAGGAGAGAAGGCTCTGGGGAGACCTCATTGCGGCCTTCCAGTACTTAAAGGGAGCTTATAAGCAGGAAGTTCTTACACAGCTNACGCGTGGGTTCGAATCCCATCCTCGTCGGTGGGTGAAAATTTTCCCCCCTCTGCTCTGCCCTTGTGAGGCCCCATCTGGAGCACAGCGTCCAGGCCCCAGCACAAGGATGAGGAGCTGTTGGTGCGGCTCCGGAGGACGTACACAAAGATGATCAGAGGGCCAGAGCAGTGCTCTTACGAAGACAGGCTGAGGGAGTTGGGCTCGTTCAGCCTGGAGGAGAGAAGGCTCTGGGGAGACCTCATTGCGGCCTTCCAGTACTTAAAGGGAGCTTATAAGCAGGAAGTTCTTACACAGCTTGATAGCGGTAGGACAAGGGGGAATGGCTTTCAACTAAAAGAGGGGAGATTTAGGTTAGCTGTTAGGAAGAAATTACTCAGAGGGAGGTGAGGCCCTGGCACAGCTGCCCAGAGAGCTGTGGGTGCCCCATCCCTGCAGGTGCTCAGGGCCAGGTTGGATGGGCCCTGGGCAGCCTGAGCTGGTGGTGACACCCAGCCCATGGCAGGGGGTGGGACAGGTTGGGCTTTGAGGTCCCTTCCAGTCAGTCCCTCCAAGGGCCTCTCACAGCCTGAGGACGCCAGCCAACTTCGGAGGTTTTACACTTGAGTGGCATGAGGCAGATTTCACTACAAGCTCCTAAATATTAATACAGATCAACTGCTCAGCAGATGTGAGCCCAAGAAAACAGCCTGTCAACACCGACGGCTCTGCAGAACCCTGTGATGTAGTACAAGGGATTCGGCAGCCAAAATACCATCCTTGCTTTGCTGTTTTTAGCCACAATGCACCTGGTGATATTTCTCTATTTCTTCCTGGGGACACTCTGAAGCAGGAGGGTGACTCTGCAAGCAGGCAGCCAGTACTGACGGCCACGGTAAGTCAGCAACTGCAAACAGTTGCTCATAGCAAAAGCAAAGATCGTGTTTAAGGAAGAACTGTACCCTGAAAGTAACCACTGGGATGCTCTAGTCAATGGAAAGCACTGAGCAACATCTTGAAACAAGAAACAGAGGACCACTTAACGCATACTAGCGGGATTATTCCAGATCTTTTGAAAAAACAGAAGGAAAGGACCACCAACAATACAATCTTGCATAATAACGATCAAGACCTATGATTAACTGGCTCTGCTTGGGCACCCTGGCTCTTATTGCTGCCCTTCAAGCCAGTGTCCTTCAAACCGCAGCCCTGGGGTCAGCAGCAGCAGGTCCAGGAGCAACACTCACCCCAGGTACATCCTTCTTTAAGGTCCCTACCAACCACAGCCATTCTCTGTGGTACTATGAAACTCCCCAGCAAGGACAGGGAAGGTTAAGAACAAAGCAAAATTTCAGCATCAGCAGCATCACTACCTTCCCCAAGTGGCATCCTGCAGGAAAAACTGAATTCAAAGATTAAGTTGTAAATATTTTTAAAAGTGCCAAATAGACTTTCAGCACCCACGATGAGAAACTTCTAAAAGCACTCACATTCACTGCCCTCACCCTTGAAAACTCAGTTTGCTGAAGTGGTAAGGCAGGCACCCTCAAACTGAAAGCTGAAGCTAGTTTCAGCCCCAATTCCAGAGAACTGGGAGTCATTTTTAGAAGTACGAAACCATCGAGTAAGAGATAGTATCTGTAGATTAAATCCTCTTCCTTTGCCAGGCTTCCATACATTCAAGTCAGAGAACCATAAAGAAAGATCCATAAAAAATGTGCATTGTCAAATCGATTTTATAGCTTTGAGTTTTTTCCCCTTTAACCAAGAAATACTTGCAATTCCTTTATTTGCTGCCAGCTGGGGAGAGATTTAAAAACTTCTGCAAACCTGCAGTTTCAGTGTCTGCCTGTGCTGGGCACCAAAAAATTCCTCTGCAGTGAGTGTGCGAGGGGTTCGTCACGGCCGGAGCATCCCTGCAACGTGCCTGGGCTGCCTGTCACTGCCATATAACCACCAGTGAGACCGACTTAGCACTGCTGTGACGTTTACAACACTGTTGCAATCTCCAAATCAGCAAGGATGTAGAGCAGCACTACGCAGCATAAGCAGCCAGCCCAAGAGAAACGCGCTGAGCTGCAGCTGCGTTGCCAGGTGGCAATGTGAAGCACTGGCACTGCTCTAAATTACCCAGTGATGGACAGGCTTTGTTCAGTTTCCAAACAAACATTTCCAGAAGCACCAAAGTGCATCAAAGACTGCATCACAGGAGCTGCAACCAAGAGCCTGTTTTATAGGGTAGACTTGAGCACCACAGTACTCCAGGACCAAAGCCCACGCCCTATCTTATACTGAAGATCCACCAAGGAACGAGCATGTAGACAAGCGGTGATCACGCTTATTTGGTTTTTTAAACAAAGAGGAATCCCAGGGAACTCCCTCACTCCAAATTACAGAGATGCTGCTCCTGAAAGGCTGAGCAACAGGGCTGGGAGGAGACCAATAAACACACCTTGCACACGCACTCTAGGTCTTCTGCAGGTGTTCATGGCTCTAATTAGGACTCTTTTTGGCTCCGAGCTCCTGGCTAAGTACAAAAGATAAAGCTCAGGCTGCTGCAGCGCAACGCGGACAAAGGAGCTTTTCACATCTCACAGTAACAAGAGGAGAACAGCTCTGAAACATCACTATCAAACAGTTCAAAAAAAAAAAAAAAAAAGGGAAGGACTTTAGATACCGACCATGTTTGCTTAAATTGTAGTTAGAACATTCGTACTTCAGTGATCTTTCTTCGGTGCCTTAGAAGTTGTTAGGAGGTAGTTAATAAAACACTGGGAATTCCTGTGTTTGCAAAACTGCATTCTGTATTCATAAGGGATTGAAATGGGCTAAACTACTTCCCTGATCAACCCACACAGAGCCTTGCCTTGGAAGTTACCTAAATACACACAATGCTATCACTCTACAAGGGCGGAATGAAACAAAAAAAATCAATTACTGGATGACTTCACCAGAGGCACAGATGGGTCACCGGAGGAGTCAGCTGCAGAAAACAGATTTCCTAATTCCCTTTCTCCTCTCTCTCAGCCACCAGAGAAAGCAGCCTTCAGATGTTCAGAAGATTCACTTCACCATGCAAAAGAGACACAACTACTTTCCAGCATATTTTCTAAGCCATTTGAGCCAGACTGCAACGCGCCAGGCGAGCAGGTCGAGTCACACACCAAACATCCCAGCACATGGGGATGCCTCTGCCCCACACCCGCAAGCTGAGGACTCTGTGCAGAGACCCCACCGACCACCAAGCCCAAGCAACGCATGCAACCTTCCCCAAATAGCTGGTACAATGCTTTCGCTCCCCACAGTTAAGCTCCAGTCTCTGTCAGAGGCACAGTAAGCACTCGACTTCCCTGCTAGATAAAGGAAAGAGCCTTTTAATTCTCAATCTCCGTCTGCCATCTCAATCTGGTTTACAAGTCGCACCAAATTCAAGAGGCTGCCCACTGATTTTGCTCCCCCCGCTCCGCTTCCTTCCTTTAATCTGATGTACAATTGTGCTTACAAAGCAATAAGATGAAACTTTTAATGTCTCACATATGCTGATGGGAATGTACAGTGAAGCATTTTCTGCAATTTCCCTTTGGCAGCTCTTCTGTGTATAGTAAAAATAAATAAATCTGAAAGCTAGATACAAAGAAATAACTTTTTTCCCCCATCTCTACCCTTTAAAGAAAGCATTTTGTTCATCAGCGCACATGAGCAGATTCATCCCCAAACACTTCCAAGGCAATTGTCAAAATCAGGACTTTTGCTGCAAACTGACACCCCCAGAGACCAACAGAACAATCCCATTCTGGTGTTCAAAAGAAAAGGAAAAAAGCTCAGTCACCTTTACAAAAACATCTAAGTCATTGTAAATCTCTATAAAAATGCTAATGTAGTAATTATCACTGCAATTACTGAGTTATCTATGTCTACATTGAATACGAATTATTTAAAATTTTAAATTTAAAGCCATCTCCTTTTTTATAGGACACGTCATCCTCTAAATGATGCCATTCTTCAGTAGAAACATCGTTAAATTAAGATGAGAAAAAATGGATTAAACACTCATATTATCTCCTTTGAAATTACACGGCAAAGCCTGATAAGCAGGTTCACACGCAGCCGGTGTCTGCTTCGTGCTGCAAGTACACCAATAATTGCTGAGAGGCCAGGGGCAGTGCAGGAGGAGGAATAATGAGGCACCAACGTGAGCATCCCCATCCCTGTGCTAATGAGGAAAAGCAATCTTCAGAGCATGGTGCCAAAGACTTGGAAAAGTCTTACCTTTACCAGAGGCTGTTAAGAAAACAAAATGATTCAATTCTTAAACATTAGGAAAATAAATTGGCTGGTGAATGAGAAAACCATCTACATACCTGCTGGACATGACCACTGCTGCACTGGAAAAGCTCTGTGAAAGGGAAAAAGTATCCTTCTGCCTTGTACAATCATTGCTCTGTCTTGAGAAACCATAAGGGAAGGTATTCCAGTAAGGACGGCAAGTGACTGATTTGCTATAATCCTCAGGACAGAGATGCTTCCTTCCCAACACCTGGCGATCCAGGTAGAAAGACGATAGGAATTTCCAGATGCTTTTGTTGGCAGCTGATGTTCTCCAAAGGATTTTGCGGGTCCATAAATCCCATGATCCTAAAAATCCTTGGAAGCTACAGAAAGGACCTGGCTGAGAGCTGCTCCCAACATTACTCCAGAGTGGTGGAAGGCACAGGGCTGGGACCTTCAGAAAGAGGAAAAGGACAGCCATTACTTGACAGCAACCACAGTGAAGCAGAGAGCACAGACTTCGCATGTATTAAACTCCTATCTTCTGATTTCCTTTTGCACAGGAGGAAGATCTTACAGCTTTTTTTTCCATTATTTTTTTTTCCCCTTTCTTCTTTTCATTATTTTCCATTTGCATGCTTTATTTAAACACACTGAGCATAGGCTCCATGGAACCACCACCTCCAGACGCCTAACAGGTCCTAGGCAAGGTGAAAGGAGGAGGACCATAAACCAACAATTGAAAAGAAGTTATCATCTATCCAACAGATCCTTCCCAAACCCTCCTTTTGGCCAGGGAAAGGAGACAGTTTTCTTTCTCCCTTTTTGTTTTTTTAACCTAATTAGGTGTTTTCTCCAACAGGGAAGAAAAGGCAGTAAAAAGCTGTAAGGAGGCAGCTCAGTGGGACAATCTGCCTCCCTAATTTCAGAGAGAAATGCCCATCCGTGGCTGATAGCGGAGCACTGTTAGGAGTCTGGGTTGCAGCAAAATGACCCCATGTACCAGCTGGATCCTAACCCTGACACCTCAGAAGCACTCAGCTCTCCAGCAAAACACCATGTCTGCACTTCCTATCAACTCAAGTACACCGCCTACCTCCATGTTCAAATAAAATAAAAACCTCTCAGCAAAGCAGCTTGAAATACCCAGGGAATTAGTCATAAAGGTTCTGGTTATTTGATGTGTATAAAGCCAACAAAATTGATTTTTTTTTTCCTTTTAAAATCTGATATTACTAATTGTGCCGGGAATAAACTTGCTGGAATTTTTGTTTGTTATTTTAAGATAAGAAAACTGTCTCACAAACACAGCGATTGTCAGGCCCGGAAATAACGCCTCGCAAGCAGTGAAAGGAAACTCAAATAACTACTCCCTGCCCAACATTGCTTTCTAGTTCATTTGCAATAAAAACAGCAGAGAGCAGTTCAGAGCCAAAAGATTTTTTTTTTTGCTTTGTTTTAGCTCTAGCAGCACAGAAAGGTGATATCATTGTGTAATGTAACCAAGCAAATGAGTAATGAAAGTGCAAGCAAATAGATTAAATAGCACAGGGTTAAATAAAAGGTGTGATAATCATTTGTTTTGCTAATTGTATCAATAAAGTCCTCTCTCTCCTCAAACAGCTGAAACGTCATCAGATATAAAAAACATAAGAAATAATTAAGTGAATAAATAAATGTACAAAACACATCATTCTTTCTCCTCTTTAAAGTGTTGATGTGGAAAAATCCATGCTTATTTCCAACAGAATTCCACTCACTTTTATTATATTTATGTCACCTTGAGTATGAAACCTACCTTTAATCAAAACTTATTCCTTGCAAAGATTCAGGCTTAACACAACCCAAGCTAACCTGAGTCACAATTGCCACCAATGGAACTGATGACACCTAACTCACTGAAACACGGTGTCTTCACGATAAACTTAGAATGCAAACTACAAAATACGACACCTAAATCAGTACAGAGAAATATGAAGTCTTCCCACAAATCCACTAGTTCCTGAAAACAGAAATCTGAATTGTCTTCTCCTTGCTTCTTCATTTTTCTAGTGATAGGTAGAGCTATCAAACAACGTATCCTCTGACCACCTCTCAGCTAAACAAAACAAACCTTGAAGAGAACTCTGAGCTGATGAAAAAGTCTTAGAAAACGACTCGATTGCCCCAAAACAACTCCCATCCCACTCATCACTCAGCAAAGCTCAGCCACTTTGATGACTGTATGACACTAAAATGCCTTTAAGAGGTATTTCTCTCCTTGAACATTTGCCTGAAATCCTTGAGCTAACTGTTTTTTCTATAAACAATTACCTGCAAAGCACAATATGTGCATGCAGACTGATATAAACCAGGCATCTCTGTGCCAGGAGGATCAGGGCTTCTTTCCTAGCTCACTGTGGACACACCAACATGAACTTTCCCTGGGAGAAGAGTCAAAGGGACAAAAGAAAGAAAATACAAAAATGATGTTTTTCCTTCTTTTCCTCCTGCCATTATTTGCCTGCAAAGTCATCTGGGTGGCAGCAGGACCTGAAGTTATGGAGGTGCTATGGACAGGCACGACACGTGCTTTGTTATGTCCACATAAACATTCGTTCCTTTTCTAGTTAGGCTTTAATGGTTGAAACAACTGATAAACCAATGTTTTACATTCATTTTAAGCATCTCCCTCTGTGGTATGGCACAGCTCTGATGTGCTCACCACCTTTCCTTCCAGGCTGTGAGGACAAGATACAGGATGTCCCGGTGTGGGTTGAAGTTCCAATTCTTGTGCTTGAGAGAAATACCTGGGAAGTCAACTTCCCAGTTAATTCCACTTTGCCCTTCAAATCCAGCCCACTGGTACATCTATCAGTGCTCTGCAGACCTCACCTCCAGCCCCAGCTCTCTGCGCTCCAGGCTTTCAGCAGCCTTCTGTGTCCCTCACAAATTAGGGGTCTTAGGATTTGCCTCTAAGCATTGCCTAACACCAGCAGGTCATGCCCTAAATAACGAAGAGAAGGTCATGCAGCAGTACATCTACATACTGCAAGTCACAGTCCAGCACATGAAAACACATTCCTCCTTCTCATCCCTTGATGAATAACAACTCCAGCACTTGTACAGCAGGGCACAGTTCAACCAGCACACGGAGCATCACACAGAGCACGTGTCAGGCTCCAAAAAAATAAGGCTGCAAAATTCAGCAGCAGTTGGAGCCCTCGGCTCCTTCCCAAGGGCAGCAGCGTTGAGTCACATGAGCTGAAGGAAAACAGCAGCAAGCAGAGCACTGCACAGCGCCCAGGAGAGCCTCAGATGATTAATAGCCAAATGAAAAAAAAAAAGTTAGAAAGACTTGCTGCTAATTAAGAAATACAGGGGAAAAGAGAAAGGAATAAGGAGTTCCACCTGCTAAATATTTACCATTAAAGAGTCCCTAGTGCAATGGCTTGTTTTAAAAAACAAAGGGTGTTTTTTGTGCCTGTGTTTTTGGTTTAAGGAAAGGGCTGTTTTTCCACTTCTGCATGTTCATTACAACCCAGCCATGTGAGCTAAGTGCAGTGAGGGGCCTGTTAAACCTCACTATCTGCTGTAGTAATCCACAGCAGTGACTTTATTACGGGCATGAGTGCAAGTAGGGCTGTTTGTCTCTGCTGCTCCCATCCCACTGCCAGCGTGCTCTGAGCTCACCCCTCTGAAATTGGGCAAATGTCCCAAAATGGCTTCTCTACATTCCCATTCAGAAACATAGTTTTTGTCACTCAGTTAAGGAAAGGAAAACAAAAAGAAAAACAGAACTTTTATGTTTTTCTATGTATTCTCCATCTCATTTAAGCAAACGGTTGGAGGTATATTTGCTGAAAGGCAGCAATGCTTGGGATGAGATTGTGAAGCACCACAGGACACAGGTCTGTCCTCTCTTACCTATGGCCCTGCCAGCATCAGTTCATGCAATGGCCAAACCCCCCAAGCAGCAGATCCAAGTTAGCACAGTGCATAACCCAGCCACAAAGGGGGAATGGATTTCTCCACACCTGGTGAGCTCAGCACTAGTGCTGGTAGGAGAAGAACAGGATCAAGCTGGTCTTCCCCTTGCATCAGCATCCAGCTGGTCAACCAGTTCAATCCACCTCTGAAACCTCTCCTCAGCTGTTACCATCCTGCTCTCAAACACAGAATTTTAGAAGAGCTATAGACTGAACTTGGCATAGCCACAGAACTGAGAGATTCCAGGTCAACAGGGCTTGTGTTTTTCATCAGTGAGGAAGTATGCAGTATGAACTCATTTACTTTACGAGTCATGGAAGGACACCAGTGTTTGTCCGCACATCATATTTATGTCCTCATAACAAAGCAATCAACAAAATACTAAAAACAAAATACTTCAAATATTCTGTTGTGTTTTTTTCCCTATATAATAAATATAAAGGCCACAGATCATTTTCACCCTCACTCAGCAAAAACAAATTCTTAGACTAACCTGACTGCTTTTGAAGGCTTCACAAGTTTGGCCAACAGCCACATCCAGGCAGCCTCTAGGGAGATGGCTTTGGCTCCTCAGTCAGAAAATGCATCTATGGTTTGAACATGATTAATATGAGCTGGGCACCTTGCAAGGGCTCTGCCAGCCTGCTGCCAGGGCAGCCACACACACACCCAGCTAGCAGTGCAAACCAGGAGGAGATGACTTGACACTGCTCATTAAACCCCAAGAGTCAGTCAACTTGCCTTGTGTCTGAAATATCCTTGTATGAACTGCCAAAGCCACTGTTTGTATTACACAAGGTCGTAGCAAAGCAAGGTAAAGCCCACAATCTTTTATCATGTTCCACCCTACTATTTCTTTTGTTCTAAAAAGTTAATTCTGTAGACTCCAACCAAAAGAGGCTCAAAGGAAAAAGACAAGAACACATAGATCCTCTGGCGAGACTGGGAACTCCAACCTATCTTCTGCCCGATGACAAGTCACTCAATAAAACAAAGAATAACAAAATAACTGCTTCCAAGGACTGCTGATTCTTGTGAGACTTCTCAAGGAAGTGCACTTTTTACAACATACACCTGGATGTTCCATTTTAGGTGTTATCATACAAACTCTTCCCTTTCTCTTTCAGTACTCTTTACCCACACTCAGCATGGCTCTGCCAACCAACATGAACCAACACCCAAGAAACAGCAGTTTTACAGCTCAAGTTTTCAAACACAATGCAAGCCATGATTATACTACCTTTTCTTCACAGTATCGTTCCATATGAATATCGCTACCAGGAATGCTATTTAAAGCACAGCGGAGCAGCACCGTTCTTCTAACCCTGAAGGGCTTTTAACACAAAAAAAGACTAATATTTTATGCAAATGCCCCACAATCTGACGTTCTAAGCATCTAATGCCATCTTGGACCGTTTTCAGAGTAAGATTTAATAAACTTCTGCTCCCATTTGCTGATGGAGCTGACGCAGTTGTATTAAGAGAAAAGCTTTAGTGTTCTGTAATGGGGGAGAAAAGCTCCCCTGATAAAAGAAAGACCAATGCATAGGAAAAAACAACAACAACAACAACAAAACAACCAAAGGAACAAACTGTAAGGTGAATATTAATTAGCCATTTAACAATATTCATGATGAGGTTGTTACCCCAACTTAGTAGGTGGTAAGAGCAAGAAAAATCCTTTTATTTCATGCTATCAAAATCACCTCTAGTAAGGAAAACAGAATTCCATACATCCTCCTCTCTGCAAAAGATGCCTCCCAAAGAATACAGATACTGAGCTGCCTGACCTGGAAAAAATAAAAGATCGCTGAAAAAAAGCCAAATCTATCAAAAATGACCATTTCAGCCCTGAGTGCTTCCAGCTCAGGTGGACATGTTGCTTCCATGTGAGATACAAGCAGGCTCCTTGGGCAGGAGGAACACGCACCTGACCGTTCAGTGATACACCAAGATCAGCTGAGGAATAAGCTGATCCATTAAAATCTCAGCTCACTCTGCCTCCAGCTGCCCACTCCCTTCACACAGCAGCAAGACCATTGCAGGACACGCTGGGGCAAACGTTGGTCATTTCAGTTCTCAAAAAATAAGACTTGCAGATCTGATGCACAGAGATACAAAACAAGGGACAGCGATTCGTGCCTCCTGCTCCTTCAGGACTGGCTTTAATGCTGTTTTATAGAAATGCTGCTCCCCAGGCTGAACTTGCTGAGATAAGATGTTGTCCTTCAAGTGGAGGAGGAAATGGAATTACTTTTTTTTTGCACAATGCTGTCAGAAATATGGTTTGAATTCTGGGTGGTCCTGTGTGGGGCCAGGAGTTGGACTCAATGATCCTTGGGGGTCCTTTGCAATTCATACTAGACTATAATTCTAGGACTCTATAAATAAAGTTAAGATCTGTGCATCAATGTGAATGGCAGGCATTGCAACTAGGAGGAAGAAGAGCCTTTCTCTGACAGCTTTGTTGAGTTAAGATACAGGAGGGCACATCACCTGTTGCAGGTTGTGCAATGCTATGGGATGAAGGCAGGGTAAAAGGCCTTGCGATGGTGACGATGGCACACTGCACAACTCAACCCATCATACTGTTTTAGAAGAAGTCAACAAATGCTGTTAGAAACTTCTCTATGAAAATCCACCAAAAAAATAAAGAAGAATGTCCAATTATAATAGTTTAAGCTACTAAAACACGTATCCACCTTCACATCTGCAGCAACAGCTCTGTCGAGGACAAGGCTGCCTGGGTCAACACGCTGAGCAAAGCACCACATCACCTCTTAGAAACAGAGAAGAAAAGGGTCAGGAAATCATTATTTCTGAAAGGCCTCGGTGACCGAGCTCTGTACACGTTACCAGCGAGCAGGAGGCCATCGCCAGCTGTGTGAAAGACCCAAATCACAGATCAGGCACGATAAAGAGCTCAGCCACACAGAAAAGCTCTTTGAGGCGAACACTGCTAGCGGACAGCCCTCCTGAGCAGCTGACTTCTTCACTTGCAAAAGAAACAAAAGGCACTTTTTATATCTTGCACGGATGCAATTACTTTGGAGCTCCACTTATGCTCAGTGGAGTGTGCAGCACCTATAATGGGACAAGGACTGTGCAGTGACCACGGTCCTGTTCACTGCAGAAGATAAGCTACAGATAAGCCTGAGTGGGAGCCTAATTAGCACACAGGCTCAGCCTTTTTGGCTTTTTAATTCTGTAATTCTTTTAATTCCTTACAACAGAATAGACATTTGGTATTTGCCCTGGCACTCGCCCAGGCTTCCATCCCTGCCCCTCTGTTCACACCCAAGCAGGCACTGCTTCACCTCCCGCGCCGCCGGCGGGCTAGAACAAGAGCCCCTTTCTTCCCCTGGGTCCCTCACGCAGGCACGTGGCAGTGAGGAAACCATCAGCTCTCCCGCCAGCTCATGTCTAGCCCAAAGGCCTGAAAGAGCTCTCACAGGTACGGGATGGAGCTGCTGCTCCATCTCCAGGGCCGCGGGGCTGCATCCTGCACCGCCTGCTGCAGGGCTCACTTGTCAGGCACCACTGCAGGACCCCAGGAAATCAGAAACCCCCTCTGCACCCTTGCTTCATGCTTTGCCCACAATGAACTGCAACTTCCTGAGCCTGCCTCGGTCCCTGAGACCAATGCTGACTTCCCAGAGCATGGAGCTATCGGAACCTTGCTGCCACTTTTTGCTAAAATTTATTCATGTTTTTTAGTCTACAACAGAGTTAACCTGTTCACAAAAAAAATCATTAAGCTAGCTACAGAAATAATCCTTCTATTCATTTACATTTTGGTTCTTTATGTCTTTACGTTATGAATTCTTAAAGTTTTCATGATTTGTTTTGACATCATAAAGGCTAAAAACATGCTTTATGGTTAATCAAATGCTGAAGTTCTCACAACTACATCCTTCTAGGGGCGAAGGAGTCATGCTAAAATTGTAAAAGTGGCTACCAGTGAGATAATTAGATCTCATTAAAAATAAATAAAGAAATAATAGGAGACATCAGCTCTTTACTTTTCAAAGGTAAAACCAACCAACGCGATGCATCTCCTTCATAATAAGAAGTTGGCTTTCATCAACCCACTGAAATTCCTCTATTAAGTTGGGTTTGTAATTCTGCTGTTACACCCTCCATGCTGCCACTGTTCAAACTGGACACGTGCAAATCCCAGGAGGCACAGATGTGCCAGTTGGTTGAAGCTGATTCTGCTAAGGGCAATGAAGCAGCCCATGGGCACTGGTTGGACAAAGACATAGCCAAAAGTCCCCGGTGTTGGCCAAGTTTGATTGCTGCTACAGCCACACTGCACTGATGCATCTCCAAGTTCACTAGTAGCAAATTGATTTTTTGGTCCAAGAAGATGAGAAGGGAACATTTCCAATCATGCTGCTGCTCTCCAGCACCCCCCAAGCACTACATCCTCCCTCTGGTGCTTCGTGGGCCCTTCTCTGAATGGGTTCAGCTCACCAACTCACAGGGAAATCAAACACTGCTCTTTGCTGGGAGTATTTTAAATGAGCGTGCGAGTAAAGCAACCCAGCCCAAAGCAAGGGGACGAGGGCCAAGCAGGAAAAAGCCATTTTTTTAAATCACTGTAAATCACCCCTTCCATGGCTGATGAATTTCAAGCGTAGTATTTGGCTCCTTTGAAAGCTTAATTCTCAGCGGCTGCCTCCTCCTCCAAAACCTGGATGGTAGCGGAGCAATAATTGCTTTTGCTGAGCACCATCACGCTTGGCTTGAGGTGCTCCCTCCAGCCCGGGCACACACCCACACCACACAGAGCCAGGAGAAGCCCCCCATGCTGCGGGCTGGCACGTGGTCCTGCCGAGGCAAGTGAGGTGAAGATTTCAAAACATCTCTGGGAAGAGCAGTCCAGAGACATTTTGGCAGATTAGGCTCTATCTTCCTGTTACTTTTTTTAACCTCTCATTTACTAAGGGCCCATGTTCAATATTCCATAAATAATAACAGAAAGTGTTTTCAGTCAAACCGAAGCCCATGGAATAATTTGACTCATTTCAGCAACTGCTGGCAAATCCAAATAAAAGCCTACCCAGTGCTACAGTAAGCATCAACATGCAGAGTAGTTAGGTCATTGGGCACTAGCTTAGGACCCTCTTGAGGTGAAAAAGAATATTATTATTAGGAAAGAATTCATAGCAGCGTAGGATTAAGCTTCATCCAAACACAGATGTGGTGTTGGTTTAACTAAATCCAGCATGGAAATGTTTTATTTATTGCACCAGTGCTGCTACGTTATGAAGCTACAGCCCAGTGCTCATTCTGCTAACATCCAAAGGAGAGTCCCTCTTCTGCTCAGATGAAGAGATGCAAAGATTCCCATCAAGTTCTCGTCTCCAACTCTATTTGCCCCTTCCCATGCATTTGTGAAAATATTTTGCTCACTGTCTCATACCTCCACTATCGCTCCCCACCACACATGAAGCTTTTAATCCTCCTGGCCAAAACCAAGTCAGTTCAACCTGCTCCCATCATTCTGGTTTCTCTCACCTCACACCTGTTCTTTGTCAAGTTTACTGTAGCTGCACCAAGAGGAGGAGAAAACAAAAACACAAAACCCAAGACCCCTGCAAGCATGTCTGACTCCTGTGTAACCCTCTCTGTTTGCCAAATAAACACAGCCTAAGGCTGGCAGGGCAGCAGTGAGGCTCTGGCTCAGCTGCAGGGATGGATGCTTCAATGTGCGCACAAAACCAACTACATTTCCTGCAACCCAAAGAGGAGATTTATTTTTATGTTTTATTTTAAGACTGCAACTGCACCTCTTCTCACCCATTTATCCGCTGCTAATAATTCTATACTGTCATGTCACGGAGTCCAGGCTCCTATGCTGCTTTTGAAAGGAATTCCACCTGCTGGTGTTCAAACTAGAATGAGGAGTAAAATAAACAAAAACTGGTAGGATTACTTTACATTAGCATCTAAAGGCATCAGAGGAATTCCCAGCCACATACCATTAGCTCCATGTGAATGCAGCTAACTACTTCATTCACCTATAAGGCACACTCCATGACTTTCAGCAGAACTTGAGTATAAAAGGTCCCTTTTCTCTCACCCAGATGACAGTGTTCTGCCAGGTGCAGGGTTCGCCCTGTACACAGGATTCCTGTTGGGCACTGCTGCCTACTCTGTCTGCTCTTTGCCCCGTTACGGTGGAGAAAGGCACCTGTCTACCACAACATCAGTGTGTAAAGTCATAGTTGTGTCATACCTACTGTGTAAATACATCTGCATAAGAAGATCTGCCTTTCTTAAGCATAGGATTTAATTCTTGTTGTGCACCTCTGCCAGAGGGAGTTCCATCTGGGTTTCTCCACTAAATTCAGTGGGGCCAGGACTTCTCTCTCACAGTCGTAGTAATCAGCTCTATGGACATGGCAGGGGAAGAGAAGATCTGTTTTCATGTAGACGGCCATTCTTTATCAACAAGAATCACAGAATCATGAAATACTTTAGGTTAGAAGGGCCCTTAAAGATCATCCAGTTCCAACCCCTTGCCATGGGCAGGGTTGCCTCCCAATAGATGAGGCTGCTCAGGGCCCCATCATCCAATGCAAGCATCCCATCCATGCAAGCAGACATGATTTGAAGCAATTCAGAGGTCTGTGATCCAACCTGAAATATTTGGCATTATCTCCTTCTAAAGTCCGCTCACTCAAAAAACTCTTTTTGCCAATCTCCTTTCTCAACTGCACACCCTCCTATTGCGGACTATGCAGGAGCAAATGTTAGTGACCTTTCTAGACAGCTTTCCCTGTTTACGTAAGATAGTAAATGTATAGCTCATAAAAGGAGATATTTTTCCACATGGTACATAATCAGACTGTGAGATATATTTGGTGAGAGAATCCCAAGGTTAATGAAAATGAAAAGAAGGAAGGAGCAGACATTTCATCAAGAGAGTCATAATTAAGTGGCATTTTAACAACTGAACTTCACTATTCAGGGCATACAGGCAATGAAAACATCAAATTCAGGATATTCAACTTATTCAGTCTCTTTTCAAGATGACACCAGTTGCCCTCCTCCAACACAGCCAATGTTGCTCGTTTTGGGGTCAGGACATCAGATCAGACCTGTCTGCAGCACAGCAAACCTAATGCGATTCTGTGATTCTGTAGTGCTGTCATGCGCTCACCAGCTTGCAATTCTCCAGCCCCAAAAGCCCTTCCCATAATCCTGTAGCAGCCTGGCAGCTGAGGTATGATGCAGTAAGGCTACAAAAAGCCTAAAAAGCCAAGGACACAGTTGGGAAAGTGGCAGCACCGGGTAGACATCACCTTTCACCTACATCTTCAGAGCTGCTTCCCCGATAAAAGATTACCTTGGAAAAACAAGCCTGTCACAGCTGCTCGCTCCAGCAGGTCCTGGGACTTGCCACAATACGTCCTCGTAGGACCCGTCCAGGCACTGTTGCTATGTACACATCACCAAACCAACAAAAGTTCACAGAATAATAAAATGGTTTGGGCTGGAAGGGACCTGAAAGCCCACACAGTCCCAACCCCCGGCAATAGTCAGGGTTGCCACCCACCAGCTCAGGCTGCCCAGGGCCCATGCAACCTGGCCTTGAGCACCTCCAGGGACAGGGCATCCCCAGCTCTCTGGGCAACCTGTTTCAAATTATGACATCAATCATACGAAAAGCACCACAACTACCTCTTTTCTTTCCTGATAGGTAAATTGAGACATCAAAGAAAAAGAGCACCACATGACACAGAACAGGCCTGCAGTCACAAGACTGTCAGAAGAACCAGGACTCCTCAGAGATCTGCTTTCAAGAAGAGAGTGTAAAGATCCTGATAGATATTTGCATTTTTTCCTACCTCAAAAGCAGCACAGATTAACAAAGCCAATGAAAATGGCCTGGAAACCTACACTGAGTTATAGTGTCGTGGCCTTGATTTTGATCTTGAAATAACCTGGCTCAAGCTCAACAATCATTTTGAATGTTATTTTTAGGATGCATTACCTTCAAACTTTCAGACTTGTCCTTTAAATAGTTTGACACATTTGATATCTTTTCCATTTTTTTCCATGAGGCTAAAAACACGATCTCTGAAGTCACATTTATCAAGGGAGACTTGTCCATCATCGGTATCTCAGTAAGTACATTTCCAATGAAAGAGCTGTTAGTTTCGCAGCAGATGCAGGCTTTCCCAACACCTACCACCACAAAATGCATCATGTTGATAACCAGATATGGCAAAGCCAGCCTGCTCTTTCCACAGCTAAACTAAAGTTTTGGCCTTGAGTTGAAGAATCCTAATTTAGCTGGTAGCTTATTCTCACTGATGTGGACAGGAATCAAATCTGAGGAAGAATTCACTCCCTCAGAGCTACAATTTCTCAGAGCTATCAACCGGAGTCCTTTTGGCTACTCAAGCTGGACTCAAATGGTTTGTTGCACGCAAGAAATAAGTATTCTCAGCAACTCTGAACACATTTTTATTTTCTTTGTGGAGGTCTCCACCAGGTTTGGAAATGCATACAGCTGCTACACATTCCATACATATGTGATTCCCATATCAGCACTACCATCAGTCAGCACCACACAAAAGAGGGAAATTCCTGGTCTTTTAACTGAAAGAGTCACACTGGTAGAGATCTGCATGAATGCAGTCAATCCAATATGACAGCATCCTATCTTCCTTTCTTTTCATTCATGTTATTTGTGTTAATGTTGGCATAAAGCCACTGAAGGCAGCACGTGGGACCAGGACAGGAGGAGTCTGTTTCCTGCACAGTGGAACAGTGAGGCATAAAGAGGGGGGATTAGAGACCTTGTGATCCTCAACTGCCTTAACATCACCACTTCCTGCCACCCTCTTCCTCGTTATGCCCCCCACAGAAAAAGACCTCTGGAAAACCATGAAATTGCCTTCTGAATCCAAATCCTCGAGCATCTCCATGGACATGGGCAACCTGGAGGAATTTACTGTACATAATTTTAAATGGTTCAGTTGCATCAGTGAAGTCCTATTCACCAGGATGTCCTGAGGCGCGCTTGGCATTAATATATCAGCATCACATCTCCGCATATCTGAAAGAACCAGGAATAACTCCGTAGAGTTTGAACCGTGCAGAGACCATGTGATGAGCCTTCCAGTGAAATTGATGGGCTTTAAACATAGTAACACAGCAATCACCAGACAAGACCAAACCCAACCACCATCCTTGCTCAGCATCTGGTCTCCAGTCTCAGATGTTTGGAGAGCAGAGTCACGTAGCCAGCAGGCACAAGGACTCTCCCGTCATCACCCACCATCGGGTACCAGCATCCGCAAGTGACCTGCTGCACTCTCCAGCTTAAATTAAAAGTTTAAACTAATCACCAGCTGTGACTTGAAGCAGCTGAGGTGCTGACACAGTTCCCCTTCTGCCACAGATGGGGACCACAGCAGCCTCCAGGAAGCAGAGCAGACACAGAGAAGACAACATCTACCACGGCAGTTGCATCGCCAGGAGACCACCTGCCACAGCCCTTGCAGGTCCATGTAACCACAGGGTCACGGATTAAACCAAATAGGTATTTTTATGTAGATATATTCATGTGTTATCTCACAGATAGACTTCTTACTGTGGGTTTGCCCCATCAGACCTATTCTGACTCTCACACCAGGGTCTGGCAGTAAAGGAGGGTGCTGGGCTCCTAAAACAAACAGATGAGTCCAAGTCAGATAACTCATGCATTTGCTACTCACTATTCTCCATTCCTCTTCCCAGAAACAAGCACAGAGTACTACCAGTAACCCATTTCAGGTGACTTTAATATGCCGAGTTGCAAGGCATGATAACATCTAAAGAGGGGTTATACGAAAGAAAGTGACAGACTCTTTATCAGGGCCTGTGGGGATAGGACAAGGGGAAACGGCTTCAAACTGAAAGAGAGGAAATTCAGGTTACATTTAAGGAAAAAGTTTTTTACAGTAAGGGTGGTGAAGCACTGGAACAGGTTGCCCAGAGAGGTGGTGGAAGCCCCATCCCTGGAGACATTCAAGGTCAGGCTGGATGGGGCTCTGAGCAACCTGATCTAGCTGTAGAAATCCTTGCAGTTTGGCAGGGGAGTTGGATTAGATAGCCTTTAAAGGTCCCTTCCAACTCAAAAATTTCTATAATTCTATGATCTGAGCTGTTTCACTTGATGTTTCCCATTTCCACGTGTCCCAGAAAAAACAGGAGAAATGTGTTTCTCCCAGAAATGTGCCAAGGAGAAGGGCAGCACAGGTGACCAGGTCCCCACGTGCTTCAACCATCCCAGCTAAACCTCCTCCACATCAAAATCTTGCTTATTACATCACTGTGGTTACATACCACACTGACTTCAACTGCACTGCAAAATCTCTTATTCAGTAGCTCAGGTGCTGGCCCAACAGAGATGAGTTCCCATAACCGACTTGTATGGACAGCCCTCCATAAAGGCAAAGCCACCCAGCATGCTGGTAAGCAGCGAGGCACGAAGAGGTTCTGCTCTCTAGTGAACAGAGGGCATCTGGTTCCAGTGTGTAACCAAGGCAAAGCATCAGGTCTTCAGAATGGTCCCTCTCTCCCTTCTTCCTCCCTCACTGCCAAGACTGAGAAACAATAAAAGTTGGATGAGGAAATGAGGGTGAAAAAAAACAATCCACAACATTACATCATGGTTCACTTTTTGTTTCAAACAGCTGCAGCAGAAATTCTGCTTTTGCTGTCTTTTCTCTTTTTTTTTTCCTTCCCTTCCACACAAATGAAATGAAGCATGGAAAGCAAGGGCCCTGCCAGTGTCTGTTCTGCATTGACTGTTCACTTCTAATGCCTAGCAACAGAGATGGACCTCAAATTACAACCACAAAAAGCACAATTGGATAGGTAAACTTTTCCCAGAGATAAAGCCCTTATTTACAGCAGAGTGCACCCCTATTTCAAGTTGCACTGCTCCAAAAAACAACTTCAATCATCTACAGAAGGGGCTTGTACTGACTTCCCCACATGGGTAACTGGAGCTGCAACAAACCCACAGCGCCAAGGGGGGCCCTTGAAAGCCAGGTGAACCATGGCACTGCCTACAAGCTTCAGGGTTTCACTTCAGCTCCCAACATCCCCGTTAAAAAGATGCAAATACTTTAAACAAATAACTGAAGCACCTGCCAGTCTGAAGAAAATTGGAAGTAGAAATTTCATGTTAGCAGCAGAAAGTCTACTATGAACACAAACATCACAGTTATAAGAACTATATCTTCTTAGTCACCAGTACAAAAATTAAAACCAAAAGTAAACATGCAATCATATTAAATGCATGTTTTATACCCCATATTGCCAAACAATCCTGCTAAAAAAGACTCAAACACAAAAAATAAACAGTTTCAGTTGTTGCTCGTTCTAAGAACCACATACCTTTTCATAAAGACACCAAGCTTGGGCCTTGGTTCCAGCAATGGGGGAAGATCAGTCTTAGTTGTGTGTGGTCCCACTAGAAATTCTGTCACTCTCCGCAGGTGGACTGGCATCAACCCCCCCATTTCTCCAAGCATAAGGCTTCAGCAAGAAGACTCAATACTGCATCCCTATGACCCAGATGTTGCCAGAGGCTGAGAAGGGACAGTCAGGGATGTCAGCACAGTGGGACTGTAAGCGCAACATGATTCTGGCAACTGACAGAGAGCAAAGTGTTTCTGGCAGATTTAAAGATGTAAGGCTGTATCGGTAACAGCAAAATACCTTCAGATATTATGCTCCATCTGGAAGCCTACATTCAAGAAGAATGAACTTGAACAGAACCCATAAGAGCAGCCAGGAGCAGAAGGGGAATGATGAGTCCCTCTTACATGGGAGCAGAGAGCTGCCAGTGTTTAACCTGCACGGCTCTAATGGGACAAAACTGCTCTTCTCATCAGAGAGTAATTTAAGCTGAAGGGCAATATTGGCACAAGAGCAAATGAGTATAAGCCAGCTATGAACAGCTTCAGGCTGGAGTAAAAAGATTCTCAACTACGCCCAGCTCTGGATGCTTTCCAGCAGCAGCAGGGCAGGTGGCACAACCAGCACTAAGATGCAGTTTGATAAATGTACTGGTGAGACTGTACCCCTTGGTTGCTCATGAGGGTATGGAAGGAGTCTTCATGATGCCAGCAGCATTCTGCACTCACTTTCCTATGCTCATTGGCAGAATCTCTTACTTGGCTTGTTCTTATCCTCCCTCATCTGCATGCCACAGCTGTTACAACCATCCACTGTGATGGGAACTCATGGACATTTAACAGGAAATTCCAGCAACCCAAGGGTTTAATGGACTGCTGTAGAGAAAAGTATAATACACCTGATTTTGCAGGTGCAGCAATAAGGATAGGAGGAAATCTGTTTCTGCAGCAAAGGGAATCTCAGCATTGTGCTGTGCATGTAGGATTAACAGGAATTACACACCAAGCTCCAACTACCAGCAAGAACAAAACCACAGTGACAGACATTGCCACGTTATTCCACTTCTCTAAGCACAGCCCCACAATAATAAGGCTTTTAATCGAGCATGACTTCTGTCACCCAAGACTCCACCACTCCCATCTATCACTGTTCCTCCTGTGCACACTGCAATAAATCCAATATAATCTCCTCTCAGTTAGTATATATGAGAGTGCGGCTGTTCCTACCAGTGTGTCTTCACCCCACTGCCCAGCAGTCCACCTGCTACAGCAGACAATACTGTTTCTTATCCCCCAAATGCTTCCATCTCCTTTATGCTATGTCTTGGGAGATTACTGCTCGGTGTTCACCTAAGCCATTTATTTTCAAAGGCACTCAAATTATTTTCCTGTACCTCTAATAGGCTTCCAGCTTTCAGATCCATATGTTTAGATAAAAAATAACTTCTCAAGTCCAACATTGAGAGTTCAGCCTTTCAGCTGCAGATTTTCAATGAGCAGATCTCAATTAAGCCAGTAAATGAGGCTGCTGCCTTGCCAATGTGTGACACCATTTCCTTCTGGACATCCCCCATGGCTTAGATACAACTACCAGGATATGCAAATCGATTCATTTCTTGCATTCTAGCACAATGCCTGATGTGGGAGCTGCAAGGGTTTTCATGAGATCAGTGGGTTTGTAGCAGACAGGACACCCCCAGCTCTCTGTGAGGCTGGGAAATCTGTCCCAGCCTTTTTGCTGAGCTCACTGAAGTCGGGACCCTTTTTGCCCTCAGGCTCTCAGCCAAGCAAACAGGACAGCCTGGCTGCGTGCAGGCAAGGCTGCAGCATGGGCTTTACCAAGGCTGAAATAACTCCCAATGGCATTAAGGATACAGAAAAAAGACTGAGCACAGGCAAAACCCCAGCTCCTGTAAAGCACAGGGGCAACTGGATGGCTACAAATAAACCATCCCACAAAAAAACAGGGAACATCCACTAGAATGTTCCAGTCACAGCTTCTCAGGAATAACCAGGTGTTACCTTCTGACCTTTCAATCAAGGCTGAGGCAGCACCTGAGTTTCCTCTCACAGAACAAGCCCGAGCTGAGGCAGGTCCTGCTGAGCACCACCAGCTGTCCCAGGCGCTGACAGCTGAGTGCCAGCTTCCTGGAAGAGTTCCACCTTCCGCAAAACCTCCTCTCGTCCTCCCCAGCCAAAGCCTCCCCACCCTCCTAGGCAGAAACTACAGCCGCCAATTGCCCCGGGCTGCTGCGATTACTTAATGTTTGGACAAAACATTTGAAAGCAAGGAGCCCTGCGAAAGCATTGAGAATTATGCAAATACAAAGCAAACAGGAAGCACTGGCATTTTATACGTTTGCCCTCATTCTATCAAAGCCTCGCAGCGATAATGTATTTCTCCTCCAATAAAAGCTGCTGGAATCGTTTCACCTGCTTTAATGCACCCATACTTAGACATTTCCACGTGCCAAGAGTGCATGAATTAAATCAGTATCTCCAATTCATTTAGATTTAGTGTAATGGGGAGAGGAGACCTTTGCAAAGGGAATCCACTTCTCATTTCAGACCTTTGGCCAGGCTCAACTGGATGGATATTTATCATTTACTTACCACCCCTGCCTGTTCCCATTGCTATCATCCCGTCACCATAGATGAGATCAGCTTCTGAGCATGGTTGGCCTACACAGGCTGAGATAGAGACTAAAGAAAGCAATCAGGCACATTATGGGAGAGAGCCAATGGTATGGTGCTGTATGATATGACTAGAGGGAACGGACTCAAGTTGTGCCAGGGAAGGTTCAAGTTGGACATTAGGAAAAAATTCTTCTCCAAGAGAGTGATCAGGGCCTGGAACAGGTTGCCCAGGGAGGTGCTGAAGTCACCATCCCTGGAGGCGTTCAAGAAATGTCTAGATGTGGTACAGAGGGACATTGTTTGGTGGTTTAGTGGGCAATGCTGGAGGCAGGTGAACGGTTGGACTAGATGATCTTAGAGGTCTTTTCCAACCTTAATGATTCCATGATTCTATATTTGCCTTGGAATAGGTTGTCTGCATTCTAGAGCAGCAAAACATCCACATCGTTGTAAGTGGCCAAAAAAAAATTGAAGAATTAAATGTCAAATCAGTGAAGATTTTTTCTACAGGTAAGTGCTTTGGTATTCACAAAATATATATTCCACCTCACTATTCAAAGATTTCCTTCCCCCCTTAAATCTCAAACACATGGGAAAAAGAATCCACATTGTTGCAAATTCCCCATCCTCACACCCAAAGGCCCATTAGCTCCTTTCCACAGACAAGAAACCAAGACATCTCACATTTGCCTTGGCTCGATCTGTACTTAAGATTTGCTAGCAGCTTGTAAAATGACAAAAAGAAAATTAAAAAATATATAGATGCGTCTCCAAAATACACTCACAGCCCTAACTATGCTGACAAAATGCAAGTGATGTAGAACTGGCTTTACAGAGGCTGGAGAAGCCAGTCTGCAGCCACACTCCACGTACGTTGCTTCAGCAATAAACTCCCCCCAAAAGTGCTGCTTCCTCCTTCCCTACAGTTAGGCAGGGAATTGATCTGGCTGAAAAATAACCTGGCACAGACACTAAAAAAACCTAGAACACCTATAAACTTCATAGTGTGTATGATCGCTCTATCAGAGCAGCTTTAGGTGTACAAGGGACAGTGAAACTTGGATCTGGTACCAGGAACTCCCAGCTGACACCACTGAACATAGGTGCTGCTGGCTTTTCTCTGGGGATAACACTTATCCTAGCACAAATACCTGTAATAATGAAAAAGTAAGAACATTGCAAGACAAAAAGAACAGTCTCATATCCCCGCAAAACACTTTGCTCATCAGAATTTAAACCCCCTGCACCTCTCTGCCTCTGTGCACGTGTGTATACAAGCATGCATGAGTGTGCACAAGCCTTCAGTTCTGTGCACCAACCTTCAAGCAATGGAAATATTCTATAATCTTTTGAAGTGCATACAGGGCCTAAAACAGCAGCACATTGTGGTAATATAACATCATTAATGTCACTTACTTACTTCATCCAGGAAATTAATCTAATCGGCTAAAATAACAGGACAGCCAAAACTTGGCTCCAAAGGCAGAAGCTGCCCGTGCAGGGCGGCCCCACTCTGCCGCCCACTGTGGAACCATTTAACCCCTGAGGCCACCCCCTGGGGGATGTTCACTGCATCTTATGCTATGAACAGTCCCAGGGACTTGGTTCAATGCTCTATTCCTCACCCTGTTCAATGGAAGCAAAGGTCGGGTGCTGGTTTTATTCTTCTTAACTACTTTTAGTTTTACGTACATCTTTCGGGGAGGGAGGTCTAATCACAATGAGTTTAACGGAGTAGCTCAATCTGAATTTAAAAGCACAATGTGAGTTGGTTTTCAGAACAAAAAGCCAAAAATAAGCTACCCTAAAAAAAAATAATCAATACTTAATGTTCTTTTGGGTTTTAGACTCAGGCAGCTGTAGGAACATCTCTGGGAAAGTGACAGTGAGCTTACGTCAGCGCAGTGTATCGTCGAGCTGTGGGAGCTGGGTGCCCATCCCCATACTGAACCCTCCTTGTGAATCAGTAAATCCCATTGAGAAGCTCTAGGAACAGGTGCTGGTTGCAAAAATGAGGTATTTTAAGGTGCTCCTCTCCCTGTTGCCCTGGCCTCTGGGGCAGGTGGCTGGGTCACCCGGCTGGGTGAGCTGGGTACCGCTGTGCTCTGACAAGTGGGGAGACAGGGCTGCATTCTTCGCTGATGAAACAGCAGTGAAAGGGCTCTCACTGCTTCTCTGCCCATTAGTCAGCACGCAGGAACAAAAAAACAAAGCAAAGCAAATCCGCTCTGTAGTATTAGGGATTATGAGTCACTTTGATTCCCCCCAAGCCGTGATTCATTCGCTTCAGCCTCACAGCTCAGAGGCACAGACTCAGAGCAGCCTCATGATTTCAGGCTCCCCCTGCAAATGGGGGGGGCTTTCTGCTATCTCACTAATTAACTCTCCTTTGCAGTCAGCGGTTAAGAATTCCAATTTTATTCCCCTCCTCCGCTCAGCTCCTGGGCACGGGGCCGGAGGGGCCGAGCACAGCACGCTGGGGCCACGTGCCTGTGGATGCTCAGTGCCCAGGAGCTCGTCACAGCCCCGTGGGAGCCGCGTGACCGCCGTAAACACGCACAGCCCCACAGCCGGCGCCTCCAGCGAGGGGGGGCACGTTCAAAGGGAGACAAACAGGAGGTTACTCCAGGCCAAAGGGATGGCCAGCTGCAAAGGGATTCATGGGAGGCATGGGGAAAACACCAGGACAGGGATACAGCTTCAGAAAGGTGGTAGTCGTTGGTCGGTGACAAGCAGTGCTCCATGCAGCAGGTGGGCACCCTGGGGACAACCCTGGGGTGCCTCTAGCCCGGCCTCTTGTGCCATGCCCATGGGCCAAGCTGTGCAGGGATAGTTGTACCCACACTCACCACCACGCACCCCATCACTCCGTTTCTTTCAGCAGCATGCCTCTGAGGCAGAAAGTGTGTTTTTTTGTTTCTATCTCCCGCAGTATACCTGGAAGGTGACCTGGGTCCCAAACTACCCAGCAGCTCCACTCAGCCCCAGAGCTCAAGCCTAGCTCGCTAAGCACAGCTCCAGTGTCACCAGGTTATCTGAGAACATGTTTAAAGACGTCCTCCAGCACCTTGCTAGGACACAAAGCACTATCTTGATGGGCCAATCTTCAGTTGTCCAGTCTGACACTTCCCTAAGTTGTATTTCCTCACCTGCCTGGAACTGTCCCAGTGTAGCCCCCAGGACAAGTTCAAGCTCAGTGGGATGTAATTCAGAAGCAGGACAGTGGGGCCGCACATACTCAGATGGTGATTGAGGCACTGGCACAGCTGCCCAGAGAGCTGTGGGTGCCCAATCCCTGGAGGCACTCAAGGCCAGGCTGGATGGTTTCCCGGGCAGCCTGAGCTGGTGGGTGGCACCCAGCCCACATCAGGGGGTTGGAACTGGATGGGCTTTAAGGTCCATGCCAATCCAAGCCATTCTACAACTCTACGATTTCTAGCTAGAGAGACCTCCTCACTTTGTGTTTTCAGCAACGCAAGTAATGAAGCCTAAGAAACAAGACCTCCGAGCAGCATCCCACTCAGCCTGCCCACTCCACTTGCAATTTTAAGTAAAAATCAATCACAGCTGCAGGACAGGCTTCTGTGGAATAAGGGGAGAAATATTGCTTTGTGTATTCTGTAGTCTGCGCAGCTCCCTCCTGAACACAGTCATGCTGGTGCTGCACAAATATTAAGCACAAAGTGATCCCTGCTGGACTGAACAAAACAAGGAGTCTTGCAGCCTCTCTGCATTTGGATAATAACAACAGCAGATAAATTCCACATTTCAAACAAGGATGAGACATTAAACAGAGCCTCTGTAGAAAGACTAGGTAGAATAAAAAAAAAAACAATAAATCCTTATGTTCTTGGCAATGAAGTGATTGGCAGCAAAAGCCAGGAAGCACAGCCTCCTTTCCCCTGATACCATAGTGCCCTGCAAAACCCAGTGCACTAGAGTTCAGCTGCTTGCCCAGAGGGTAAGGCTGCAAAATATGGAGCGAAGAACTACCTCTGATAGCTTCCTCAGGCTCGACTAAAAAACTCACTGTGTTCCCAGGTTCATATGCATCTGTGAGCTCGTTACTCCATTCTTCCCAGAAAGACTGTATAAGGGCACTTCAGCAAGTCTGAGATGGCAGGTGAAGAGCACCTCACCTTCTCCAGCACAAGAGGCTGGACAAAAAGGGCAGGAAAAATGCAGGGTGAAGTAACAACAAGCCGTTTTCTCTGGTACTGCTGCACAGGGAGACACTACAAAAACATTAACCCTTCATAAGCCTCCTAAAGGGATTTCTGAGGCTGAAGGTCAAAACCAAACATTAGTAAAGGAAGGCAGGGAAGCAGGGAAAAACCTTACCTCCTTTCATTTTTTTGGCTTAATGGTTACTTCTGTCCTGCACGCTCCAGACGAAGTCACTGACTCAAAGTACAGTTTTTACCCTTTCAATATCAAGGTTCCTAGTATCCTACCTACCCTGGAGGCACTCACACTCCTCCTGTCCACCACCTCATCTCCCAGGGCCAGACTCTGCACTGTTGCTACAGGAGGCAGACATAAAATAGAGATCTTCTCCTGGAGGCTTCAAAGAAGTACTTTCGTTCTGAAACACTACAAGTGTCAGCAAATCTGCATCTTAGCGGGAGACACTGTTCCTCTGCTCTCGCTATCCGACTTCCAAAAAAAAAGTCCTGTTCATTTTACAGTATCAACCAAAATAATGTCAACAATTAAGACTCCATTTCAATATCCTTTTCTTCCTTAAGAAATAGCTTTTAGATTAATGATTTAAGAAAACTAACATCAAAGTCTTAATTTACTAAAATCTGATAGAATCTATTTAAAGACATAAAAAGCGTGAAGCTGCAATGAGCTGTTAAGTTTGCAGATATTACTAAATTAGGAGGAGCTGCTGACTCCCTCAAGGGCAGAGAGGCCTTGCAGAGAGATCCTGACAGACTAGAGGGCTGCGCAATCACCAACTGCATGAAGTTAACAAGAGCAAGTGCTGGATTCTGCACCTGGAACAGGGAAACCCTGGCTCTATGTACAGTCTTGGGGACAAGAGGCTGCCCAATGGAAAAGCATCTGGGGGCTCTGGCTCATAGCAAATTAATCAGAGTCAACAGTGCACCCTGGAAGCCAAAAGGGCCCCAATCTCCTGTGGTGCATCAGAGGCCCAGCACTGCTGGCCCACTTTGCTCTTAGTGGTGTGGCGTCAACTCCAGCACTGTGTGCAGTTTTGGGTGCCACAATATAAAAAGGACATAAAAGTATCACAGAGTGTCCACAGGTGGGCTACGAAGATGAGGAATGGTCTAGAGGGCAAGATGTATGAGGAGTGGCTGAGGTCCCTTGGTTTGATCAGTCCAGAGCAGAGGAGGCTGAGGGGAGGCCTCATGGCAGCCTACAGCTCCTCACAGGGAGCGGAGGGGCAGCGCTGAGCTCTGCTCTCTGGTGACATTGACAGGAGCCAACGGAATGCATGGAGCTGTGTCAGGGGAGGGTCAGGCTGGATGTTAAAAGAAAAGTTCTTCACCAGAGGGTGGTGAGCACGGAACAAGCTCCCCAGGGCAGTGGTCACGGCCCCACACTGCCAGGGTTCAAGAAGTGTTTGGACAACGTTCTCAGACATAGGGTTTGAATTTTGGGCAGTCCCGTGTGGAGCCAGGAGTTGGACTCAACAATCCTTGTGGGTCTCTTCCAACTCAGGTATTCTGTTCAGTTATTTTAAATACATTTTTCAATATGCATGAAACACAGTGGATCTGGAGGTCAATCCAAGTTCCATCAACATGTTCTGATGCCCTGCACTGCAGGCAAGCTTACAGACAGATTTCACCTTTAAAACACATCTTGTTTCTGCTGTGTGGGGAAAAAAAGGTGTTCATGGATCCAGCAAAACTGAGGCAGAGGGACTCTCATCTTCATTTCCACAAGGAAAAACCAAAAAATTGCAAGAGCAAGGCTGTTCATTTTTCTGTCCACACAGATGAGCAACACCTGGGTCAGGACAAGAACTGCTCACTCTGAAGAGTCATGAGAGATGAGGTACAGGTTTTCAGACATGTTAAGAAACCTGAGGATCACATTAGCAAGATTTTCCCATCATATCAGACATACCCAATATCTAAGTAACACTAGGCCATGACAATCACCACAACATACTGAACTTGACCCATGTCTTCACGCACTTGGGGAAGCCTACTCTATCAAAACCAAATTATCAGTTAATATTGTCCTATTTTGCAATAAAACCCAGCTGCAATACTGCACCATACCATGGGGAGACAAACACACACAATGGCAGGAATGTTCATGCTTCCAGTATCTTTGATAGTAAAATAAAGAACATTCATCCAAATAATACTTGCTAGCAAGAGCTCTCAAATGTACTGAGGTTTTCTAAACATTACTTCCTTACTTGAATTACCATCTCTCTTATATGAGTGCTATCTTAGTTAGCTACCTAGCTAGAAAAACACCTCACCCTTTAACAACCACAGGTTAACTACATCAACAGTGGAGGCAGCAGAGGGTGTTTACAGAAGGATGAACACTTACTCCAAAAGGAAAAGCAAGAGCTGAGAGAAGACAGGAAGGAAATAATGAGAGGATAGAAGGTATTTATGAGTATGAATCACACATTTCCCTAGACAGACATCTTTCCATTAATGATGAATATCATAATTCCCCTAAATAATGCAAGGGAAAGATGTTTAATCATTTAAAGGTATCATCAATAATAAATATGTCAGCTCCATATGCTAACATCACCCTTCTTCCCTGCTCAGAGATTGTTCTAAGGTAAAGACTAAAATCATCGTCACCTTTCAATTTTGGAAAGATGCTTCAATATCACAGCCACGAGAACTAAGAAAGTATGTAAGACAGAGAAATGGAAGGCAAGGCACACTCACAACGTGTGCAGTCTAAAACCTCTTTACACCTTGCCTGCAGCTCCCATGTGATAAAGAAGCAAGGAAAGTGTAGTTCTTATTTGCTCAGAGTAAGCATGTATGAGCCCAGATATGCACTGAGATAGCTCAATCCAGTTAGAGCCCTTTCCCAAGCTCACGGAGTTACCCTTGCAGCCTTTCCAGGGTGGACCATGCTGAGAGTAAAGCAAGAGGACGCTCTCAGTTCCCTGGCCACCCTGCCATAAGCAAGCAACCAGGGAGGATGCAGGAGGACCAAGGGCAGGGCCAGGATACGAGAGTACAGGTCTCAGCTCAAGGACAGCGCGTGAAAAACAGCACAATGAGATATTACACTGAACACAGGGCAGCTGCACTGTTTCCAGAGTCAGCACATCAAAGACATGCCACGTGCCAGCTGTGCCAGCAAAGGACACAGCAAGAGGAGAGTACCCAATCGAAGGCAAGCAAGGATATCACCACGAAAGGAAAGGAGCACAAGGGAACCAGCACACACGCTGCCTGCAGCATTGCAGACACAGGAGCGACTGCACAGGGATCAAACCAGGGCTCCAGAAGCAAACCCACACGTGAGGGGTACAGGGCTGCGACGTGAGCGCTAAGACCCATGTCTGGATGGGGAGAAGCAGGAAACGATGCTTGCAACACTTCAATACTAGATTTCTCAGGAAGAACAAAACGGACTTTAAGAGCCCTAAGTCACGTTGCTGCAATGTTGCCAGCAAAAGTCAATGTGCTCACGGCATGAGCACCTCTACATCCCCGTAAAATCACACAGGTTTCCCAGCTCACCTCGGGACCAACTCCTCTCAGCCAGCCGCCATCTCGTCGCCGCTCTGGTCTCACCCTCCCCAAGGCGTGGGCAGTCCCGACTTAATGCTCTGTCGTGATGAAATCGTAATCCCAAGGGCTGCTGCTGCCATGGCAATCCCAGAGACTGTAAACAAATGCAGTAGTTAAGCTGTGCAGAAGTGGTGCGAAGAGCCACAGGTCTGCTTTGGGCAGTTCTACTCACCTAAGTAGTAGGGGAAAAGGATAAGGAAATAAGAGGTCAAAACTCTCAAAAGACACCATATTTCCAAACTGTGGGCACGTTTTCCAGAAAAACTCTTCCTTGCAAATACAGGAGAGATGTAGGAAGCAGGGGAGTCAGGCTGCACAGAAGAAAACCAGTGGAAACGATGCCAAAGTAATTTACTGGCATGCCTAAAATAAAGGGGGGTAACCACCATGGGGAAAATCTAAACCCAGTTCCACACAGCCATCTAAAGCATGCAGTGTCTCACAGAGAGGAAACCCAGCCTGATGTCTCTGCCAAATTTCTGTCAGGGTTTGGGGTGGGACAGAAAGTTTGTGCCACCAAACCGTGATTTGTATTGTTTCAACTTTTTCTCTTTTCCCTTGGAGTCACTCTTCTGATTTAGAATCTATGCTATTTTAAGCAACTCCACTAAAAAACAGGATTTAATGCTTGTTTGGGCTGACCATAAAAATCTTTTCCACTGGAACAAAGATTTAAAATGACTCAAAATGACTTTACAATGGGGGGCTGATTATCAAGAGGACCAGAATATCCTCTTACTAGAAAAATGTTCACTGGTCTTTCCTGAACCTCATGGGGTGGTATTAACTCAATGGCTTGTTCAGTTGTGTACAGGCAGTAAAACCTGTCTTCAGATCTAGGAAAAATATTTGTTGTAATAAAGGAAAAGAGTATGTATGTGTGTGTATCCATACATGCACATACATGATTATTGTCAACAAAAAAGATATAGGAAAGAAAAACATGAAATCACAGAAAACAAGGTGGAAAGGATCAAAGGACACACTCCACCTGCTTGCCTGAAGAAAAACAAGCTTAATTAAGACTTTTTTAAAATTATTATTTCCCTATTTTACAAGTCCCATGCAAATACTTAAGGCAGTTTTTAAGAGATCTACAGAGGAGAACTAGACTTCAGAAACACTGATGTAATGCCTCATGAGTATGCTATATTATTTAATTTATTTTTTTAAAGTCTTATTTATACAGGTACAGTATTCCCATGTGTAGGTTGGGCAGTTGCCCAGGCAGAGGCAGAACCACAGCCCAGGTCTGGGGAAGCCCAGCAGTACCCACAGGAAATATTTCCCAAACACTGAGCATGCAGATGTAGGAGGCAGTGTGAGCTCCACCACCAAACCTCCCGTCAGCCTCACCAATACAAGAGCACGGAGCTGCTTTTGCTCTATTCCATGCATCCACACTATGGCAATTTCACTGTTTTTTCTAAGGTTTTTTGGCTGGCTCTGTCCGCTACACAGCCTCACTGCAATGCCTGCAAAGCAGCCAGGATGGGCCAGACTGCCAACTGCTCGAGCTGCCCCTGCCACGGTGCCCAAAAGTTGGAACGAGGCCACCAAAGCCACAAGGACGGAAGGAAGGAGTCAGGACTCAGAAAGGGCCCCGCAGCCCCAACACCAAAGGCTGAGGGAGATAAAGTGGGGCAGCAGCACACAGCCAGAGAAACCCTGCCCTCTTTATCACGCCTTGCTGATGGAACATCAAAGGAAAGTATGCGCAAAATCCACAGTTTGCTGTTAAGCAGAACGGCAGATTAGATTCTAAGGCAGCAAATAATCAGTGACAAGCCTACAAACTCACTTAACAAATGTCAGAGCACCATATAACAGAGACTTCTGTCACAATCACACCAACCTGGATCCAAACTAGCAAGCGTAAAGTTTTGGAAGACTTCCCTTCTCTNAAAAAAAAAAAAAAAATTACCATGCAGAGCAGAGCACTGTGCGTAGAACTTCTATTTACAAGTTTTCTGGCTGCTCTTTTATCACCAGAATTCACTGGAGAACTCAAAAGCAATCACTGCTTTACAAGCACGCTCTGCTCTGCGTGGTTCCTGCACAGAGCTGTACGCTGAAGACGTCAGCAGGGCGGCATGGGCCGAGCGCCTCGCGAAGCAGCTGTGGCATACATTCCTCTTGCTATGTCAAAAAGCAGCTCTCAGTTTCTACAGTATGCAATAATTATTTTGCTAATCACAGGGTGCTCTGTGCTTCTCAACCTGAATTATTATTATTATAGTTGGCTCAGCTGCGAACGCGTCTGCTTTCCACACACACAGCGCTCGGCTGAAGGAGAGGGGTGGGGGGCTTCAAGCCTTCACTGGTTGCAGCCTAAACCAGTGAATGGCATTCCAGCATGTAATTTCTTTTAACAGGAAAAATAGTGTCTTTCAGGAGGTTTTCCACTTTAAGCTAGAAGCAAATTGCCACAAAAAGAAAAAAAAAAATACCGGGTAAGGCAACATAACACTTACTATGGCCTTCTTTCAACTCACCAGCTCAGAGTTATATTTATCTCTCAACTTCAGCCTAGAAACATATTTCATCTAGAAAAACTTCCTAGCTGCTTAAAAGAGACACTCAAGCAGCAAAGGCCACACACTTAGATACTGGGGGAAAAAAAGAGAAAAAAAGATTTATTTGTTTAGATGCTGTCAGCTAGCTGAAATCTTCCACCTACAACCCATAAACAACCCCTGCAGTGGGCAGGCATGGCCTGGGCACATGCCAGCCTGAGCCTGAAATGTTGTGGTAGAAAATGACACGATCTGGCCGCTTGCTAGCCAGCTCCTTCACTTTCACTCACTTCTTCTAAAAACACCTGGTTTCAACCAGTGCCAGCAGCAGGACGCTGTGTAAGGAAAACACGAGCATCTGTCCTGGCACAGCACTCGAGCCCAAAATGCAGGAGGAGCAGCAGGGCAAGCTTTGCCACCAAACACTAACCTGGAACAACCCGGGACAGTGACAGCTCTGCACTGAGTAGATCTGGCTTTTATAAGCAATTCCTCCTGCCAGGCTTCCTCAGACAAGACTCGCTCCTCATCCATCTCAAGGCAATGTCCTCTGCACCTCCCAAGCCAGCCCCACGCCAAGAGCTGTAGCTAATAAAGAAGTGCAGATGCATTCCATGTGCAGTGGGACTGAAAGCACCACCAAACTCCTCATTAGATAAACAATCTATCCTTGCTGTGAATTAAAACAGGGTAAAAATCTTGTTTGGGTAAGCTCGGGAAATAGGATCAGGTCCGAGTGTCTTGAAAATAGAAACCCGCCCTAACAATTGGCATTAGCTGGGCCTCATCTGCCAGAGTCAGCAGAAGGATCAGGCTGTGTAATGTCCTGAAATAGCCCCTCACCCAAGGGGGGCAGAGGTGGGTGACACGGGACACAGCACAGCCTGGGAGAGGAGGCTGCACTGCAGAGACATTTGGGGAAAAAAAAAATGAAGAGTCATCCTGAGTGAAACATAACACCCCGTGTTTACATCTCTCTTAAGAAGTCTCGCATATCCTCAGCAACATGAGCAGGAGGGTTTAGAGATTGGCTTTTGTGTGTTCGCCCTGATGACACCACTTGAAATGTTGTGACTGCATCACCCCTTTCCGAAAGGCGACCGCCATCCAGTGAAAGCTCCTGGACATACCCGCACCAACCTCACATGTTGGAGAGATCACCCGACCTGACCGCTGAGGAGCGTGGGCTGAGCACGCTCAGGAATTGTCACCCACTGAAGAAACGCTTGGGCACAGCTGCCAACGCTGCAAAGAGGAGCCTGGAAAGCATTGGCTTTCCAGCACGGGAAATGCAGTGCTGAGTCCTGGGATTTTTTGGAAAAAAACAGCTGTGCAAGCAAAGCTATCCACCCGACTCGCTCGCTGCCACAGGCCCATGAGGCGGGTGCAGCCAACAATAAAAGGTCTGCCACAAAATGATATTGAGCATGTTCTTCAAATTGCCAACATCAAAGCATTTCCCTATTTCAGATCCCTCCGCTTCTATAATCAGAAGCAGTCAGAACACTCAGCTTGAAAGCCTACGAGTCAAACGAAAAGACGCTGAGCTTTACAGCTCTCCCTGCTTGCACAGAAGTGGAAAGTATGGCACAGGACATCGCCTCAGCTCCATTTAAAATTCCCTCTGCTCCAAGCACTTCAAGGCCGGCACTGCCACACGTTGTCCCCAAGCATTTTCTTAAAGGGATGGGGATTGCTCAAACCAATGGAGCTGTTACCGCTGCATGCAAACCAGCCTGCTCGGCTGCCTGGGCCCCGGGAGCCCTCTGCCCCAGGAGGAGCTGAGCAGCAGTACAGCCGCATGGCTCAGCCCAAACCAGAGCCGAATCCCTCAGGAGGGGGGCAAAACCAAGCTGGAAAGTCCCAGGCCTGCAGCAAGCCAGAATGCTATTAAAATTAGCAGCTGACAGATAAGAGAGCTAGTGGCTGGAATGCAGACCCTGAGCTCTGAGCAGAGATTGCAATCAACCGTGATGCAGGGGAGCAGCGCTGTAACCATTAACCCCGCTCATGCACCGCTTCGGTCCTTACCATCAGGTCTGGGACACGTCATATTGCATGCACGCTGCAACCTGAAGGAGATATGAGAGGCAAAAGTTGTCAGGTTAACACTCATTTAGAGAGAAGGGAAATAGGAGCAGCTCCTGCTCCTCTATTCCTTTTTTTGAGAAAAAGGCACAGCTGTGGCTGCTCCTCGGGCAGCAGTGAACTACTGGAGCGCCTAAAGATGCTACCAAGGTGCTTGGGTTGCCTCCACGAGATGAAGGAGGAGCCATGCAGAAATTATAAAACATCCTGGAGAAGAAGAAGACAAACATTTGAATGAGACAGTAAAGAATAAACAGCCTGAATAGGAAAGAAAGGGGAAAGACGAAAAGAAAAAAGGGAAATACACATATGAAAAACACCACAGGCATAAAACTCAAACATGAAGTGGAATAGAAAAAGAGAAGCGGATGGAAATTAGGAGAGGAAGCAACAAGAAAGTTAAAGCAATTGTGCTTTCAAACATTTGTATATAGGAACACACCTAAAACATACACACACAAGTAGAAGAACTGTGCTCTGCTTTATCTACATTTCCTTGAATAAAAGTGAACACAGAAGTGGTGATGAAGTCATTGCCTCTGACAGGTCAGCACAGTTTTCTCCTGCACAGAGATGATTTCTGCACACTTATTGAATCAGGCTGACTCCCATTTACTTCCATCTACTGAAGAAACAATGCAGAAGCCATGTAAGAAAATTCACAGCAGAGTTGCAGGTTTACAGCTGCCACACCTCCACCATTCACGTGCAGACAGCCACAAAGCCTCATGAGGACTATCAGCACTATTAGTTAGTGGTATTACAAACAGCACCACACATATAGCACCACCAAGAGCTTGAGAAACCAAACGTGTCTGTGTTAAATAAAAACAGAACAGAAAGGACAGTCACTGTTCTAGAAACCAAATGACCTAAGGCAGAACCAAGATATAGTTGGAAAGTAAAAGCAAATGAGGCAGGCTGAGCAGAGTGGAGCAAGAGATATGCTAAAGGAGATACCATCACTTCTCCATACAGTCCTAAAAATCTCACTTCAGAAAGGAATCCGGGAAGCGTTGAACCACAACAGAGCTCGACCAAAGACCCACCCATCACCTGTTCTCCTAATTCCCACTTAAACCACTAATAGAGATGCTGTAAAGATCCCCCATTACTGAAACAACCAGTAGTAAGTAAAAACCCACATCAGAATCACCACATCCATCAAACCACCCGGAGCACAACCCCTAACTAACATGGCCACAATGCCCACCCTGATCCTGACTTCACGATTCCTCTTCTGCACGCTGGTTTGTTAAAATACCACATTTTGTGACATACAAAACAGATGACAACCAGGAACCATACATGAATTAACTTCTGTGAGTCCACCAATAAGGTGATAAAGGAGACAATGTAATAAAGAATTAAATGTTAAATTATTATACATCACCGAGATAAAATGGCTTGCTTTGACCAGCTAATATGACAGAGTGTCACATCTCAATCTTGCCTACGCAGAAAATTCCTGGTAATTAATCTTAGTTTGGAACATGTGAAGAGCAGAGGGGGAGGGCAACATCGAGGATGTCTGAGTGCATAAGTCGATCTTTTTATTTCCTTATTTTTTTGTAATATTCTGAAAAGGCACAAATCACTGCAAGTAACTGGAATTCTAGTCAAATATATCTTCCTCAATGCTCAGTTTAAACACCAAAGTCATCACCAGATTATCTTTCAGGTAATGTATTAAGTGATGAACCACCATGTGATACTTGTTACTTCTCTTTCTTCCAGGAGGGCCTGGTTTTGCTGGTGTGTTCCTTTATTATCTTTAACCATTATATGAAACATTGCTATATATTTAAAAAAAAGACAGTCAGGAGAACATACCTTGTACTTGGAGCAGAATATGATAAGTTTTGTGGTGGTTCTTATCACATGGAGGGAATGGACAATCCAGGGTGAAAGTGGACCCTCAGAAAGCAGAGGGCTTTCCGCATTTCCTCGCAGAAAAATGCTGTAGTCTTTGGTACAAAGATTTAAGCAGTCTTTCTGCTACCTGTGGTAAGACAGGGAGCACCTTGAAAAGAAAACAAGCAATCTCAAAACTTTATCTGTATTTCCAGCTGAAGCCTGTGAAGAAAGACATCACAAGCTGCTGACGCTGCAGAGGAGACTGGCTGCAGCTTTCTGGTCTGGCTGAAGCTTCTTTTGCTTGCAGGCTCCTGAATCATGTATATCCTCGCTGTTGTCAAGCCAAGACCCAACAAATGTCCCCATAACTAAGACCAGGACTCTGCCCAGGAAGACGGTGCTTCACCTCTCAATCAGCCAGAGATGACAGAAACATGGGCACTGTCAGCAAAGAGTTAATCACCAAAAGAAGTTCAAGAGTATTCCTAGCCTACCAACTCAATTGACCAGCTGTGGACACCTGCCACCTGCCAAGAGAGCCAGCAGGGCAGCAGCAGCCAACTCCTTCCTCATGCCCATCAGCTCTTCTGCATTGCTGGAGCTCAGCTTCTGAGAGTTGCTCTTCACCCATGAGCCAACAGTGTCCAAGAAGTCTGACAGCAGCTGGGTGCAAAAGGTTAAACTCATCTTCAAAAGGTTAAGGCTCATCTTCACCCTCAGGGGCCCCAACGATGGAAACTGGTGGGAGGAAGCAGTATTATTGTCAATCCTTGGGTAGTAGCCACCCCAAAGGACTTAAACATGACTTCAAGCTCCTTCTTCCAGAACCACTGTGGCCCGCTGCAGCAGAGGAAGGCCGGGAGCCTCCCTAGGCAGACACTCTCTGCCTGCCAAGCCTCCAATGTAATCACAGTCACAAGAGCTCAACCTTAATGCTTGCCAACTTTTGAGAAGCATCAAAATCCTTTAATATCTTCCAAAGACATATTAATGTGATTAGAAGTATTTCATGGGTCCACAGGCTGTCAAGTCTCAAGGAGGCCTAAAATAGATTCAGTCCAGGCTTCAAGACTTTCAAAAGAGAGTGGCACAACAGAGAGTACAGGCATGGGAGGCAGGGATCCCACATGCCAATCCTTGTGTTGTTGGTACCTCCAGCTCTCTTTCTGCTGCAACAGTGAAGACAAAAGCATTTTAAGTGCTTAGCATCTAGATTTTCTAAGCAGGAAAATATGCAGGTGTTCATTACTATGGATATTAGCACTCTTAATATTATTACAAGGAGAAGGAATGTCTTAGCAAGACCAGCCAGCTATAAGATCTCCCAGCTGCAGTGGATCAGCACAAATGACTACAGGTTGTTTCATCACTCTGCCTCACTGTCTCTTTCCATACCAGCTTGCTCTGTGAGGTGCTGTCAGCAGTTAGCTAAGGAAGAAATTTTTGATGATGGGTGTGGTGAGGCACTGCAACAGGCTGTCCAGAAGTTGTGGATGGATGCCCCATCACTGAAGCGCTCAAAGTTGGCTTTGAGCAAGCAACCTAGCGAAAGATGTCCCTGCCCACGGCAGGGGGGCTGGATTATCTTTAGAAATCCTTTCCAATCCAAACCACTCAATGAGTCAATGAATAAAAAGAATTCAAATTCTATTTATTGTAATTTGCCTCACAAATTATCCAAGGAAAACATTCACTAGAAGTTACTGAGAACATCCTGCAAAATAAGGTTTTTGCTAAAAATTTCTTAGGTCATCAAAATTTATAAGGAACACAGGGACAATGGGCACCAAAATTAGTGCACAGCCTACAACACAAGGCAATGTGTTACACCTTAAGCTAAGGTACAGCATCTTGGGCTCAGAATAGTCTGTAACCTCTCTGAAAGATGGTTATACTCAAGTTACCATCTAGTGATCTGTAAATTGTACTTCATGCACTTAACTTTAAAAATCAAATTACAAAACTATTGCAAACCTCCCTTCCCTTCCCCTTTTCCTCCTGCTCCTTCTCACATGGGAAGAACAGCAGTAGACTGTGCTATGGATGATGAAAAGCTAGTATTCACGCGTACCCTTCACATTAAGCTGGGAGCTAAGAGAGGTTTTATTGCCAGCCCTTCAACACTTGTGTGATCTCATGTAGCTACTTCGTGAAAAGTTTTCAAAGGTCTTTTTTCCTACTCAGTTGTGTCAGCTGCAGTGAGCAGGCCTTCCCCTCAAAGACAGCAACCTACCAAAGTCACCGCTGCCATTTCTGACCATGTCAAGTAATGTGAAAGATCTCAACTGTCTTGGTGAAGTGCTGAGGGTTCAGTTGACATCAGGGCTCTACTGTCCTCCACTATGAACAACCATACAAAAGCAGCACCTGCCTCGACATACACAGAGGTGAAAAGGTGAGCAGAAGAGGAAGGAGAAGAAATGGCTGCTGAAGGTAGAGCTTCCACATCCTACCCACAGCCGAGTACAGGGAAACACCCATCATCTATCCAAGCGACCTGTAACAATTGGTTCTGGTGAGTCTTAACACCACCTAACTAAGATACTGAAAACACCTCAGAGAAAACAGATTTCAGCAAGGCCACAGCGGGCACAGGCCGAGGAGGAGGCCCCAAGCCAGGGAGAAGCAGCAGAGGGGCCCCAGGCCTGAGGAGGAGGAGGGCAGGAGGGGCTCCAGGTCCACAGTAGGGACACCCCTGTAGCCCCGCAGAGCCCACCTAGAGCAGATCTCCACCCCACAGCCCAGAGAGGGCCCACACTGCAGCAGGGGGACATTTCCTGGAGGAGCTGTGGCCATGGGGAGCCCTGCAGCAGCAGGGTGTTCCTGAACAGCTGCAGCCCGGGGCAAGGCCCCACTGGAGCAGGGCAGCGTGTGAGGAGGAAGGAGGAGCCGAGGGGGGCTGGGGTGGGCTGAGCACAACCCCATCCCATCCCCTGCACCATGCAGGGAGAAGGGTTGAGAATGAAGGAGGAACACTGGGCCTGGGGAAGCAATGGGGAAAGAAAAACACCTTTCTCCTCTCTTAGCCCTCCTCACCCTCAGACCCAAGCCCATGTCCTTTTCTTCCAGCACACAAGTCCACGTTTCCTTCACGTGGAGGCCAGGACATGGCAGCACTGCTCATTCTCATCCCAGCAATGAATCAGGACATCACCAGGCAGACACCAGGGCCTGGGACAGGCTGCTTCACCCTCATGGAGACAGGGCAATTTACCTTCTTCCTTCCCCTACGAGGCTTCTGATCATAATCATAATTACTAATCTTTTGCATTCCAGAAAGTTGGGCCACCTTCCATCTCATTCCACAAACCAAGACCTGAAGCTCATCTTTTCAATTTTTCCCTCGGTAACCAGAGTAACAGAGAACTGCTGGTGAGAAGAACCCTCTGGGGTCTCCAGTTCAACCTCCCATCAAACACGTATTTTTTTGTTAGTATTATCATACCATCTGATAGCAGCCTTTTGCAACATTTAAGAAAAATTTAAAGCTTTCCCCACCCCAGCCCTAAAAGCAAGCTAATAAAAGAACCAGAGCCAGCTGTGAGATACCTGTAAGTGAAACGATCCAGCAACTCAGCATCTGAAAGCCCCAGAGCAGCGCTTCAAGTTGTCTGTGCCCAGCACTAAGCTCCTGGCCTTTGCTCCCCTTGTGATCATTTCTGGGAAAGTGTATTTCATACCTTCATACCCTTATGTAGGAGGAAAAAAAAAATAAACAAGCCGTTATTATTTAAATGAAGCTGGAAATGTTAGTAAATATTACCGAATGGATGCACAGCAGCATTTTGCTATGCGTGCTAAATTGTAGATCATTATGTTGATTGGTGTGGCTACCCATTCACAACATTAACTGAAACAAAGGGGTTTTATCTATCATGTCTAGGGTCAGCTACAGCAGGGCTATATCATAAACTTTATGTCTTTAACACAGCAAATTTTTTTATACACATAGAATATATGTATGTATATAATTACCAAACTCCAACATCAGAAAAGAAAGGCTCATTCTAGAAATTCATTCATTTGGAAAAATACAAAATACAAAGAAAAAATACAAAGGATTCGAAGGCAGTGTGGGCTTTGGCCATTGCTCCACATCCCACACGCTCTGACGCAGGCCAGGCACGAGCCCGCTGCTGCTTCCACCGGGTTAACCAGCACAGGACACCACGTTTATGTCAGCAGCAGACAAGAAGCAGCAAGGCTCCAGTCTCTTGTACCACTCACTCTTTGCACAGCCAGCAAGCCCTTTCCGGTTGTGCAGGGCTCACCTCTTGCCTGGGCAGGGAACCACACAAGGCAATGTAATGCATTTCACTTTGGCATAGATTTTGCTCGGCTATTGTTTTCAGGAAGAGATGGTTACAATATGATCAAACCTAGGCCTCAAAATGCAAAGTGTTAAATCAATCAGAAGTTGTTGATTGATATGTTTTTTGCTTTGTTTTGTTTCTAACATGCTTCTAAGTTATATTTTTCTTCTTTTTTCTAAGTTATTGACAATAGTTTCCAACCCCAGCTGAGATTTATACAGGACTGCACAGGATGCAGCACCAATGAAAAGGTCAAAACTTTCAGTCATTCTGACTGTAAGAAAAAAGCCAGTCCAGCTGTTGGAACTTCAGGAAAACACTCAAAACATCCCCGACCAAAAGCAAGCAGTACGAAGGTAGGCAGCAGGCTCATACTCACTTCCAGATGACTGTAGCTGTAGCGTTCCCAAACCTGATCAGCCTCATCTGCCCAATAGATCTTTCAAAAACACTCACCTGAGGAAATCCATTTAAACAAGTGTGGTTACCAGGGGCAGAGACACTGCCACTGCGTGCAAAACGCTAAATGGAGGCTCCTCCAGCTCAACAACACAGGATCCCCACAGGATCCAAGGAATCAAGCTACAACATAGAGACATTTCCATTTCCCCTTCTCAGATCAAGGTTTCATCCATATGAAGAGCCCTGCTAGTCCAAGCACAGCAATCCCACCACCTTGCAAAAATCTCCTAATGAAGAAGAGCTTGTGATGGCTTCTACCAGTGCAAGGAATTGTTTATGCTCCACCCACACTAAAGGTGCTACTGGTGTGATGCACCCTTAACCACTTCCACTCCACTGGTAACGCTCAAGCCCAGCCCAGCAGTTACACAGCGAAGTCAAGCAGCAGGGAAAAGGTGTTCAGAAGAAAGAAGCCAGGGAGAATTCGCCTGGACTGGATGAAGGGAAGGTGATGGTGGGTGGTTAGAAAGGCTGGAAATGGGACTGCATCTTGGGGACTTCAGAGCCTGGGGGCTCCAAGCATCATCCAGACCATACTGAAGGCCTCCACAAGACACTACATAAACTATGCGATGGGATGTGGCCTTGCTTCGTCCACCCACCTCTGCTCTCTAACTACCCCGAAGGAAGCAGCCTACAGCTCTGGGCACTGCTCCAAGAACAGGGAATAGCCTCCAGGGGCTTCCCTTAGGACCCTCTGCCACTCCTTCCAGGCGCTGGGCCCAGCACCTGCACAAGGCCCCAACTTGCAGGCAAGGACCCTGGTGACACTGTTCTCTGCCTCCATGGAAGTGCCCAATGTCCTGCAGCTCCTGGCCACGTGCAGGTTCTGGCACATGGCACCAGCAGGCTGCCCTTCACAGATTATCCTGAGTTGGAAGGGACCCATAAAGATTGCTGAGACACAACTCCGACTGGTAATATAATAAAGGGTTTTGAGCAGAAGAGCAGCTCTGCCACGTCTTCCATACCGAGGCAATAAAGAGGTGACTCTCAAAGAAAACGCTGCATTCCAAAACATCTCGGAGCAATCACACTCTTCTGTGCAAATGCACAGAGCAGCCCAAAGCACCGGAAGGCCTTTCTCACCAGGCTGCTCCTGCCTCAGTTCAGCCCACGCTCTGGTGCAAGTGAGCAGCTCCCACCGCCTGCACTACCAAACTGGGGGGCACGGCCAAACCTCCCTTCTCCTGTCAAGGGAGTTGATTTGCAGGGACCTACCAATAGTTTCCATACAAAACGTCTTCTGCTGCTGTTTCCAATTCAGGTTTTAAAGGCAGAAATAACTGGCAGACAGAATCCGTCCCTCTCTTGTTAATCCGTTCCAGTGCCTAATCACTCTTGCCGTTAAAGAGCTGTGCCATAATTTCTAATTTGAGCTGCCTGCTGACTTGTCTGGCCTCCCAGCACTGGTCCCAGCGATGCTTCTCACTGCTGCAATACAGAGCCCTTTACAGCCTGATGTACCACCACCAGACCACATGTGGATCGTTTTTCCTTCGAGGTGATGGAGGGTTCCACTCGCCGACAAACCTACAGCATCAACAGCAGTGAGGATGTGACAGCACAGCTTCAGCACGGGTGGACAAACCTGCCTGGGAACGCCAGCCACCCCGATCTGTGAGGCACAGCTCCACAACACTCACAACTGTACCTGGAGGTCACATACAGAACGTGACACCACCTCTGGATGCAATAAAAAGCATTTATTCAGGAGCACTGCTTTACCACAACACTGATAACCCCAAAAAATGGTGTCCTGCACAGAAGTGCAGAAGCACGGCAAGCACAGGGAACCCACAGGGATCAATAACCCATGGGGGCTGCACACGCGGCACAGCCCTCCCTGGACGCCATGCTGCATGGGACAGACTGACTCAGAATGGATGCAGCTGTGACAAGGGAAAATATGGCCCATACACAGTGCCAGTGCTCCAAGAGATGGATTACTTCTTTATTCTCCACCACACGCTCTGCATAAATCTCACCAGGAACTAAGCAGGTGTTTGCTATTAAAGCTATCAGCCAGCGAGGAGACAGAAAATAACACAACACTGTGCTTCAAAGTAAGATGTGTATCACCTTGCAAAAACAGCCAGAAGCTTCCTGATCAGGTACACATCTTCCTCTCTGCTATTTCGGTTTGCAGCTCTGCAGGCTCCTCGGCTCACAAAGGAGGACCTGGGGCTGTGCTCGGCCAGCAGCAAAGGGCCGGGGCAGAACAGCCACTAAGCCTCAGGCAGAGCCCCCTGCACCCCCCAGGTGTCCTCCTTCATCGCTGAGCAGACCCAGCGTCTGACCTGACACCCCCACCACAGCAGCCACTCGCACCAGTGGCAGCACTGCCCCACATCTCCAGCACTGCTCCAAGCTGCGATGCTCCACACCATGAATTTTGGCATGAGCTGCCTCCAAATTCAGGGAGCAAAGGATGAGCCCCCAGCATTCCTGCATGTCACGGAAACAGCTCCCAGGTCCCATAAGCCAGCATTCCCCCCTTGCCATGGCTGTTGTTTGCACAGACCAAAGGGGGAAACAAATCGTGTGTGTGTGTGTAGATGTATTTTTCTTTATGAAGATCTCACACATGTAAGCCCTACCTTGCAATTCCTAGTAGAGCTGCAGCAGCATTATTACAGAAAAACAGTGACACTGCAGTAACCCACTGAGCATCTTCACCTGACAGGTGACAGAAGAACACGAGATATTCCAATATATCGGAAGTTGCAGATACACCATTTTTTCCCCAGTCTTCCTCCATGCCCTCGGCACTGTGGCAGCTTCCCCTGCCAGCAATTCTTCATCTAAAAGTTAGTGAAATACATACAGCCGCCAACTGTGAGCCCTCTTTGCAAAGCATTCTGATTAAAAACAGGAAGACATGGCCCATATCCTGCAAAGAAATAAGCGTAAGCTCCAAGTTCAGCAGATACAGTCTGTAACTGAACCAAAATCTCCGCTTGGGCTCAGCAGGGTCACAGGGAGAGGGCAACGTGGCTGCAGAGCTGCATAGCTGAGCTGTGCTCATCACCCCAGAGAGCAGCCAGCTCCCGTGGGATCCGCATTCCACACACACAACCTCACGTAGGGAGCCCATCTTCCATTTTAAGAGCTAACTCCTATACAACATTCATTTCTGCAACACGGAGACCTCTCAGCAGAGGCAGGCCTAAGCTAAGCGCTTCCTTATTTTTGCTATCACTGAGCTGCTCGGACACAGCAGGGACAGCAGCGTGCAGGACAGCAGCGTGCAGCCCGAGCAGGGATGCACACACTCGGCCCCGCAGGGATGCGGGAGGTGCACGGTGCCCAACAGGTGCAGAGGTGCTCCAATGGGGGACAAACTGCACCCGTACACCCAACTGCCTTCATGTAACAACAGCGTGCACAGCGTATCGACCCGGATTATAACACTGCCAACCTAGGAGTAAGCCACATTTATAATTATGGCTATGAGGCGGAGAGAAGAAAAGAAAGGGGGAAAAAACGAAAGTTAGAGGTTTATTTCTAAAATAAAGCAAAGTATGCACAGGCACATGCCAATGAGCTGGCATCCACCAGGGACACCCAGCAGCATCCCACTGCTCCACGTGCTCAGAAAATGCACACAGTTACTCTGTAATTCTTAAAGTCACCGTGGAAAGGAAAATGGTGTCTCTAAGAGGTTACCAAACGTCGCACTGTAGCGCTGTTTCTTGTGATGCCAACACTTCAGAGCGAGATTTTTTTACTGTATTTTACAGCAACAGATAGAAGCACTTTTACACCAACCCAAACCAGCGGGCACGAGCCAACCATAATAAGACTGAAATTCTGCTCAATGCAGAAACACTCTCATTTTGCATGGCTCTGGCACGTGCACCACGTTGCCTTCACCCATGGCTGTGTTCTACCATTCCCCCATCCCTCCAACATTTCACTCCAAGTCAACGACTCTGATACTGCAGATTTCTGAGCACACAGACACGGACAAGAAGGAAGTGGCGAGGGGTCACACTGCCCGACACACGGACAGGCACAGCAAGCCCCAACTTGTCACTGCGAGCAGCCACGGCCTGCAGCATCCCTCGGGCGGGGCCCTCCTGCATCTCCCCACATCTCCTCGTATCTCCCTGCATCTCCCTGCATCTCCCCAGCATCTCCGTTCATCTCCCCAGCACCAGAGGGCTGCACAGTTCAGGACCAAAGTCCTAAAGGGAAAATGAAAACATTTTTGGATTGTTGATAAATAAACACGGAAGGCGGCCTCTGGAAATTAAGTTGCGCTTGGAAGTAAATAAACAGATAAATACATAACAAATAGAAACAAAATGCAGCTTTTTGAGGAAAAACAGCCTGGGCACCCCCAGCACTTTGCTCCCGAGGCCTCGCTGACCCCCGGCTCCTGCTCCCATCCCCTCCCGGCCCCACCTGGGAAGGGCTCGG